>VYXC01013310.1:0-48975 GCA_013397175.1 Platysteira castanea
TGTGTCCTATAGTGACACTCAGCCACAGCCCCCTGGCCCCATCCAGCCCTGGCTGTGTGGCCCTTGCTGCCCAGTGGGCACAGCTTGCTCCTGACAGGACCTGGCTGCCCTGGGCCAGCTGGCCACACCTCCCCTAAGAGATGCTTTGAAGAGCCAGCAGGATTTTTGCAGTTCACCTTTTCTTCAGGTCAGTTTTGTCAGAAAAATAATAATATATAACCTCAAAGTGTAACCTGTGGCTGGAACTTGGGGCTTTTGTCCTCCCTGGATGGCTAAGACTGACAAAAATCTGAATTAAAACTACCAGGGGCGAGATCCTGAGAGGACCAGGGTACTGACGAGTGCTCAGTCAGGCACTTGCACACAAATTTTGTGTAAAGTACTTAATTACTGTACTAAACCCCTTCAGAGACGAAATTAAAACAAATCAACCACCCATTTCTCGGGTGGGTTTAGTTATTTTTGTGTCAATTCATGAGTTACTTTGAAAATCAAACGTTGTTGATCACCTACACTTGGGCACAAGCAGAGGATTCTCCATTCTTTTAAGCTTTTTCTTCTGCTGAAGAAATAAAAGGGAAGAAACTGTATTTGTTATTTCCTTCATAAAACTTGAAAATTGCTTCATGAAAAGGAGGAAAGGAGAAATTCTACTAAAGCAGTAAGAAGGGATTAGTTACTCTTTGCTCCTCATCTCGCTTTCCTTCAGAATACAAACCAGACAAGGTTAATTTGGAATATAGATGCTGAAAACCCAAATTTTCAAGGAGATTAAACTAATTTGTTTTGCTAAAATAGCCTGCTCAGAATACAGCAGGATCACAGATCTGCAGGGGAAGAGTCCACCTGAGTCACCATGGAAATTACTGAAATAGTGCAGTGAGAGGCCAGGGAGGACTAAGGATGCACCAGACCCAGGGAGAGCAGGGGAAATGTATCTATAGGTATTGTCTTTGAGGCTTTAATGTACATAAAATGGCAAAATAAGAGTTTGGGTCTCTAACAGCCCCTTGGCTTCACCTGCAGGAATCCAAGGTCCCAAGCTCACCTCACACCTGTAATCTCAGAGGAGCCACGCTCTGAGCTGAGCCCTGACCACACCTCAGCCCTCAGCTTTGGATGCTGTCCCTTCACATCCATCTCCCCTTATAAAAAGCTATTTTAATGACCGCAGAAGAAGGCAGCTATCACCCACATCAGCTACTGCTCCTGCAATCACCTTTCAGATGACCTGCAAGCTCAGAGATGCTGCTCAGTTCTTTTCTAACAATCCCCTGTCATTCAGAGGCACAAATATCACTGATACCTGCAGATTAGCAGGGTTTAAAATGGATTAACTGTTCCTCTGGTGGGGAGAATTTCTGAGCAACAGTGATAAAAATCAGCTCGAATTTGGGACAATCTCTGGCTCTCAGCTTCAGCCCAAACTTCCCCATGATCTCTCCCAGGATTTCTTGCACACCCCTCACAAACATTTCCTCGTGGGACACAATGAGTAGGGTACAGGATTAGGTGGCTGAAGAGTCCAGCCCAAATCTGGTGTGACAAAACCCTGCTCAAGTCCCTGCCTTTAGGTCAGGCTTTCCCTTTCTGGCCGTGTCCTGGCGGATGCCTATTGTCCAGTCTGCAATCACTTATTGAATTTCCTTTCAGAGCCCAGGAGCTCCCTGCTGGGCTGGGAACCAGCCCGGGCCATTCAATGGAGACGTCAGCCTTTGTGTGAGAGACAGCCACACCAATATTGCAGGCAGCCTTTTCATCCCTTCCTGCCGACAGCAAAATTTAATCTGAAAAGCTAGGCTTAGTGTTTCTGACATGCTGGCACAGCAAATATTTCCCCACGTAATTGAAAAAGATCGTTTGTAAGAGTGTTGGCCCAGAGGTTCTCAGCACAGGCTGAGATCTGGGGGCAAGCAGGGCATTTTCAGAATACTGTGTGTTTATCAGAAATAGAATATGTGCTTTAATATTTCCATTTATTTGGCCCTCATGCTGTTTGCAGCTGGCTGGCACGGACACACACTGGTATTTCTCTGTTCTCTATTTCCTCACTTCACTCCAGGCTGCTTGGTATGTGCATAAATATCCAACCTTAAAGATTCTGTTCAATAATCTGTGTGATATCATTCACCAGGTGTGAGGCACAGCCAAGTGCCTCACCTCTCTCCGCACATAAAGGCAGGTCTGACTTGATTTTTCACACCCTGGTGGGACTGTCAGGGAGAGAAAATGGTGTTGAATAACCCTGGAAAGAGGGATTTTTCTCATTTCTAGTCCAGGTAGTCCTGAGATAGACATACAACATCATATCTCACTGAAAAAGGAACTAAGCATTAATGGGGAATCCTCTTTTCCTTAAAAACCCCTCCAAGGAGGCAAGAATAACCTGACTCCACAAGTGGGGAAGAAGCAGACAGGAGAGCTGTGCTGTAAAAGACAAAGCTTGAGCAGATGAGACAGAAGAGGAGTTATTAATTGCAGGGCTCACTCAGCATTATTCACTTCAACAGGAGCAAAGCACTCATTCCTAACTCACCCCACCAGCACCACTTGGGAGCACAAGGAGCTGGGTTTGGCACGTGTCCTACAGCCACTCCAACCATGCCATCAGACTGATTTCAATCATTGCAACAGCTCACGCCACCAGAAAAATAACTCTGCTAGTTTACATGGCAAAATGAGAAAGTAACTTTGTGTAATACACCTTATTGCTTTGTGCTGTCCGACCCTGGCCAGGGATTTATGAGTATTTTGAACCTGACATTCAAGTTTGTTATTTCAGAAATCTGTTTTTATAGGAGTTACACAGAACCAAAGACATAAAGCACTGGCTGTATCCTGAATATTTTAGTTCTAGATAAGTGTCTGTATGATAAAGCAGCATGATGAAATTATCTGCTTAGATTATTCAGAAAAATCTCATTTAAAATCTCTCCACATCAATGCATGTCTTGGGGAAGGCTGTGTGCTATGAATTCTGCAGAACTCCACCAGGAGTATCAAATACAGGCAACTTAAAAAGCAAACACTGATTTTGAAGAGTCACACTTGCACTAGTTGATGACTGTCTCTTCAAACTGAACTGTTCTATTCTACAAGAATTTATCAAGGGCCTAAATTCCCATTACTCTGATAAATGTGCTTGAATACCAGTTCCTGAAGCAGCACTGTCACCACGAGGTGCTCTCTGTCATCTCTGCTGCTCACACCTGGAGGCTGAGGGAGGCACTGGGCCATGACGTGCTTGAAAAGCCACCTGAAACAGGTCTGCACGTGGAATAGCCTTTCTTTCTGTTCCTGATGATGTGTTTGGGTTTTAACTGGAGATCTGGGAGCGATCTGGCATTTTAAACAAATGCTTCTGCTAGAAAATCAAATTTAGGCACCAGTTGGGGTTTTTTTTACTGGCTTTGACCCTTCATCAGATCTGGAGCCTGTCGCTTCTCAAACCAGCATTAACAGTGGCCCTCACATCTGAAACCAAGGTCCTTTCTGTTGCCAGCAGGATGAGAGCCCTGCAAATAAGCAGCATTTATCCTGACTCTCCCAGTCCTGGGCAGGATCAGTGCAGCTCAATGAGCCTTTGCTAATGCAAAGCAGACTCGTGCATGCTCGTGGGATGCTGTCATTAATCCTTGGAGGACATAAACCTACAGCTGGCTCAGTTTACTGCCAGCAGCTTTCCCTAATGACCCTGCAGATATATGATGTTTAATGTACTCCTGCCCTGTTTGGAGGAATTTACAATCCAAAAGGCAGGCAGAGCATGTGAAATGCTACCTTTAGCTGTTCTTGCCAGGCTGATCACTGCAGGGTGTGAAAATGCTCTCTCAGGGCACCTTTAGGGGCCCTCTCAGTTCCTGAACCCCCCTGGCACATCACAGGGCAGCAAACATCCCTGCAGTGACACTGCACTGATTACTCGGACTCACAACAACCAGGAGCGTTTTAAAGAACCATAAATGATGGTTTGGGGGGAGAAGGGGGCTCTGCTGATAAATCTGAGGCTTAACACTGCAGCAGTATTGCACTTTGCACAGACCATATTGATTTTTTTTCCCTCTGTTTAGTTGTTCAAAGTATCTACAGAAAACAAACCCAAGAAATATCTTCATTCACTCCAAAGCCCCGCTGCTGTTTTTTCAGTCTCTCTCAGATGAAAGCCTCTTGACAAACACCACTGCTTCCAACAGTTTAGCTCGAGCAACAAACCAAACCCACCAGGATTTCTTGTGGGACTGAGCTGCAAGGAGCCCAGACTCTGCAGCCCATCCCTGCTGTGCCTGCTCTGACCTCGGAGGGACTCGCTCACATCTCCAAAGCCTTCTGATGGAGCCTTCACAAAGCACAATATCAAATGTTTCCTTGCAGTTCTGGGGTGCTGGTGTGGCTTTAAAAATCCAACCAGCAGCGTTGCCAGCTGGGTGGAGTGGATGAAAGAGATTTGGTTTCAGATGCTTTTGCATCGCGAGGATTTTGAACTTTTATTTCATATGTCTCTGCAAACACAATGTGTCTAATTGCTAAAGCCCAGCAGTGGAACTCAGAAACATC
Source organism: Platysteira castanea (assembly GCA_013397175.1). Lineage (NCBI taxonomy): Eukaryota > Metazoa > Chordata > Aves > Passeriformes > Platysteira > Platysteira castanea. The sequence goes on from VYXC01013310.1 coordinate 4,555, forward strand.
CTCTGCTTTCATTTTTTACCATTTTCTGTGTTAGAAATGAGCACAGAATGTATTATCCCTAAGTTCTCAAATGCAAACACACTGTGAAGGCCAAATCCATCTTCTTTCTGATGTTTGGTTTTATGAAATGTAGAAAGTGACAGTAAAAGTAAGGTCAAATTTCCTTTGAAGGATTTACAAATTTAAGAGTTTCTCCCCCAAAATTGTCATTCCATGTGCTGTATCCCCATTTCTGAGGGGTTGTGTCAGCTGCCTAACACTCCGCAGCCTAAGGAGATTCCCATGCAGTCAGAAACCAACTGGAACATTTTCCCAGTGTGACTGTACTTGCTTTTAAGGTGGCAAGTTACAAATTCCCCCTCCCTTTTCAGTGCCCACAATAAAATCTAGAACAACTCCATCATATTTGGAACTTTGAGGGAGTTTGAAGATGGATCAGAAAGGATCAGTGCAAAACATCTAGAAGGTTTTAATTAACAAACATTTCTGTGTGTCCGATTTTGTCAAATTTTATCTTGACCTGTCTTCCCTTCTGCTGCATAAATCTCAGGATTTGAGACTGAATTACAGAATGTCAAAAAGCCAAGGGAGAAGACAAAGTCTTTTACTGGGGGCAAGAAGAATGGGATCAGCATTAGGAAGTTTGGGATCCCATCCAAGACTGAGCAGATGGGAAGTTTTCCCTAAAGGGTTGCCCAGGGCAGTAAAGTGGAAATAGAAAATATGGTGTAAAAACCTGGTTACAGGAGTTCCAGTGTTGATCACCCACTGTCAACTACAATGAAAAGCTAAATATATTTCATAAACACCCCAGGCTTTTAATTCTACTGCAGCCCTGTGATGTTAATTTAATCACTGTTTTTACCTAAGATCATACAGCTGGTGTCACCTACTGCTTCCAACAACCACATTTATTTTAAGTCTTCCTCCTAGCGCTGGTTACAGAAAGCTTCTGAGAACTGCTTCCTGTTTTTGGTACAGATTTCCCTCTTTTCCTGTGGAAATCTATTGAGGAAGCTCTCTGAAAACAAGAGGAAGGATCTGTTTCTAAATACCTGTGAGGGTGCCCAAAGGAAGAGGCTTGTGCTCCTGGGGAGGGCAGGGCAGGGGCTGCTGGTGATGGGGAGCACGAGGTGTTGATGCCTTCCCTCAGCCACCCAGAAACAGAGACTGGACAGGAGTAAGGGAATAAAGGCAGGGATTTATTTGAAGGCCTTCAAGGCACACCCTGGGGAGCCAGAGGCTGCTTCCNAAGGAACTACAGAGTCACACACTGGGCAGTACAGGATTTGAAAAATACAGAAATTAAAACCTAAGGCATCAGTGTCCCCCCAGAAGAGCTGCATCCCCTCACACACAGCTGGGATCCTGCTTGAAGAGACTCCAATAACGAGGGAAAAACTGCAATTAAACATTGACTTAAAAAGAAAAAAAAAAAAAAAGNCTTTTGTTAAAATAATATTGACTGGGGAAACAGGAATCCTGTTTACCCAACTTCCTCATGAGGAATTTTCCTGGTGACTGTGTCCATCCCTCTCCATCACCTCGTTTATTAGCTCTGCCCTGCAGCCTGTGCTGGCCCCATAACCCCAGCCAGGGCTCGGGGGGTAAAACAGCAGCACTGAGCCACGTAGGATTAAAGATTTCACCTTCAGAATGTCCCTTTTTAATCACCCAGTGTTAGTGCATTCCATCATACCTTAAATATACAGAATTTTATAGAATTAATTATATATAATTCTATAATTTATATATAATATATAGTTTATATTTCTGTAATTCTATAATACTATAATTTATATAGAATTAATGCCAAACAGAATGACTCTCAGAACTGGGTTTTGCATCACTTAATTACCTTTGAGGTCACTCTGATGTGCTTTGGACACAAAGTTTCTACACCGTGGAGGTGAATAATCCAAAACCAAAGCAGAAAGCTCGTTTTGCATATTCCCACATCATTTAGTGTCTGTTTCTGGTTCCTGGCAGAAGCTGGGTGATATTTCCTCCCCAAATACTGCAGTTCTGCCACATGGCCAAGCCTTTCAAAGAGAAACTGAGCCTCAGGCAGTGCTGAAGGCTGGAAGGTGCTTTTGTTTCAATTTTTCACCCCCTGTTAAATAATCTACGTGCAATTTCCAGGGCAGCACCCGCTTGCTCCATCAGGGTTTTTGCTTGTTCAGTTAAAATGCAGCTGAAGAACGCAGGGGTGAGTGTGGGGAAGGAGGGAGAAATGAGAGTTATTTTAATAAAATCTACCTGCTCCTTTGTCCTGCACAAACTCCTGTTAGCACTTGGAGTTCTTTGCTCGGGCTCCCATCAGGGTTTCATTTACCTCGTGCTGATTGAGAGGATCCCCCCTCGCCCTGGGGATCCCTTTTAGATCCCTTTTTGGATCCCTTTTTGTGCAATCCCTTTCAGAGCCTTTTTTAGAGCAATCTTTTTTTTAGAGCACTGCCCAGGGTCGGTGCTGGGTGAGTTACAGCCCTGAGGAAGGTTTTGCTCTGCTCACAGAGAGGTTTTATCCCAGGGACCCCCACTGGAGTCAGGGGGATTTGGTCACCAGTGCCTCGTGATGCCACCTCCCCAGGATGTGAAACTGGTGCTTGCAGCCCCTTCCCTCACACATTCCTGTCGGATTTTCCCAAATGCTNGGGAAAAACTGGAAGTAAACATTAAATTAAAAAAAAAAAAAAAAAAAAAGAGAGAGAGAGAATCAAAGAGCCAAAGCCTTTTGTTAAAATAATATTGACTGGGGAAACAGGAATCCTGTTTACCCAACTTCCTCATGAGGAATTTTCCTGGTGACTGTGTCCATCCCTCTCCATCACCTCGTTTATTAGCTCTGCCCTGCAGCCTGTGCTGGCCCCATAACCCCAGCCAGGGCTCGGGGGGTAAAACAGCAGCACTGAGCCACGTAGGATTAAAGATTTCACCTTCAGAATGTTCCTTTTTAATCACCCAGTGTTAGTGAGCTCTGTCATACCTTAAATATACAGAATTTTATAGAATTAATTATATATAATTCTATAATTTATATATAATATATAGTTTATATTTCTGTAATTCTATAATACTATAATTTATATAGAATTAATGCCAAACAGAATGACTCTCAGAACTGGGTTTTGCATCACTTAATTACCTTTGAGGTCACTCTGATGTGCTTTGGACACAAAGTTTCTACACCGTGGAGGTGAATAATCCAAAACCAAAGCAGAAAGCTCGTTTTGCATATTCCCACATCATTTAGTGTCTGTTTCTGGTTCCTGGCAGAAGCTGGGTGATATTTCCTCCCCAAATACTGCAGTTCTGCCACATGGCCAAGCCTTTCAAAGAGAAACTGAGCCTCAGGCAGTGCTGAAGGCTGGAAGGTGCTTTTGTTTCAATTTTTCACCCCCTGTTAAATAATCTACGTGCAATTTCCAGGGCAGCACCCGCTTGCTCCATCAGGGTTTTTGCTTGTTCAGTTAAAATGCAGCTGAAGAACGCAGGGGTGAGTGTGGGGAAGGAGGGAGAAATGAGAGTTATTTTAATAAAATCTACCTGCTCCTTTGTCCTGCACAAACTCCTGTTAGCACTTGGAGTTCTTTGCTCGGGCTCCCATCAGGGTTTCATTTACCTCGTGCTGATTAACAGGATCTCCCCTCGCCCTGGGGATCCCTTTTAGATCCCTTTTTGGATCCCTTTTTGTGCAATCCCTTTCAGAGCCTTTTTTAGAGCAATCTTTTTTTTAGAGCACTGCCCAGGGTCGGTGCTGGGTGAGTTACAGCCCTGAGGAAGGTTTTGCTCTGCTCACGGAGAGGTTTTATCCCAGGGACCCCCACTGGAGTCAGGGGGATTTGGTCACCAGTGCCTCGTGATGCCACCTCCCCAGGATGTGAAACTGGTGCTTGCAGCCCCTTCCCTCACACATTCCTGTCGGATTTTCCCAAATGCTGAGGAAGAGCCGGTCAGAAATAACTCAGAGCCAGCTGAAGGCACGCTGTTTGCTGTTAAACGAGCCATCTCTCTCTTCTGTCACGCCAAATCCACAAGGCTCTAAATCTGTGAGGTGCTGAAATAAATCCCCAAGGAATTTCCGTGCTCTCAGAGTAGGAGCTCTCAGAGTCTGTACCACGCTCAGGGATAGCTGCAGCTTTGCAGACATCAAACAGAGCTTTGGCACGTTTTTAAGCTTTCAGAGTGGAATTCAGTGGGATCTTCACCCAGACTCTGCTAGGAAGAACACTTCTCTATCTGGGAGACATGAAAAGGCTCCCTGGACATTTGATTTTTACTGCAGCACACGGGAGATAAGGGAAGGATTCCTGGGGATTAAACAGCACACGGCTACGTGAAGGAACACACGAGGGGTGAGGGTTGTTACACAAGAATGGCAGAGGAGAGGATCCCCAGGAGCACAGCTCGGCTGCCTCTGGCTTCTCTGCTTTGGGCTGGGGCTGTCAGTGCTCAGAAGGCCACAGGATTTTAATTATTAGGTTTTGATTGCAGGCTTTCAGGCATCTTTTCATAAAATCCAAGTCAGGACACCAGGAGAGATGGGATTCCAAAAATCTGGGTCTGAAAAGCAGGAAGGACAAACAGAATGTATCCAGGGAATTCTGGCATGGGCGCGGGGGGTTGAGGCTGTGTTTGCTTCCACATGCCTCTGCTGCTGTTCCTCATGGGCTGGGCTGAAGCAGATCTCAAAAAATGTCCAGAGAGAGGTTTTTCACCAACGGGACTGTCTCCCTGGCTGGAAATCACAGAATACCAGGTTAAAAGGGACATCAAGGATCACCTGGCTCAGCCTTTCTTGGCATAAGCACGGTCTCGAGTGAGAATTTATTCTCACACAAGCATCACCAGCACAAGCATCACCTTTTCTAGAGGCTGGTGATTCTGGCAAGGAAATGAAAATCATCAGCCAGCAAGAGGAAACCTCCCAGAACTGTAACCATTATAGTTGTAGTTATAACTATACTTTATAACTACCCATATAAAGCCAGGGTATTTAGTGATCTTTATTACAGCCACTAAAAATTCATGCTTTTAAACATTTGTCTTTAATGCCTGACAGATAAAGCTGTTTAAAAGCTGAGATTAAACATCTGGATTGATCACAGAAAGTTCATTCATAGGATTTCTGTTGGAGGGGAGCTCACAGCACCAGCCAGAGACAGATGTATTCAGAAAACCCACACAGACACTCAGCTCCAGTGTGAAAACATATTTAATCTCAACTGTAAATGAAAAGTCATAAATAATTCAAAAATGTGCACACCTAAAGTCTCTAATTCCTGCGGGGGATAAGCCAAACCTGAAATAATTCTGAGTTCCCTGAACTCTGACAGTTTAGGTAAAATAGTACAAAAATAATAATCACACCTCATTTTGGTTAAAAACCATGAGTCCTCCACTTTGAAAATAAAGTTTAGCTCTGAGTATAACTGCACTCAGGGCCATGTACACACGCAGCTCTTTGATCCTCTCCAAGTAAGTTTCTAAAAGAGACGAGCTAAAGGTCTGTGAATGCAAAGTTAATAATTCCTCCCAGTTATTTTCTGACCAGCCAGGAATTATTTAACTCCCAGATTCGCTCAGCACCAGAAGCAGGTGGGTTTTCCTGCAGCTCGGTGTTTCCATAACAATACAGCAGAGCCAATTAAAAGCCAATTAGTCATGGACATTACTCTAAGGTCCGGTACTTTGCAAACTCTCCCCTCTGCAGTGCTCCTGTGCCGGGGCTGCTCATTGTGCTGGGGACAAAGGCTCTGGGATGAATGGGGGCTCCTTCCCTGTCTCCATGGAAGCCTTGCCACGCTCACCCCACACAAACCTTCCCAGGCACCTCCAGCGCCGCGTCCCCCTCTGATCTTTGCCCCAAACAAATGTGCTGTTTATTCACTCTTCTTCTCATTTATGGAGACCCATTTGATGCTGGGTGAATGCCAACGAGGAAAGAATTAAACCCGTGTTTGAGAATCAGTGAGGATTCCTGCTGCCTGCTCGTCCTCGAATCCCCTTCACCCACACCTGCTGGAAAAGATTTTCAGGAGAATACTCTTGAATACTTGAATACTCTTGAACACTTGAATACTCTTGAATACTTGAATACTCTCCATGTTTTATAGGTTAAAACCTTAGCCAACTCCACTACTGCAACAAATACTCACTGAAATGTCAGCATCTCTCTGTTACGCGAACTGACTCTAGAATCTAAAACCCAAATAATCTAAATTATGCTGCAGCTCAAACCGAAAGAACAATCTGCTCAGACACCAGCTACACTGCTCAAGAAATTCTAAAATATTTGTACTGAGTACCAGAAAATCTGCATGCTGCAGGAAAGTAAAATGCAACATCCTCGTGAAAGGAATATCCCCCAGTAGCTGCAGCTCTGTGATGCTTTCCAGAGCCCTCACTCTGAATGTCCAGGCTTAACAATGCATTTTAGTTGTGCACCACCCTGTAATTATTTTTTCCAGAACTGATAACTGTCCAGGCTCCTTTCTGGGGATTGCTATTTCCCTCGACTTTACAGGAAATCCAGTTGTTGCTAAGCTAAATAACACCACAAATTGCACATGAAATAAGTCATTAGCTTTTAATGCAGCCAGCCCTGCTCAAGGGGATAAAGCAAGTGCTGGCTTCTCAGCAAGGTTTAGCTCAGCTTCTTCCCTACAGATGTTTCCAAATAGTGACTTTTGTTGTTAAAATCGTGATCTTGTTTACTCCTTACACTTTCACAGGCAATGAGGGAGCTGCCATTGGTGTGGCTGCTCAGGAGCTGGGAGCAGCTGTGTTTAACAAAAGGCTCTGCAGTTCTGGTGTCCAGCGTGGCCTCAGCTGCTCTGTCCCTGCAGCCAAAGTCCCATTTCCAGCTGCAGCTGGGTTTGCAGGCAGGAAGCACTGACGAGGTTTGGGCAGAAAGGTCACGTTATACAACTTGTGTCAGCAGGACCCATCTGCTCAGTGGTTTAGCTCTCAGTTTTTTGCTATTTAATGTGTTAAATAAAGGAAATATTCAATATTCACCAGACCAAAACCAATCTACGGGAGAATCTGGAGGGAACTTAATTTACTATAAAAGTCTTGGATGTGGTTTGTTTTCTTCTTCATGTGGATTCTTTGTGAACAACACGACAGCTCCAATGAGTTTCTTACTGTAAGAGCCTAACTTAAAATTCTTTGTAGTTCTCATTTCAGTTCTCTAGTTTCTAGAGGTCTTTGACATCATCTAAAAGTTACAGGTACTGCTCAGCCCTTATCCAAAGGACAGCTGAAATCCACCTTCCTCTGGTTGCTGGGGAAGCCACCTTGGGTTCTTCAGCAAGCCCCAGCAGCTGCATCCCACCAAAGCCCTTCCTCTGCCTTGCTGGGCACATCTTGATTTTCCAAATTTCCTGCAAGTCAACCTCGCTTTGGCCTCTTTCCCAGGTCGGAGATGGAGAGACCCCAGCCTCCCCAGCCTCCCCAGCAGAGCAGTGAGGAGCAGCAGGAGGGAGCAGCCGTGCCAGGGAGCACCCACAGCGCGCCCGTGGCACCGCGGGATCGCCACTCGCCCGCTGGCATCGCCGAGCACGGTACCTGTAGTCCTCTATCACCATTTCCCAGACCAGAGTGGAGCTGAGAGAGAGAGAGAGATTCAGCAGGCAGGGATTGTGCAGCAGGATTGATTTATTTCGTTATTTAGCAGGTCTTTTATAGGATAGTTTTCTCATGGTTTAATTGGGCGATTTCCTAACCGCCCCTCTGGGGTGATTGGTCGAACTGTATGCGAAATATTTTTCTCTGCTTGTACTAAAAACAGTTTGCAGGTGCCCATAGTTTACAGAGCTCTACTGATAGCTTCTGTGAGAAAACAAAGTCTCTCACGGGGTTAAAATGCAGTAAGAAAAGCTCTTGCCAGCAGCATTTTGTATCCACAGGTACCCAACCCCAAACCCAGCCCCCAAACTCTGCCTTGCCTCGCTCCTTTGTAAATTCAGCAGCAGCAAAACTCACAGAGACCTTAAACCACCACACCACAAACCAGTCCTGATGAGTCTTGAAATCCTAGACCTGCATAAAACCTCATATCCCAGGTTTCCACTTCTCACTCCCCACATAATTTTGTGTTTAATAAAAGGCTGGACTTATCACTTAGAGCTGTGATTTAAAACTGCTTTTTTCCACATGAGTCATCCCACCAAAGCTTTTTTTCCTGGCTTGAAAAGTATAAAGATTTCATTTCCTTGTAAATAAAAATGCAGAACCTCAGCAAAAATAATTTCCAGGGAAACAATTTGCAGTTAATATTCTGTACAGCCACGCTCCTTGGAAACATCCTGGCTGCTCCAGTGACTCTGCACAGGCTCAAATTGTTCAGCACACGTAGCACCAACAACTGCCATAACACTGCACACTTTGGCTTCCCTGCAGTGATTTGGGTTTTTTGGGCACATCCAGTTCAAAGACCACAGAAGCACTTATCTGACAATAATCCTGGGTTACAAGGCATCTTTACTGCGGGCTGGAGAGCTGTTTGTAGCGACAAAAAAATTAGATTTTAGGTGTGTGTTGAATGGAGCTGGCAAGCAGCTGCTTGGGAATGTTAAAAACAGTGACGTGTAAATACAATTAACACTGCAGCATGTTCTTTGTCTGGTTAGACTTAGAAAGTAAACCTGCTTTTACAGCTGTTTTTACCAAATCACACAGTGCCAGCTCAAAGAGAGTTTCCACATAAAATTACATTGTCTGCACTTCAAGTACAAACAGCTTTTTAGCAAAACCTTTTCATACAAATAAATTGTGGGATTATAGATTTTAAAATGGGGAAAAATATTCCATAGAGTAAAATAGGATTAGTTAGGCAGAAAAACCAACTCAGAGGGATGAACAAGTGAAAAAATGGTGTGCTTGAACAGTAATTTCCCCCCACAACTACTGATCCTTCACACTTACCCTTACCTTAGAGTAACTCATAGAAGGAAGAGAATCGAGGTGAAACAGCTCCAAATCACCCACAAGAGAGTGCTGAAATATTCAAGACTCTTAAAATAAGGATTTTTGCTGCAGCTGCCTCCGCCCCTTCCCGGGGATGCTGGGGGACCCTGCCTGGTATTTCACTGGGGGTTTAAACTCTCACTCCTTTCAGGCTCAGGGTTTAACTGGGGTTTGTTGGGTGCTGCTGAGGGGTCCCTGTTTCCCAGCAGAGGATCAGCTCTTCCGCTCCGTGGAGGGCCAGGCAGCCTCTGATGAGGAGGAGGAGAAGTGGGCAGGAGACCGCGCTCCCCGGCTGGACCACGTGAGGAGGATCCTGGCCAAGCTCCCTTGCTGTGGCAGTGGGTGAGTTCAATTCATTAACTCTGTTTGAGGCCTTTGCAAAGGTCATTTCACCACCTGAAGGTCCTGTGGCTGCAGTCAGAAGGCTTTTGCCCGTTTTAGGGCACATGGGGAGCATCCTGCTGGATATTCCCACCCAGCCCTAATTAGCGTCCGCTAAGCCGCTCGTTTGTGATCTGTGCTGCTGGGAATTCCACAGGAAACCTGGCTCCTACAAACACCCACCTTCACCACGAGGTTCCACTAACTCTTTCCTTCTGATGGCACGTGTAGATGTGATGAGAAGACGTGGAGAAAGCTGCTGTCCTACCTGGAGACCACGGCCACTGACAGCTCCGGGACGGCCCCTGCGGAGCCCACGGGGAGAAGTTCCCCCCTTGCAGAGCACCTGGAGCTCAAGGGGCACCCAGAGAAAAAACTGGAAACAAATGTGGAAGAGGTAACAGGTGCCAAGCAGAGTGTGAAAGTTATTTATGCATCTGTAGGGAGCTGCATCTCTATGTATTTGTATTTTCTTCTGGCCATTCTGCTCTCTGTTGTTGATGTTTCTCATCGCGCTGTAGTTTGTCAGCTCAAACACCTCCTGCTTTCCTCTAATATCTGCATTTCTACTCTGGTTCTTACCCAAAACTGCCTTTGGAGGATGAAAGGTGCCCCAGTCCCTTCAAATACTGTCCTTGATTTACTGAGGTTCCTCAGCTGTGGATGAAATACTCCCCATATCCTAAGGCATCCAACACCTCTGGGAGCACAGTCACTTTTCAATAAATCCCTCCAGCTGCCTGAGGCTCCCTGTTTTGGAGTAAATTATCCCATTTCCCCCATCTTTTTCTCGGGGTTAGACTGACATATTTATAAATATGACTAAAATTAGTTCTCAGGTTAGCAGCATGCCCAGCTCCCCTGAGCAGAGGTTATAACCACATTATTTAAAGCCCCAGTGCTGTATCCCAGCAGTCCTGTGGGATCTCACTTTTTAAATACTGCAGACTTCAGCCACTGATGGGCACAGCAATCTCTGTATGGAACAAAAATTGTGCACCATATGCATGGCCCTGGTCTGCCTTCTCCTGAGCTTGTTCAGTGTTTTATACCCAATCTTTAAACAAAGCAGAAAGCTTTCAGTAGTTCTGGAAGGATTATATGATAAGATAAAATATTTAAAGTAAGGGTGAAGTATTCAACTTCTTTACATGTTGCCATCCTTTGTGTTTTAACAGTATTTCATATACTCAGCTGTGCAATTCTTGGGCAAGAAAGGAAAGCTCCAGTGCCTTTAATTTGCTGTGTTTTGTGCAGATGAAAGGGCCCTTGCTTGGGGAGCTGCAGGAGAAGGTGGAGGAGACGGAGCTGCTGAGGATGGAGCTGCAGATGCTGGAGACGGAGAGGGTTCGGCTGTCCCTGGTGGAGGAGAAGCTCCTGGATGTTCTGCAGCTTCTCCAGCAGCTCCGAGACTTGGTATGGTGAGAAAGCAGTCCTGGGACTGAAAACTGGGTTTTGTAGTCCTTTCCAAGCTAAAAATTATATCCATCCCTTCTGTTAAGTGCAAAATCCTTCACAGCAGGACAGGGTTTTACGTGTTTGGCCTGGGAGCTGCCTGGTGGTCACAGAAAGCTTTTAGACTCCTTTGACTGGCTTTCTAAAAACCTAGAGATCTCCTTGGAGTTTAATCTTCAAGCTCACTGCTCTCCAAACCAAAATGTAGGGAAAATGAATCAGGATTCAGTGCCATTTTGGTTCAGTTTTCAAATGTAAATACCCTGCACGTAGGCTCTGTTGCATGTCTGTAAACTGCTGAAGGACATATTTGTGCCCTAATGCTGTTTTGTTTTTTAAAGAACATTTCTAAGCGAGCCCTGGGGAAAATCCTGCTGAGCACTTTGGAATCCTGCCGTGACCCCCAACCTGGTAAGAAAAGAAATAACATATAAAGACCAAGAAGCATGAAAAGTGTCCGTTTGGGACAAACACTGGATAATACACAGATGAGTAGGAAAAGGATATTTCAAATCCTTTACAATAGAGGCTAAGGAGAAGGAAGTAGTTTGCAACAAGGTTACATAAAGAAAGTGATGCTTTTTAGTCTGTGACACATCAAAACCACATCCAGGGTGCTTTTAAAACCAAATTTTAATTAAAATTTGGCCTTGGGGAGTAATTCAGTATCCTACAGATGTTGGTAGGGCTTCATTGATACAAGAAAGTGGAAAAATGACCGGGTGTAAAGCAGTTTTTCTCAGGTTTGCTACACCAGTTGTGTTCCTCTGCTGCAACCCAAAATTTACACATCAGAACAGCTCTGCACAGAAACCAGATCAAACCTGCACTCCTCTAATGGCAGCATTTCGTGTTCCTCGGGTGAAAACAAAACCTGCAAACCCCTGTCCCCTGACAATGGTCTGGAGCTGCCTCTGCAGGGATCACAGCCCCAGGGCTTTGGTTTGATGACTTTGTTCCTGTTAGCAGAACGTTTGTGCTCACCTCCAAGAAGTGAACATCCTGTCCCAGGCACACGGCTTGGAGGTGCTTTGAACAGGCAGGCAGTAGTCAAAGACAAGATTAGAAAAGACCAGATGTGGCCTGGGGGCTGGGTTTTTGGGAGAATATTATTTACAGGGATTTAGGGAGAGTAGCACTGCACCCTTCTGGGGTTTGCAGTTTCACAGCCTGTTCTTTGTCGTGCCCAGAAATTGGGGGCACAGGCAGCCCAGAGCCAAGCTGTGCTCTTCAACTGCAGAGGGAGCAGAGAGAAGAGGGCAAAGCCAGACCTTTGTAGGCTCCAGGACACTGGTACAGAGAGAAACCAGAGCTGAGCCAGAGGTTTGATGCTCTCCTGGGAACAGGAGGCTGTCTGCATCCTCAGCACAGCGTCCAGAATGTAGTGCCAATTATCCAGCACAGGAACAGGGGCTCCAAGGGATGCTGCTCAAAGTTCCTCCCTTTGCAACAGCAGCACAGCTCGGCTCCCTAAAACCCCAGCCAGTTCTGCTCTGTGTCCATTCTGCATCCCCCCTGCCAGAAACTGCTCACCTTCTCTGCTTCCCTCTGTCACTGTGTGAGAGTTAAGCAGCTTTCCTAAATCTTTGTAATCAAACATCTTTCTTGGACAAGTCTTAAGTGGGTGGGTTGGCAGTTGTGATATCAAAGTCTTTGTTCACACGAGCCTATGAGACCTCAGTGGGCAGGGAATGAAGCAAGACAACTGACAGAGAAGACATTTGAGCCCAGTTCTGCTCCCATTTTTTATGGACAGGAATTCATTATTTGGTCACAAAACTCAGGCATTGGATGATAACCACTTGAAAGGGCACCTGTGAAGAAGAGAGCCTGTTAGATTGTGAAACTGCAGCTTCCTTACTTTGTTCAAATGCTAATGCCTGCAATTTTCTTTCCCGAGGCAAAGCCCAGCTGTTGGAAGTGCTGGACACTCTTCAGCAGGAGCTGGCAGCCTGTGAGCTGCTGCACAGGCAGCCCCTGGAGCGGGCACAGAGCCCACGCTCCCTGTCCAACCCCCTGGTCATCTCCTGCTGAGCCCCAGGGCAGCTGGAAGGAGGAACCAAGGACATTTGTCCAGCTCAGCCACGCCTGGACTGGCCAGGAGCTGGGAATGACCCCTGGGAAGAGCAGCAGACCCTCGGCCGAGCACAGCCCTGCCTTAGCTGGGCTGCAAATCCCAGCCCTGGGGTGCCCTGGGACTGGGCTGGTACCAAACTGCCCACCACTCTCACCTGTCCCACACGGATTTACAGGCCTGGAAAACTGGGAATGGACTGGTACCAAACTGTGCCCCCCACCCTCACCTGTCCCACAGAGATCTGCAGCCGTGGAAAACTGGGACTGGACTGGTACCAAATGGTGCCCATCACCCTCTCCTGACCCACATGGATTTACAGCCCTGGAAAACTGGGACTGGACTGGTACCAAATGGTGCCCATCACCCTCTCCTGACCCACATGGATTTACAGCCCTGGAAAACTGGGACTGGACTGGTACCAAATGGTGCCCATCACCCTCTCCTGACCCACATGGATTTACAGCCCTGGAAAACTGGGACTGGACTGGTACCAAATGGTGCCCATCACCCTCTCCTGACCCACATGGATTTACAGCCCTGGAAAACTGGGACTGGACTGGTACCAAATGGTGCCCATCACCCTCTCCTGACCCACATGGATTTACAGCCCTGCAAAGTGGGAATGGACTGGACTGAGCTGGTACCAAATTGTGCCCATCACCCTCCCTGAGCCACACAGATTTACAGCCCTGGCTCTGCAGGGGCTGGGCACAGTTTTTGCAGCCCTCGTGGCAGCCCCACTCCAAAGGCAGCCCATGTTATCCCTGGATTTGTTATCCCTGGATTTATTATCCCTGGATTTGTTTTCCCTACAAGTGACAAACAGAATGATAAACACACCCAGGAGTGTGTGCCAGCAGTGCAGGTTTTAAGGGCTCTGTATTTCCCATTCAATTATTCACCTTATTTAACTCTGAAGCTGGGTTTTTTATTGCTCTGCTGAATTTTATATTTGCAGTTATAGAGATGCCTCAGGAATATGCAGCAGCCTTTCCTGACAGCAGTCAGACTTCGCATAAAAATTAAATTTAAGAGCTTGAAGAAGGTCCAAAGCAATCTTGTTCCCAGGCTCTCAGGGAAAGGAAGGGCTGGAAAATTCACTTTGCTGCCGTTTTGTGTTAGCAAACAGCTCGTGCAGTGCACAAGTGAGTTCTCAAGTTTGATTTCCCTCAGTGCAACTGCAGAGACACAAAGTTAGGCCCCACATGCAGGCCAGTTAATGTAAAAAGCTGGGCCTAATCATGGTGCCATGGATCGTTTAATCAGCAATAAAATAATTCCTGGGGCAGAAGTTAAGAAAATAGGTTTTTTCCAAGGTGCTTTTGCTGTGTCATTCACCTGTCAAACACAGAAACGAAAGAGGCAGAGCTCCTAAAAGAGCCAGCTGAATTTGTTACCCAAAAGATGCACTGTGGGTCTTCTAAGGATGTGAAATGATTTGCCTGAGATCATGCCAGCACTGAAATAAGACCATTAAACTGTACATGTATGAATTTTTCCCAGGAAAATGGTTTTCAAACAGGAATAAGGTCCACAGTGCAAGGTGGGGAATAAGATTTCCATTCCTTTCCATCCAGAACATGCTGTGTACAGCTCACACACACCTCCATTAAAAATTGTGGCACACTTGAGCCACACTGGTAACAAAAATTTGTATTATTTTCATTTTAAAGGAGAAAAAAAAGGTCAGTGAAACAAACTGTTCAATGGTGTTTTACCTCGTTGGTTTTCTTGTGTTTTGGGGTATTTTGTGGTTTAGCAGAGGAGGACTTTAAGAGTAGATATATATTGTTAATGTACATTTTTCTTCAAGATACATCAGACAGGGCGTTTATACATAGAGCAATATCCACCCTCTGAGAGAGAAAACTGCCTACTAATGCTAAATATATTACTAACAAAATACCAGAGCACAATATACTATTAATTAGTGTATACTGAGCTATGTGCTAATATTATATCCTGCAGAAACCAGCCTCTAAATGTGCCACGGGTGAAAATTGAAATGAGCAGAAGCTGGATCCCTGCTTGGGTTCATTTGCTGAAAAACCCCATGAAGCATCAGCTTTTGTTTTGTGCAGCTCTCTCAGGAGCAGGGCAGAGATCTAAAGAGGGAAAATGCCAGGGAATCTCTAAATAAGCCTGGTCTGTGTGTTCAGCTGGCAGGTGAGACGCTCGGGAGCAGGATTGTAGTGCTGGCTGTGGATCCTCATTCACTGCAGGGCTCTTGCACCGTTTGGATTTGGAACCTTTTGGCCCCTTTTCCCTGTTCCCATGTCCCCCAAACCTATTTCTCACAGATTTTGCATTTCCTTGGATCCCCACCAACTCACCTGCTGAGTTTATCAGTTCTCCATTAAACCAGGCCTAAATGGAAGCTTTGATATTTTCTCCCCTGACCTCCACCACATTTCCACAAAACAAACTTTCTGATTTGACTTCATCCTCAGTGTCCCTTCCCCTCCCAACACCCTCCTCACTTCCCATTTGGCATTTTTCTGCCTGGGATAACCTCCGAGGGGCTCACACTTCAGAACAAGTTACATTTTTCAAGGAGAGCTTCCTCCTCCCGTTGTTTTTTACTTTATAGGAGGTATTAACTATTCATAAATGGAAGTCCACCTGATCTGTAAAGTTCTTTAATAACAGTCCCATTTATTCCCACTGCAGCTCTCTCTGCAGTATTTGGCAGTGAGGGCTCATCACAGATGTCCCACCGAGTCACAGAATTTTTGCAGCAGCTCAGTGGAGCCTTCTCCAGCCAGAGCTGCTCCGAGGGGTTCCGTGCATCTGTGCACACTCTGGGAGAAAAAAACCCTTGGCAGCAGCATTTGCTGGAATTAAAACTCCTCCCTTTCATGATAGTGTCCCTTAATCTGTGACACGGTGCACTGCAGCCATGAAAGGAGCTGGGATTAGGGAGAAAGGAACATTTTAAACAGTGCTGCAGGAAATGGAATTGCCCGGTGTGAGAGCGACACTGAACCCTCACAGCACGCCTGTGACACGTTGCATTACCAGCCACAGGGGCTCTCTCAGATTTATTTCATGGAGTTTAAGACACTGAAGCCTTCAGTATTTACATTGTCTTGTTTCTTAATAATTTTATGTAGAATTCCCCCAAATACAAACGCTATAGAGTGTGTTTCCTAGTATGAAATTAAATTAAAATCATCCTTATGTCCTTAATTACACTTCAGTTTCCAAAGATGGGGATTTTCAGAGGTCCTGGGTTTCTATTCTACTTTTCTGTCTCTTCTTTTTTCCTCAGCATGCCAAAATAGCTCAACTTCATTTTGCTGCCCCCCAAATTTTTTCAAATTACCTTGAAGCTGAAAGCATCAGACCCCACACCTGGACCGAGGTACCCACAGGAGAGTTCAGCTCAGCAAAGCAAAACCCTCCTTGTTTTAGGGAGCTCGCTCACTTCTTCACTTAGGAGGGGTGTCTGCATTACAGCAAACCTCCCTGATGTGAGGCTCACTTCTTAAATGACATTATTTCCTAAAATGCTCAAATTTTTCTGAGCTGTAACCATTTCAGACTCTATCTGGAGAATCACCTGCTCCTAGACTTGCCCCCTCACCCATTTGCAGACTGCAGAACAAAAGGAGAGAAGGAGAAGGCTCCGAGGAATTCCAGAATTCCTAAACTGGAGTTTTAGACCCAGTCCCCAGCTGGACAGCAAATTCAATTCATGGCCAGTTCTCCTCCTGCCAGTACAGCTGTATTTTTGTCTAATGAAACTCCTGAAAGGATAACAGAGTGTCAGAAGCAATAGGAAAAGTCTCCTTAAACTCCTACCTCTGCCAAAACCCACGGCACACAATACAGACAGTTTGTTTTTAACCTCACTGGCAGCCTAGGAAATAAAACAAAATTAACTCTGCATGCAGAGAAGGCTTTGGGGAGAACTTAGAGCCCCTTCCAGTGCCTAAAGGGAGCTCACAGGGAGGTTGGAGAGGGCTTTTCGTGAAGGTGTGGGGTGATGGGGCGTGGGGGGATGGCTTTGGGCTGAGAGTAGGCTTAGATGGGATAATGGGAAGAAATTCTTTGCCCTAAGGGTGCTGAGGCACTGGAATAGGCTGCCCAGAGAGGTGGTGGATTCCCCTGAGAACGTTCCAGGCTGGGCTGGACGGGGCTTGGAGCACCCTGGGGTAGTGGAAGGTGTTCCTGCCCATGGCAGGCGTGGAATGAGGTGAGGTTGAAGTTTCCTTCCAACCCCAACTGTTGTTTATTTCTTCCAAGCGCGTTCGGCTGTTACCGAAAGGTTGGTGGTTCGAGCCCACCCAGGGTGCCACTTGTTGTTTATCTCTGAGTTTTTTATGGCTGTTTCTTGATCTTAAAAAGTCCCACGCCTGAGCCAAAAGAGACTGGAGACTTCCACGGAGTCGTGTTCAGGTTGTTTATTGTTTCTTATCTCTCAGTGTCTGGAGCAGGCACAGCATGAGCTGCTCCTCCGAGATCNAGACGGAATTCTGGGCTCTCTGCCAGGGTTCCGAAGCTGCCTGGCAGGGCTTCAGACCCCCCTGGACCGTCAGAGGAATATTCTGGGCTGCCACACCCAACCATCCTGTGGTTCCATGAATATTCCCAGTCCTGTGCTGCTCCTACTCAGGGTGTAAATTCTCATCCTCACTGCAGGGGATGAGCAGCTTTGCCTGGGTCACAGCAGGCAGGACTCGAAGCCCACGGGGTGTTCCCTGGGGTGCACAAACCCAATTAAATAACAAATTACTCGTTTATGATTCTGCCTCGGAGAGCTGTGAGGTAACTTATCTCTGTCAAGGAGTAAGCAAGGATTGTGGGGTGACACTGAAAAATTATCAGTATTCAAGTGGTTTCACCCACGTGCACCCTGCAAGGCAGAAAGGTCATAAGAGCTGAGGGTTTGAGTGTTATAGTTCGAGATAATTTCTGCACTTCAAGGTTTTATTGTTTGGTAGCCTTGGTTTTGCTGATGGCTTCTCATTGATTTTTTTGCACAATTACAAGTGGAAAAATTGTCTCTAGCAAAGGCAAGGTCCAGTCTTTTGTGAGGAATTTTCTACCTCTTAAGCTTGCCAAAAATAGATAAGAAAAAAAAAAAAGAGAGAAAACATGAGGAGGCTGATACAATTTGACTTAAAATACTATTTCGATTTAAAATGTTATTTTCAAATAAAGAACATGCAATACCCGTGGGAGGATTTTTTTTGTTTCTAAACTGATTGTGGAAGTCAGACCCATGGCACGGGCAGTGCCAGCCCAGCACACAGCAGGACAAGCTTTGCTGTCGGGCTCTGCAGCTCCACCAGCAGAGATCAGCTCTGGGGACAGCAGAAGTCAGAACAGCATCTAATTGCTGATGAGCAAACATCTGTCATGCCCAGGGCTGAGACACGCCACTGACTCATCTGCTGAAGGACTGAGAGTCACCCAAAATGTCACCAGCTTTTGGGAGTCGTTTGAAAGTCGCTCAGGAATGGGCTTGGGTTTTCAGCATCGTTTTCTGCCGGGGCCTGCTCCCAGCCCTGCCACCATCACATCCCACTGCCATGTGATGCCTTTTCCCAGCCACCCAGAAACTGAGACTGGACAGGAGTAAGGGAATAAAGGCAGGGATTTATTTGAAGGCCTTCAAGGCACACCCTGGGAGCCAGAGGCTGCTTCCATAAAATGGACCCCCAGGTGGACAACGAGTCACGAGTTCTTGACACTGATATAGGTTTGGTCCATTTGCATATCAGCATAAATTCACCAATTAAAACTTCAGCTCTCTTCAATTTCTCCACCTCTTTCATGGTCCCAGTTTACACCTTTGGGCCTAGGGCAGCCCGAGTGTCCTTGAACAGCTCAGAGAGGCTTTGTTGTGTCTGTCTGGCCTAAGAGAGCAGCTCACGAGCTACAAGGAACTTCAGAGTTATACACTGGGCAGTACAGGATTTGAAAAATACAGAAATTAAAACCTAAGGCATCACATGCAAACCATTTCTGGGTCAGCTTCACACGGCAGAGCAGGGAAAGCAGCCCACCCCCATCCCCAGCACCACAGCACGCTCCTTGCAAGGAGGATTGAGGCAAAACCCTCACATTTCTGTGTTAATGTGCCACAAACCAACACCCTCTCCCCGTGGGGATGGGGAGGAACGGGCTCAAACTCTGCTGTTGTCCTGTTTTTGCTAAAACCTTCTGTGTATAATATGGAGTCGGAATTCTTTCTCACACAGTTTCATGTAAATAATGGCCAATGTTTATTTAACTGTCTTTTCTGGTTTTCATTCTTTTTGTGATAAGAGAAAGTTTGATGAGCATCCTTTTTCTCCAGTGGATTGAGGAGGAAGTGACATGTCCTCCAATCCCTTGTGGAGTTGAGAATCCTATAAAACATGATAAGTGTAAATAAAGTCTCTCTTTTCCCTCCTTTCTGCTGAACCTAGCAGGTGTGAGAGTTTCCTTTATTGTGCTTTCACCGGCACACTCTGCTGTTCCACTTGGAGGGATTTAGGAGGGAGGAAAAATGATTGCCTGCTCCTCTGTGTGTGTTTTGTAGTGGAAATGTAACAGCTTGGGCCACGCTGGTTGTGTGGGGAACATCAGCAGCTCTGGAGAGAAGATACCAAGAGGGACCACGCAGCTGGAGCTGTCTTCACTCATCTGGCTGCAGCTACATCTCAATAAAACTGACAGAACCTACAATTCAAGTCACCAAACCAGATTTAAGGAGCTGTTGAACTGAACAGCAGTATATTGAGGGGAGAGAGAAAAGAGACAGGAGGAATTCTGAATCCTGAAATACAGAAATATTTCAGGACATAAGGGGTAAATAACTACAGGGATGATTCTTCTCTGTTCAGAAAACACCAAAGAATAACTGATGCAGGAGGAAGAAATTTAATTTTCACAGCAACTGTTAGTGAGCACTAACCTTAAGTATGAAATCTGGATGTCCATATCTGCAAAGGAAGTGTCTTAAAAAGGTATTTTCTGAAAAAGGAACCTAGGAAGAAAGGTAAATTTTTCATATTACACTGATAAACCTGGAAATTTTCATTCTGTGGTGATAATTTTAACCACAATGAGTTGCTCTCAAGAGCTAAAATTTGAATTTATACTGCAAGTCTTCTAGTTTGTGTGCAGGGCACAGTCCTCCATCCCAACAGCCACAGGTGGCATTTTTTATGGCTGTCATTTGTTTTCTTTTTTGCAACTCTACAGTTTTTCGTGTGTTTTCTCCCCAGTCAAGAATAAATCGTGCATCCAGCAACCACCATTTCACAAAAGGAAATTGCTGCAGCTGGCCCCAGCCTGTATCATTTTTTCATTCACTGCACGAGTCATTGCCAAACTCCCAGGAGCTGGGCAAGGCCAAGATCACAAACAATCGAAAAGTACAAGAAGAGAGGAGAAAAAATAGGGCTGAGACTCTAAAATAAATCATACTTGACAATTCTGAGTCTACAAAAAAAGAGATTCTACTGAGGAGAACTGTAAGAGGAAAAACTCTCTGAAGTAGGAGAAATCTGCATCCCTGCATTGCCAGAAAGGCATCCTTTGACAAAACATCTCTTTAAGTCCCCTTAAACTGCTCCACTTCCACTGAATCCCATCGTGTGATGGGAAAAAAACCAGTGTTGTGAGAATTTAACCTGGTTTATAATGTAGAGGCCTTTAAAACCTTGATTTTCTTTATTCCTCTGCTCATGCAAGAAAGCAGCAACTCCAAGCTTGCTAATCTGTTCATATTTTTTAAGCAAAAGGGAGCTTGAACTGAAAAGTAGGAAGGCTTTTCAAATCTTACAGGACGTTTGACATTGCCTTATAATCAGAAACAGACTTAATTACAAAAATCAGCACTTGGAACCTTAAACGACTGCCCCTAAAAATGGAAAGAATTTGTGTGAAATCTCTGGAAGTTCCTCGTTACAGATTCCCTTCGCTCCTGCACGGATGAATAAACACCACAAACAGTTTCAGAATAAACTGAAGTTACAGAATAAACACCACAAACAGTTTCAAAGCTGGATCTGCTGTTGAATGATAACGTTGTGGAGACCTGGTCATAACTTCTGCTGAAAATAAACCCTCGGAGATCTCTGAAGGACAGTGGGATTGCAGTTTAGGCTATGACTGGCTCATAAATTGTCACGCAAGAAAATAGCAAATATAAGTCACATTTTTCTTTCTTCCTTCCCTATCACTCCTTGTCCAGCCACTGCCAAATAAAAATTTCCATACAAATTGCAGCAGGGATGGACACAGAAATGCTGATTAGTCACCTCGGCCCTGTGACAGTGCAAGAGTGATAAATTGACCCCAAAAACACTCTTGGAAGTATTTTACATAATTATGAGAAGAGAAATGACCTCGGTGCAAAGGGATTAATCCCTGCCCACCTCAGAGCAGCGAGGTTGTGAGTGCACAAGTGTCTATATGGGGCAGGGGCTTTGGGGGCATCCCACTCCAGGGCCACCCTAAAAGTTGCCTCAGCTTGTGTGAAAAAAGATATGATTTGTTTGCAATTTGAAAAAAAAAAAAAAATCTGGCTTGAATAATAAGGAGGGAAAATTTTATTTCTGCTCAGAAAGTTAAAAAAAAAAGTCAGGAGGAGGAAAAAAAATCAAAGTTACCAGACAACAGAGGAGAAAATGATGTCACCATTTCAACAGAGCTGACACTCCAAAGAATCCAGTCTGGCAAGTGAGTGTGCCCTTCCCAAAGTGTGAAATTAATCCTGCACGAGGCAGCGATTGCTAAGCACATAATTATGGAAATTTAGAGCTTGCAGCAGGAGCTGGGAGCCTCAGAACCCTGGAAAATCAATGCAGTGCACGCTGGGGGGAAGGGTGATTCCAGCAGAGTGACCTTTAAAGGAGTGGAGAGGTGGGGACAGGAGGAAGGGGAGCACAGGGGAGGCCCTGGGGGATGTGGGGAGGGCAGGACAGCACAGCTGGGCTGTGCCCTTGCTCGGGGGCTCCCCAAAAATTCAGCCTGGCTGTAGGAATAAAAGTAAGAATTATTTACCTGTGTTTAATGGATAGCTAATTAACAGCAGTGTTGATTTGAAAGGAGAAGTAGAGGCCATGGAACCCACCCAGCAGGACAGAAAATATCTCTGATGGATTTATCAGGAGCCTGTGCTGAAGCTCTGCCTTGCAGAGTGACAAGGACCTGGCAGGTGAAGCCCTGGGGGTGGCCCAGGAGGAGAAGGTGATGCATCAGTCCCTTCACACAGCTGGGGAAGGACAAATTGGCAAGCAGGGCAGGAATTTTCCACTGAAATACTTGGAGAAAGTGCACTTCATCTGTTGTCCTGTTTTTTGCTAAGCCTTCTGTTTTAACCTTGGAGTCAAAGTATTTTCACACAGTTTCATGTAAATAATGGCCAATGTTTATTTAACTGTCTTTTCTGGTTTTCATTCCTTTTGTGATAAGAGAAAGTTTGATGAGCATCCTTTTTCTCCAGTGGGATTGAGGAGGAAGTGACATGTCCTCCAATCCCTTGTGGAGTTGAGATTCTTATAAAATATGTTAAAGGTAAATAAACTCTCTCTTTTCCCCTCCTTTCTGCTGAACCCAGCAGGTGTGAGCGTGTCCTTTATTGTGCTTTCACCAGCACATTCATCAAACTGAATTTCATTTTGCTGGTGTAAATTGCTCCTGGAGCTCTGCAGTGCAGCACCCCGGGGGTTTGGGTCTCACCCAGGAGGGGGAAGGTGGATTTTGGCTGAGGAGGGACTGAACCCTGGCCTCCCACAGCATCAGGAATTCCCTGCCCACTGCACTGCTGAGCTGCTGGGTTCCCTTTCATCTGCCCTGCTGGAGCTGCTCCACTTTGCATAAATAACTGCATTTTATGCAGAGCAAGGAATTAAACCCAGTGCTGACCAACGGTGTCCACCTCAACTTCACATCCACCAGTTCAAATCTGCTTTTGGATAAAGGTTAAGTTATCCAGATCAGATCAAACAACTCAAATCTGAAATAATCAGGTAATTAAAATGATCTTCCTATTGTTTCAAATATTTTAAATATTTCTATTTGTCATTCACTTAATGCCAGTCTGGTTTCCTGTGGTTTACATGGGGTGCTGCAGGGTTAAAGCATAGTAACCATCCTTTAAAATACCTCTCCATACAGAAATGCAATTTATTTAGACAGGTTTTTCCTTCTCATCAAGAACGACACACCTATAGAATTATAATAAATGCTACAATTGTTTTTAAAAGCATCTAATTTTTAATATTTCCCTTTTGCCACTCAGTACTTTAAATGCAGTCTCCCAGCAAG
The DNA here is from genome assembly GCA_013397175.1 of Platysteira castanea. Lineage (NCBI taxonomy): Eukaryota > Metazoa > Chordata > Aves > Passeriformes > Platysteira > Platysteira castanea. Next base: position 27,710 of record VYXC01013310.1, read on the forward strand.
AACATTGACCTTCACCTCATTTAATAAATGTAAATCTCCAGCACTCCTGATCAAAGAAAGTTGCATAGATTCTTATATGCTCAAATATAGTAAAAAAAGAAAAAAAAGAGAGGAAAAAAGTAGCAGACAAGCTGCAATTTAAAATCCACCTAATAAACTTTTCACAGGGTTAATGAAAGATCCAAAACATTCAGTTTGCCTTTCTAACCAAAGGAAACACAATCAGTATTATTAAAAAAAAAAAATAAATAAAGCTGACAGATTTTCCACAGTCATAAGCCCTGAGCACTGCCCTTCAGCTGGAGCAGCTCAGGGTGCAGAAACAGCCAAGGAAGAGGCAAACTCTGAGTGATTTCAGAGCCGTGCACAGGGAGAGCTGCTGAATAGAGAGGGCAGAGAACTTTCCTCTCACTCCAGGCTCTGGTTTCCCTGTTAGAGGCAGAAATTCTGTGCCTGTCAACGTGGAGAGAATGCCACCACGAGTGGCCCTGCAGGACAACATCAAACCACCAGGATTTATCAAAACTGATGAGGAAAGAAATGATAAATCACCTCCAACCAGCTCCATTAAGTGCAGGAAGTTTCACTGAATGCAGGCATCAGCACTGGGCTGGAGATGCCAAATGAGGGCAAAGAGATAATTAGATAATGCAGGAAGAGGCTTGCAGCATCTTTTAATGATGTACAGTTCTCCTCAGAGGAACTGCTGCTGATTTATACCCTGCTATAAGTGACCATGTGATTAATTCCTGATAAAACTGGCTCTCCAAACTGTTTGTGTATCAGCACGCAGCGATAGGAAATAATAGGATTAGCACAGCAGCATTTTCAGCTCCCGAGATTTTATCACAGGTCACACTAGATAAAGGATTTCCTTCAGAGCCCAAGGCACATGATCAGCTTTCATTAGCAGTCTGTAGCCTTAAGGACCAGGAGCAGGACTTGCAAAGTGGGAACTTTGATGGCTCAAAATATCGAGCCCATCCCAAAAAAAAACCCAAAACAAACAAAAAACCCCAAAACAAACAAACAAACAAAAAACAAAACCAAAAAAAACACCAAAAAAACAAACAAAAAAAACCCCACCATACAACCAAAAAAAAATTTAAAAAAATTTAAATATCCTACATTTCTTTGAAATGAAAATATCATGGTTTTGAGGGTGCAGTGCAAGAACTGGAAACTGGGGTTAGCAATAATGTTATCTCACATCCTGCAGCAAACTCTGTGTGGCTGAAATGGGGCAGTAGGAATCCAGCAGAATGGGATTAGATCTGACTTTCTGGGGCTCTCAGTGTGTGATCAGGGGTCTGGGGAAACCCCCCTGCAGTTCAGTGTGCACAGCAAACAGCTGGGCACATCTGCAAGGGTGGGCCCCAGCAGCAGTGTGTAAATACAGCATCAGTGGGGCAGGAGCTGTGGGACTGGAGCTGCTCTCACTGGGGAAAGTTAATTCATCACTGATTATACATCCAGAATTGACTGGTTTATTTCAAAACCCACGAAGCCATAGCTTTGTAAAGGACACTATAAAAATAACCATTTTATCAGTTAAGGAAATTCTACAGTGAGTTCCCATGGTGAACCCATCACCTGGGCTTCCCCAGTGTAGTCTTTTACATCAGACATTAATTAATTTCTAATGGATCTCTCCAAGATCTTCACTGTGGCCACGAAGTTCAATGCCCTGCCTTCTACATTTCCAGCTCTTCAAGCAGAAAATAGCAGAGCTTTATCTGCTGGGGCTGAGGGCTGGTTTTGTTTGTCACCACTCTCCTTAAACAAGGACAGCACCACAGCACCCAGTGCTGAATAATCCCGTGCATTTCACAATCCTACTACAGCTGTTATGCAATAAATTGGTAAAGATGCTTAAATACCTTCAGCAGGCTTACCTGAATAGCAGGCAGAGCACTGGGACAAGGGACATCCAGGGATAGCTCTTTGTCACACTGGGAATTCAACAAGCAGCAGCCCAAACAGCTGGATCAGAGCAGAGAAGCAATCAGGGGCTGAGGACACCACATCCAACCATTCATACCAGGAAAGGAGGGGCTGGTTTGGGCTATCTTTAGTCTGGTCCAAGCACTGGACCTCCATTAGCATCAATCACTGGTGTTTCCAGAGTGAATATTGCAATTTTATTTAATATAAAAGGCGCACATGGAAATTAGAGAGGAGGAGATTTGCTCTGCAAGCTGAACCCCAATCCTAAATAAAACATTCCCGTAAATGCAGAGTTGTGTTGTGTCTGACTGGAGCACTGTATTGTGTTTTTAATGACAGTGACTGTGCATAAAGAGGTAGAAAAAGAGCTGCTGTTCTTTAGAGCAAAGCAAGCAAGGCAGAGAGGGGCACAGAGCCTCCAGTCTGCCCAGCCCAGGGCCCTGTGAGTCCAAACTGATCATGAATATTTTCATTAAAAGGCTCAAAACCCTCTGAGTTCCATGAAACACAAACATGTGCTCCTGGCCATCTGATTTAGACAGATCACTTAATTCACATATTTTGTTCCTGGGTTATATTCGTGTCTTGGAGACAACAGAAAATAATATCCTAAAAAGAACACAATATTTCGTTCTTTCGGGTAATTCTTTTGACTTGAGAAATTATAGTTTAAGGGCTGATTCAGTGGATGCTCAGCATTTCAGAACAAAATAACTTGGATGACACCTAGTGGGAAAATAGGCAATCACTGGGTGAAGTTCTGAGTGGGGAAAAGGGCAAAGAGGGAAGTTCTTCATGGGAACAAGTGGGAGGAGAGAGAATTTCTTGATAAAACGGGTGGAGTACAATTCAGGAGAAGAATTTCCTAAATGACAAGACTTTATCTGCCTGTGGAATAATCCGAGGAAATGGAATTTTTGATTTGACAGAGGCAAAACCACGTTAGGCAAAACCACGATAAATGTGAAGCAGGAAAGAATTTGGACAGGAGGAAACTCTGAGTCCTCCTATGTAGAAATACTCAGAAGGCTTTGACAGCCAGTTCTGCAGAGTGAAGTAGGTAAAAGGAATATTTTGGCCCTCAGGTAACAATAACTCCTGATTTGAGAGAAACCACAGTTTTTCTTTAATCCCTTTCTGCCAGCAATACTCCTTGATGTGAGAATGGATTTCGTGATCGATCTTTTTTTATCCCTCTTCTCATTTATTTGTATAATTCATTAATTACCAGTGGCTCACATCCAATTACAAAGATCTATTTTGGTTAGTCTGCTCTCACCAACCTCTTTGAAAGCACAAAAGAACAGACCCAATCAAGGTGAGAGATTTTAAATGGGAGGCACTTCTGCTGCCCATTGACAGTTTTTTCTGCACTGGAAATGGAAACAGTGCTTGAGAAAACTTCTGCCTTTCTAGGTCAAGAACAGGTCACTGACAGCAATAAATGACTGCAACTCCTTAGAAGTGACTAGAAAAGATAATGGCATCTTCTGCCTGAATTTGCTCTCAGCAGGTCACGCGTTTGATCTGCACATTTATCTCCAGCTCGCAGCTTTTATTCTGAACCACAAGGAAAGCAATAATCTCCCCTCAGCCCTTTTCTTCCCTGAACAAGCAGGCACAGCCCCCACGGAACTCACTGGAAAAGTCAAGGCCTCCAAAGAAAGCTAATCCAGAGAAAAGGGCTTCCAGGGGGTGAGGAGAGGAGAGAGGGGTTGTTTGGGAATCAGGAGTGTCCAGAAATCCCCCTCCACTGAGAGCACACAGAGCCTCTCTCATTCACAAAAACTTCAAGTGGATTCTCTCTGTGGAAAAAATACTTTCATACCCTAACAAGATTATAGCAGATTATAACTATTTTTTTTTTCCAAATTGGCTCTTAATAAATCCTCTTAAATGAAGAATCCTCGTTTGGCCTACAAAAAACTATAGCCCTAAAATCATAAAGGCAAACTCTTGGTGCTTCTGCCAGATATTCCCTGTACATCCTCCCCTCCCAGGGACCTGGAGCACTGGCCAGGGCCCCGTGGGACAGGTCTGGGGACTCAGCAGGAGCAGCCACCTCTGTCACCAGCGGGGACACCTGGAGGAAGGTGGGATGCTCCATGAGGAGAGCACAGGATCTGAGATTGGCTTCCAGGGGGTTCCAAACGCTCAGCACCCGCTCCAGTGTAAATACATGTAGATACAGAAATGCTGCTAGCAAGAGCTTTTCTTGCTTTTCTCTAATCCCATGAGAGACTTTTCTCTCTCACAGAAGCTGTCAGTAGAGTTTTGTAAGCTATGAACACCTGAAACCTTGCTAGCACTTGTTTGTAGTACAGCAGAAAAATATTTTGACAAATGGATATTGTAAGACTTCAGCCAACCACCCCAAGGAGTGGCTGATCCTCTGACCAATTACACCACGAAGCAAAAGTCTGTAAGAAGAGTTGTAAAATAATGGAAATAAATCAATCTTGNGACACAGCACCAGGACCCAGCCTCTGATTTCACCACATAACAGGAAGATTTTGGTTCTGTGTGGCAGCATTCCTTAAGGCACAGATGGTGTGAGCACGGGCAGAGAGACGTTTGTGAAAGCCTCGGGATGTGCTTTCCAAGAGCAGTGAAACAATCCCTAAAGCTGAAGGATCTTCCCATTATCAGCAGTCCACTCCCAGGTCCAGCTGTTCAACATCTGACAGGCAGATGAACCACTCACTTCCACCAGGGAGGAATGGCTCTCCTCATCTCATGGAAAAGATCAAAATTCAAACGGGGTTTGAAGTATTTTTGTCTTTTCCCCTTGGCGCTGTCTGAATTGCCTTTTCAAATGCTAAAGAGCAGAGATGCACACTAAGGAACTTCCCTAAGGAGTTCCTAACAAAGTTCAGGCTCCTGGTAACAGATGAGACTTAATGAAGGAAAGTTCTTTCAAAATAAGCAAGAATTAGACAACAAGAATTGCTACCAGGGTAATTTATACACCAGAAATTTCCCTTCCTCCCAGGAACAGAAAGTTTTAAAGGCAGGACAGCTCGGAAACACAGCTCTGCTGCACACCTGCAACAGGACAGCCTCACCTGGGCTTTATTTCCAAAGGCAGAACGCAGCTCCAAGCCTGTCCCCAAAACAACACCACACAGAACTGGCCTGAACAAATTTTATTGAAGCAGTGAGAAGGCAGATATTAAACAAATACAGAAAAACTCAATTTCACAGGCTACCTTCAGCTCCCTCATCTCCTGGGGCTTGTGTTTGTTGGCAGCTCAGGCCCAGACTAACTTTTATACTTGAAGATTTTTACAATTAACAAAAAAAACCCCACTAAACTTCAGATCAGTTTTTCCAGATACAGTCAGACGCAATGGGAAAAATACATTAGGGATAAAACAAAAATCCCAAAGCATTTCCTGCTGTCTGCAGCAAACACCAGGCCTGCCCCAAACCCTTTCTGCCACGGCACAGCCAGAAATAGCAGCTTGCTCTGGGGTGCTGTCCTATCCCGCAGAGGAAAAAGCTCATCTTCCCTGCCACACTTCCTTGGTGCCTCTCTGAGCAGCCAGCCTGCACTGCCATCCACACCCCAGCTCTTCACCAGGCACAGAGAAAAGGATCAAGAGGGATCAAACAGGGTAAGTGTCAGCCCCAACTCTCCCTTCTGCATTTCTGCCGCAGTTCTTGTTTCTGTTTGAGTTTGGGTTTGTTGCTGTTTCCGTATTAAACCTGAAGAAATCAGCTTTTCCATAAATATCGCTTAACTTTTTTTAGTCAGATGACATAGTCTGTCCTTCTAAGATGTTTACTTTGGAAAAAAAGAGCTCCAGTAGATTTCTGGAAAAATCACAGATGAGTGTTTGGATTCAGAGCAAAGATACTCAGAATAACTCACTGGCAAAGACATAGGAGGTGGTTAAGATGAGTATTTCAGCTTCAGAAATTTCAGACATTTACAATTATTCAATCCCTTCAATTCGCTTTGAAAACTGATTTCAACACACAATTTTAACACTAGATCTATGAAGATATGGAAACAGAATCGAACCCTTTGCCTGAAACTAACCTGGTTTTTCCTGGCATCGCCTGGTGACATTCTGTCCCAGAATTTTGATAATTAATAGTTTTTTGTACAATTATAAAGAGAAAGCAATGAACCAGACAGGAAAGGGAAGAACTGGGCTCTGTCTTAGCGTTCATGCTGAAGTCAGGGAGAGTGGTTCTGTGGGATGTACAGAAAATGAAAGATTTTAATCCAAAACCATAAAGCTGGGGAAGAAATAACTGCTGTGGTTCTACAAGGGTAGTGCACTGTGTCTGGGAAAACACAATAAAGAGGCTCTCACACCTGCTGGGTTCAGAGAAAGGAGGGAAAAGGCCACTTTATTTACATATGTCATGTCTTATATGATTCCCAACTCNACCTAAAGCTGGGGAAGAAATAACCGCCGTGGGTAGTGCCCCTCACCTCTGTTATTCTTCTTGTCCATTCAGCTGGCGATGGAGCTGCTGGCCGTGCTGGGCTGTGCCCTGTGGGTGCTGGGCGAGGTCCTGGCTGAGGATTGTCCCCCCTCGTGCACCTGCACGTCCCTGGGGGAGGCCGGGGGCACTGGCGTGGACTGCGGCTCGCGGGGGCTGCGGGCACTGCCCGCCCTGCCCCGCCTCACCCGCAGCCTGCACCTGCACAACAACAGCCTGGCCTCCATCCCCGCCGGGGCCCTGGACAGCCTGGGCCACCTGCGGGAGCTGCAGCTCGGGGACAATCCCTGGCACTGCGATTGTCACATCCTGTACCTCCGGCTGTGGCTGGAGGATTTCTCCGTGCCCGCGCTGGCCCAGCTCAGGTGTGCCAGCCCCACACACCTGAGGATGAAGCCCCTGGGGCAGCTGAGTGGGAATGAGCTGGGGGCTTGCACCAAGCTTCTCCCGACCCAGTGCCTCCAGTTCTTCTGGCGAGACCTCGTTTTAATTGCTGGAGTGATAATTACGCTCATTTTGGTAGCGTTGGCTCTGAAGTTCTCCAAGAAGCTGGTCTGCCAGCTCGCCCTCGGGGGCCGGCAGCTGAGGAGGCAAATCTCCAAAACTCACAAGGTGCACTGAGATGTCCCCTGCCACCGGCCTGGAGGAAACGTCCAACTCCTCTACAACAAAAAAGCAAGTGCACTGTGACACTGGTTTGAACAGACAGTGCCACAAAGGCTCCAAGTCTGGGTCTCAAAGCAAAATTGTGTCTTCACATCTGTGTGTTCATTTGGATGCCCTGAGCAGGAGCACTCCTCGTTTCTCCAGCTTTGTTCTCCATGAATAACCTCTGCAGGAGAGAATTTCAAAGAAACCTGCAGGAATGTAGTGGTGTGAACATGGAGATAATCTTAGAATATTTCCTCTGCACTGAGCTTTTCAATTTTTCCGAAGACAGCCACCATTCTGTATGAATGCAGAATATTACAGAAGAAATGAACTCTGCCATCTCTCATGGAATTTCCTAAATGATATTTCTTGTTTTCCCCAAATGAAATAAATCATTAACACTAAAAGCTTATCAGTCTCTTCTGTGCCTACAAGCTAGATATGCATGGAATAGTAACCTGCTTTACTGCATGGCTTCAGTAGTACAAATATTTTAAAAATAAGCAATTAGCAAATGTTTCTGCTTACACCAACCAACACATTAAATAAGATGCACAGAACACAGGAAAAAATATTGAGAGAATGTACTTTTCTGTCCTTATAAGAGGAAAGAGGAGGGAATCTTTTCCAAGGCAGTAGTTCACATTTCACTAAAACAGCATTGTGTTCATCACTTTTCATCCACTTGGGGTTTATTTAAAAGAACCCCTCTGCAGAGGGGACAGCTGGAACTGCTAACTGAGGGCTCAAAAGCAACGCTCAGTGTTTATCTGGCAGGGCCACTGTGTCGTGCTTGAGCCACACACTCCATCAAATGGCATAAATAACACCACAGCTGCTAACAATGTCAAAGGCAGGAAAACATGTCAGCTATCGAAGTGGAACATGCAGTGAAACAGGCTGGTGGTTGGTCTGTGCTGCCACTCTCATACTCTAAATTAATTAGCCAATATACTTTCATTCTCATGCTGGTTTATGTTTAAATGCACTGCTCGGGGAAGTATTCAAATAGAATTTGAGGCTTCACGAAACTGCTGCTTTTTCTGGATTCTTAAGGTCCACACACCTGCACGTTATGATTTACACCTCAATTACATGGTTTTACTTTCAGTGCCAGCAGGTGAAATGACTGCAATATTAACAATTCCTCCCTAATGACTCCTTGGATGGTGCTAAGTCTCCTGTAATGCTTAGAAATGCAAAGTTTATCTCAGCAGTGCTGTTTATCTCCATGCCTTTTCTCTCCAGAGCACCAAACGATTTCCCAAAGTGCTGCAGCTCTGTTGCTAGAACCCATGTAAATATTTTGCCGTTACATTGACTCCAATGAAATTTAGATTACACTCAATAATGGGGGTGTGACAACAAATTGCTCTGGTTGCATAAGGGCCACGTGGCTGCTGTTTGTACTGAGCTCCTTCCCAGGGGCAATTTGCTCCTGACGTGGCCTCTCCAAGTGCCTTCCCCAGCAGCACTTCCCAGTGCTGATGCCAGTGATGTCACTGCAGCAGGCACACAGCTGCTGGCCGAGCTGGCATCTGCATTTTGGGCAGCAGAAGTGGCATGTACCCGACTGAAGTTTGTGCAGATTTCATTTGGTGTCCAGTTCTCTAATGATCTAGGGTTATTAAAATCAAGTGGTGCTGTTTGACATCAAGGCATTCCCTGGGAAAAGTGGGTTGAGACCTCTTCCCTCCGAATAATATTAAGGAATAGGGTACAGAAATACAGATCATTCATCTTGGTCCAAGGGGAAAAAATTCAAATGAAGCCCTTTCTTAAATGACCTTGATCTCCGGGGAAGGGAGCGTTGGCAGGGATGGATTGCAGCCTCCCTTTTCTCCTTGAGTCATTTTTCTTGTCTCCTCTTTAGGGGTCAAAAGGGTTTTACCCCTTAACTAATAATTTATTTTCTGACCAGGATTCATAGGTTGCCTCTTATGGCCATGGAGAAGGACTGTGGAACCTGACACATCCAAATAAAAGCGACCTCTGCAAGCCTCTCCCATTGATGCCTTCTCCCAGCCACCCAGAAACAGAGACCAGACAGGAGTAAGGGAATAAAGGCAGGGATTTATTTGAAGGCCTTCAAGGCACACCCTGGGGAGCCAGAGGCTGCTTCCATAAAATGGACCCCAAGATGGACAACGAGTCACGAGTTCTTGACACTGATATAGGTTTGGTCCATTTGCATCTCAGCATAAATTCACCAATTAAAACTTCAGCTCTCTTCAATTTCTCCACCTCTTTCATGGTCCCAGTTTACACCTTTTGGGCCTAGGCCAGCCCGAGTGTCCTTGAACAGCTCAGAGAGGCTTTGTTGTGTCTGTCTGGCCTAAGAGAGCAGCTCACGAGCTACAAGGAACTTCAGAGTCACACACTGGGCAGTACAGGATTTGAAAAATATAGAAATTAAAACCTAAGGCATCACCACCAGCAGCAGTGTGGCAATGGCCACACCACCAAAGGCTGCCCCCGAGACAGCAGAGCCCTTAGAAGTGAGGGGATTTTTGACTTCCCTGAGGTTGCAAGGACACTGCAAACCCGCTGATTTATCTTACCCAAAGCCAAATCATGGAAAGGCTAAAACCAAACCAGCAGCAGTTGCCAGCTGAAGGAAAGGGGCAGCCTCAGGCTGTGAAAGGGCACAGACTGTGCTCAGCAAAACCCCAGAGCCCCAAAGGGATTCCTTCACCTCCTGCCACTGCTCTGTCCAGCTGCTCTGAAACTGGACCAACATTGGCACCTAGTGGCTGCTAAAACCCGACGGGGACAGGCGTTCCCTGAGTTTGTCACCCTTTCCAAGACTTCTGCCAGCTCTTTCCAGAGTCTCCACACAGGTTTTCTGTCCTGAAGTGTCCGAAGGTGCAAGATGTAAATTGTTTTCTATTGGCAGAAACCTGGTGTTATAATTCTGGATGCTGAGCAATACGAGCTCCATTTGCTTTCTTCATTGAGATTAATAATTTTTAGATGTGCTTGGAGTTTTCTGCTACTACAACTCTCGAAGTCACAGCTCAATATTTATTTTGAAACTTGACAGAGGTTTTATTTCTTCTGTTCTCCTAAAGTGACGACGAACTTTAACGTAAATTCAAATTAGACTTAACAACTTTGCACTATGGCTTAATTCTATCAAAGTGCAATAAAACAAAAAAGGAATATATAAAGTTAAAAAAATAATGACAAATGAATCAAATCAAACTCTCAAATACAGCCAGATACAAACTGGAATTGACTCAAACCCATTTGTTTTTCCTGAGCTTTGCATGGAACAGGTGTCAACCCCAATGGAGTCTGGGGATTAATCAAAGAAAATCCAGGATTTTAACACTCAAACCACGACTTACAGCTTTCACAACATGAGAGAACTCATCACAGATCCCTCACATTAGCCTTACAATATAATGTGACAATTTGTGGTTTTGTTTGGGGAATTCTTTATTTTAAAAGCAGTTGAAGGCTCGTGATGAAAAGCAGCAACAATAGCTAATAGAAAAATGTTTGCAGTGATCTCTAGCAAGGATAATGAAATACTTGATTTATAATTATCTTCATAGAAGTAGCACCTTTAGTTTTCCATTAAAATGGGGAGATACAATGAATTGTAAATATTAAAAGACTGACATCTCTAGCACTGCTTCTGCCTTACTAACCTGAATTTCCTGAAGTGTTTTTCTCAGCTCTGAAAATATAATTAGCATGAAAGCATACACACAGCGATGTCTTATTTCCTCTTTTACACCTTTTCTTTCCTGGCTGATCAATATCCAAGGATTCAGTGGCCTGCTTAATTCAGAGTTGCAGGCTGCCAGGAACAGAAGGCCTTTGGTCCAGCCTGCTGGAGTACTTAAATCTCTGCTCTTGGCTGGAAGCTTCCCATGGATCACCAAAAATATGTATTCAGACCTGAAAAGGGATAATCATGGAGCCACCCAAATATAGATTGATTCAGAGGCAATTCAAGGCAAGCTGGCCTGGTTGGCTGGGCTGGCTCAGAGATAATCAGGTTGCTCTCCTCCTGCACAACTACTTATGGGACAGTTTAACTCTCACTCTTTTCTATAAAACAGTTTCATTTCACAAATTTATAACCTGAAATGATGAGGATGGAATTTAGCTGATCTTTGGTACAAAGAACGGAGTAACAAAATGTGCTCTGTCAATATATTTAATTAATAAAGCTTATTAGCATCTTGATTTACCACGTAACGTAAAGGAGAGCACCTGTTAAAGAGCACTTTGCTTTGTAGATAACCCAGATAGCAGTTAAAACACAAATAATTCGGGACTTTTGAGATACACTTAATACACAGAACCAGTTTGTGATTTAACACAAACTTGTGAATATGTCAGACCTGTAGCAGGATGTTAACAACTCTAAAAGCGTCTCTCAGCAGCCCAGGACCTTGCAAGGGTGAAAAACCACAGCCCCGAGCCCTGGCCTGCGCCTATGGAAACAAATCACACCCAGCTCAGACCCGAAAATGAAAAGCCAGCAAAGCAAGCCAGCTGCACTTCCCGGAAGGCTGAATGGCAGCCGCACCTGTTTATTTCTGTAAAAGGAGCACACAAAACCGGGAAAACACAACACAAAAATCTGTCACTCCAGCAAGGATGCTGAGGAGTACCGGCATGTGCAGATCCTCTGCCTAGGCAGCGATTGATGGTTCGTCAGCACCGCCAGAACCGCTCCCCCTTGTCCGCCCACACACGGTGGTTCGTGTTGGTTGGACCGAGACCCGCACAGGCTCCGCCGGCACTGGGGACCCTCCGCTGGTCCGGGGGTGCCCCGGGCACTGACCCATCCCCGCTCGGTGTGACCGGTCCGGGGTGCCCCGGGCACTGACCCATCCCCGCTCGGTGTGACCGGTCCGGGGTGCCCCGGGCACTGACCCATCCCCGCTCGGTGTGACCGGTCCGGGGTGCCCCGGGCACTGACCCATCCCCGCTCGGTGTGACCGGTCCGGGGTGCCCCGGGCACTGACCCATCCCCGCTCGGTGTGACCGGTCCGGGGTGCCCCGGGCACTGACCCATCCCCGCTCGGTGTGACCGGTCCGGGGTGCCCCGGGCACTGACCCATCCCCGCTCGGTGTGACCGGTCCGGGGTGCCCCGGGCACTGACCCATCCCCGCTCGGTGTGACCGGTCCGGGGTGCCCCGGGCACTGACCCATCCCCGCTCGGTGTGACCGGTCCGGGGTGCCCCGGGCACTGACCCATCCCCGCTCGGTGTGACCGGTCCGGGGTGCCCCGGGCACTGACCCATCCCCGCTCGGTGTGACCGGTCCGGGGTGCCCCGGGCACTGACCCATCCCCGCTCGGTGTGACCGGTCCGGGGTGCCCCGGGCACTGACCCATCCCCGCTCGGTGTGACCGGTCCGGGGTGCCCCGGGCACTGACCCATCCCCGCTCGGTGTGACCGGTCCGGGGTGCCCCGGGCACTGACCCATCCCCGCTCGGTGTGACCGGTCCGGGGTGCCCCGGGCACTGACCCATCCCCGCTCGGTGTGACCGGTCCGGGGTGCCCCGGGCACTGACCCATCCCCGCTCGGTGTGACCGGTCCGGGGTGCCNCCCGCGGGCACCGAGCGCATCCATCGCCGGGCCGGGAGCGGCTGCGGAGCCGGCTCCGCCAAATCACCGCTGGCAAAGCCGCGCTCAGCCCGCCTGGCGCTGCAGCAGCAGCAGCACCCTTCTTTCCTCAGGCTTCTGGTGTGTTTACAAGCCAGGAGAAAGCTCAGCTGAGCTGTCGTGTGTCCAGAAAGGGATGTGGAACTGGCAGATTGAGAGAAGGTTCTTAAATTAGGCGTGTTGTTGTTTTAGGACACTGTTTACAGGGTGTCACAGGAAGTGCTGTTTTTACGGTTCTTCTTTATAGAGCCAATGAACTCTAAATTTGACATCTGCTTTTCTCATGCTGGAGGGAATCAGGTGGCTGTCAGGGCTAGAAAGAGCCTAGGCCATGTAGCCAGTGGATCTTTGCTCAGATTCCCTACAACTGTGCTCTGAGCACAGAAATGCAAGTGAACAGTGGGGAGAAAATGTTTAAAGCACCTGCGGTTTATAAGGGGCTGCTGGGATAAATCCCTTCACCAGCCCCTCCAGAACTCGGTTGTACAACCATCCTTACCCACAGTGAGACTAAAAAGCACTTAATTCAGCCACTGCCTGGAGAAAGATGGAACTGTGAAGCTTTTGGTGACACACCAGTACAGTAATTGCAGTTAAGTTTTGGCCTGTGTTTACCAAAGTAGGTGTCTAAGTCCTCTGTTGTTTTTTCCTTATAAATGAACCTCGGTGAGCAGAATATTAAGGTGAGAAAATTGCAGAAAACAGAAGAAATGAAGGCTCACGTTTGTTAGGAAAAGAGAGGGATGAGCAGTCCCACACCTAGCAGCAGTGTTTATGTCCTTGGTACTATCACACCTTTTCCTACCACGTCTGGCTGGGGCTGAGGAGCTGAAAAAGAAACTCAGGTTTCTGTTTGAGCTGTCAGTACCTCTTCCACACTTCCTGGCAAGTGAGGAGTGGGGGTTTCCTGTGAGGTTGAAACCTGCCTCCATTTAAATGCCGGGCACATAAAAGTGACAAATGTGTCTGTTCCTGGTGCCAGGGGCTTCAGGAGCAGGGGAGGAGTGCCCCAGGAAATCAGCCACACTTCCTAGGTGTGCTTTTTGTTATTGTCAGTACTCACACCTGAATATTCCTGGATCAGTAGCCAGTCTGTCACAAAACCTGTGTGTTATTTCTAAGTATTTTACGAAAAACAAGTAAGAAAAGGCAAGGTCTTGAAGCTTTCTTTCTCTTTGGGTTGTTCTGTACTTCCACTTAGAAAAAAAATCAGGAATGCATATATTGAAGAAGAGTATTTTAAGCATTACTTTAGGGAAATTATTCCAGCGTTGTCGCTGATTTACCTTACAGATACTTTTGTCAGCTGCTGAGTCAGGGACACAGCTTGAGTATGAAAACATTTGCTTGGAGGGTTTGGGGTTTTTTTTGTTTGGTAAGGTGTGGGGGGGGTGTGAAGTTTAAATCAGACTTTTCCAGGTGGATTGAGATTTCAGAGCAGCCCATCTGATCTGGGTTAGGTTGGCTCAGCATGCTACTGGAAACAGGAAATAAGGAAGCATTTTCTTACACTTCTCTGAGCTCCCTTACACACACAACTTGCACTACTTGCCTTACAAAAGCAGGCCAGGTAATTCTCTGCTGCTGTGGTTTCGTTAGGGGTTTATGCTACTCAAGACAATATTGTTTTCTATTTAGAAAATGGTACAGAAATGAGAAAATTCCTGTTTTAAAGGCTCATCTTTAGAAGTTTCTTCAAAACAAAGTGTCTACCAAAAAAAAAGAACCAAGGAGCTCTTGGACACTACTTGTTCCACCTCCCCAGTGGCCTGAACTTCATTTTTAGTCTGGCTCAGGGTAGTGCTGCAACCCAACAACTCTTACTTTGAGGTTGAAACAAACAATTTAAGGTTAAACGTGTTAGTGCCCCTTTCTGCTTCAGGTGTTCCTGTTACAGTTACGTAATGTTTCTGAAACATTTGGAGCCCAAGGATTTTAGGTCTCGCTTTCTTTTGATGTGTTTTTTTGGATAAGGGAAAAGATGGCTGTTGGAATACTGACTGTTATGGTTCTGCAAATAACTTTTTTTTTAAATTATTGATGAAACTCGAGGCTTTCCTTGCACCTTGAAGCTGAATTCTTTCAAGTGTCTCTCGTGGTAATCCATCCACTGCTGCTTCATCAGCTCCTGAAGCTGACTCAACTTCACACAGAAAGAGACATCAGTGCTGGAGAAAGGAGCTGTTCTGGGCAGTCCTGACCACTGATGCTTTCTCTTTAGAAATAAATCAGTTTGCTGGGTGGAAAAGTTCCCCAAAATGTGCTCACCCTGACTTGCAGAGATTCACCACTTCCAGGGAGGAGGAGTGTGTAGCCTTGGCTGTGGCATCCAGCCTTCTGCTCCGGATCTCCAGCTGCAGTGGGATGCGTTATCCAGTGGGATACACCAGGGCCACGGGTGTGCTGATAAAGGACACAATAAAAGAAACTCTCACACCTGCTAGGTTCAGCAGAAAGAGGGAAAAGAGAGAGATTTTATTTACATTTCTCATACTTTATAGGTTTCTCAACTCCACAAGGGATTGGAGGACATGTCACTTCCTCCTCAATCCCACTGGAGAAAAAGGATGCTCATCAAACTTTCTCTTCTCACAAAAGGAATGAAAAACAGAAAATACAGTTAAGTAAACATTGGCCATTATTTACATGAAACTGTGTGAAAATCTGACTCCAAATATGTAAATTATCAGAAGGCTAAGAAAAACCAGGGTGACACAGGGGCTCTTGGAGGTGCTGGAGCTGAAATGTTGCTGCCGTGGAGCCAGGCAGGGCTGTGGCGGGTCTGACACCCTGGGGTGTTGCCCTGGTTTTTGCTAAAGCCTTCTGTTTTTAACCTTGGAGTCAGAATTTTCTCACACAGTTTCATGTAAATAATGGCCAATGTTTACTTAACGGTATTTTCTGGTTTTCATTCCTTTTGTGATAAGAGAACTTTGATGAGCATTTTTTTTCTCCAGTGGGATTGAGGAGGAAGTGACATGTCCTCCAATCCCTTGTGGAGTTGGGAATTATATAAAAATGTGACATATGTAAATAAAGTGAGTCTTTTCCCTCTTTTCTGCTGAACCTGGCAGGTGTGAGAGTTTCCTTTATTGTGTTTTCCCAGACACACTGGGGTCCAGTGGAACCTCAAAGTGCCTGTGCTGACCACCTTGATTTTCATCACAAAGGCCAGTTCTGGCCAGCATATATCCAGAATTTCCCATCAGCTTTATGAAATATCTGCACCCTGTCTTCATTTAAAGAAATACCCTAATATGTGCTGTTGAACTGGTTGAAATTGTGGCATGCTGCTTCCTCTGAAGGACATCCTTCTTAGCTGGCTAAATCCTAGAGTACAGGCTGTAGTGCCCAAAAGTTGGTCTTGTTAATCGCTCAAAAGTGTTTAGAAGTGGTGTTAATCACTTAATGCATAGTGATTAAAGTCCTATTGATAAAATAATTACTTGTTCTTTGACTGATAGAAAAAAAAATCTGGCGAACAGAACAAAGATGTTTTATAACTGTTATGTCACTGTAAGAAAAGATATTTATAAAATGCTGGAACCAAGATTTTACATAATGATAGGCAAGGGCATTCCTAAGTCCAAGTCCATAACTCATGGTTAGTAATAACAAAAGTCTTTTTCTTTTGACAGATTACCTCCTGTGAGCTGATTAATTATCTTCAATGTCTACTTTATGCTGTCATTTCATAGTGTTTTACATAAAGCATTTTTCCCTCTATGCCACAGTTTTTCTCTCTCAGTATAAATTTGAGAAAGGGAGAAGAACAGTTGAAAAACACATTGCTTTTATAACAAACACTTCCCTAGGTACCACTGCACCTCTTCATTTCCAAGCTTTTTCAGCCCATATATTATCAAAATTCCTGGCTTTGATTCAGGCCTCACGGAGCTGTATTCCTTTCAGAATGGCCCAAAATGTAACGTGTCATGATCTGGCCAAACTGCAAGTCACACAAAGCTGGGACTCGTTAACTCTCTTGTGTCCTGCCTGGGGGATTAATAACATTGCTGCACAAATACAGGCAGAGCTATTGGGAGCAGGGTTCTTTGATACCCAGAGGAAAGTGCAGCTCTGTCACCTCCTTTGACATTTATAACTCTGGAGCAAACAGGAATTCTGCATTCCCACCAAACAGGAATGCTGCATTCCTCATTCCCTGAAAACTGTGTAGGGAAACATTTGAATAAAGCAGTTTATCCTGACTGTTCTGTGTGTGAATATCACTTTAAATTGAAATACACTGCCACGGAGATGTTGCTTTTGGCCAAAAACTGCGTGGATTAAGTTGCAAGGCTGTTTCAAGAAATGTTTTTAGGAGCAAGTGTTGTGATTTGCCGGCCTGCAGGAATGTATATTATTGTTTGTTGTTTGAGATGGCAGGATTCTGACCCAGTTGGTCAAGATTCATTTAGCACAGCCTTTAGGTCCATTATTTCACTGCTGGGAAATCTTATGGAAGTTGTTACATTGCTGCAAAAGTGACATTTCCATTTCTGTAAAGGAAGGTGCCAGCTGTAGGATGTACTTAGTCATTATTTATGCTGCTCCACAAGCAAAAGTACACCTGAACTCCCGTGATACTTCAGAAGAATCAGGGAAGAACTTAATAAATTATGTAGGAAGGGAAGGAGAAATTATTGAATGTGACTTGAGGCCATCTGTTAAGCATTAACCTTTGATAAACAATATATTTATCAATGCAAGAAGCAGCCACATTTGATAATGATCATTCACTGTGCTCTTTGGCCAACCTGTCACTCACCATCTTCAGCATCTTGTCCATTTCTGTGGCTCAAAATCTGCTTTCTGTGAGCCTGAGCAGACATCCCTGGATCTTCCAGAGAACCTCCGTGACTTTTAGCACCTTCTGTTTTCCTCCTTTCATCAAATTGAAACACTCCTCGTTCCAGTTTTTTTCTGCCCTTTGTGTGCCACCATGAAAAATGTGGCTGTCCAAAAAATTCAAAGCTAAGAGCAGATCAAAATACCCAGCTTTGGTAAGGAAATGGGTGTTCAGCTCTGAAACGATCAGCACAAGAGAGGTGGCTCCTTGTCTTTGTTCCCTTTTTCAGTTCTGTCATATTCCTCCTGAACAATGAGGAATATTTATTCATGTTTATTCCCTGATCTCTCTCCTGGCCTCTTGTTCAGTGGTCCCCCCCAAAATCCTGCCACCAACCTGTGATTTCAGAGGTGTTTTTAATTAGTAACCTCGAATGAACTCAGCACAATTCTCCAGCAATCCTCACTTCTGTCTTTCTTACACCCAAGGAGTTGCCAAAGTAACTACAAAACCAGGAACTGCTCTAAGAGGTTACTGAGTGACAGACGTGGCTGCCATGGTGTGATTTACAGAGCTGAAGCACTTAAATCAAGGAAATAAACTATTAAGAAGTTTGTGTCTTTTACAACATAAGTGATCCACTTATACAGTACAAAGGAATACATGAGTATATATATATTTTGTAACCCGTGGCTAGTACAGTTCTTTGGTATTTAACTTTTAACTTACACTTGAGGGACTTTGGAATGAGAAATACTATGTTTTTTTCCAAAGAGTTTTCAATTCTTATTTCTTGTCAAGACTTACATACTTGTAAATAGAGTTTAACAGAAATACTGTATAAAACTTTTACTATGCAAGAGCTGGTTAAAGTTATAGTTGTGACTGGTATTTTTATATAGTGTTCATGGTTCTTTTTCAGTAGAATTCTGTGAAATTTATCTCTGTACACATGCTGGAGAAAATAGTGCATACTTAGGATCACAACTAGTATTTCTGTAATTACTTAAATTATATTTTTAACCATGTATCAGACTGATTAATGTTGTATGGAAATATTTTTCTTAGAATTCTCCAAAGATGCACATGAAGGGTGTAAGCGAAAACATTTTTATTTTTTAATTTAAATGTTTCTAATTTGTCTGTAAGCACAGAACCCCTCAGACCCTTCCCAGGAGCTGAGTAATGATTATTAGCCTTTTCTTGCACTTGACCTAATCAAGGATTGAGATTTAAAACTACAGAACAAACACAAAGGTCCTGTGGGAGAATTGAGCACAGAGATCTCCATAAACCTGCCCTGAATTTGTTTCTCTCTGGCAATTGCTGCTGCCTGCTCTGAACCATTATCTATTCCATTAATAATCGTTGCTTTGTGGTTTTCTGAGTCCATTACAGTCCCTTCCCCTTCTCTGAGAAAACTCTGCCCAGAACTGAGCAGTACTTTTGCACTGGATTCATTCCTTTTAAGCTGTGCTTGTGTCATCTGGGATCTAAATGCTTGCTTAGCACAGGAAATGAGATCTTATCAGCACAGCCTTTCCCCAAGTGGAATTTGCTGCTCAAAAATGCAGCAGAGTCAGAAGATACAAACAGAACACTAATGTGCAAAAGAAATAACAGGAAAAACGATCCTATATTATTTGGTACAAAATACCACTGGCACATTGTGTTAAGTTGTTGACAACTCTTTAAAATAAGGAGGTTGAGAGAGAGAGGAAACCATAAATAAAAGGTCCACACTATGGGAGGATTAAAAACCCCAGTAGTATTTGCTTATGTCCTGTTTCAGTGGAGGTGCGGAATATAGAGAATGGCACAAAAAGACAAGTACTGGCCTCTCGTTTATCATTTGGGAATGGAGAAGTGGAAGTGCAACAGAATATAAATTTATGAAAGGAAATTCTTTAGTTTGATTGTGACTTCAGATTGAAGCCAAGAGCTTTGAAAGATTCAAAAAGGATTAGAGATTTATATGGAGGATGAGAACATCCATAGTTACTGTAGATTAAAAGATCCTGGAATATAAGGTATCATGTTCCAGGACATCAGGCAGCCTATAAAACAAGAGGATTTACAAAGAAGTTCCCTGTGATCAGGATATTATGTTTGCCCACTCTGAATTTTTGGTTTCTTCCTCTGGAACATAACAGTACTGGGAACTCAGACTCTGATACCAAACCCATCATTCTTACGCTGCTGGATTTAGGCAAAAGTGTGTAAACCAAGCATTTCTTCCTCCTGCCCAGATGTAATATCTGTTCTCCCACCCCAAAAAGGACAGGATTTGACTGACCAGATCCTTGACTGACTTTATTGAAACCTAGGATTTTCATTTACATGCTCTTTTATCTATATTCTTTTAATTGTCTCGTATTTCCTTCTAGAACAGCATCAGAGCTCTCAGATTATGTCAGGCCACGTCCTGCTCCCTGTTGCCCTGGTTTTTGCTAAAGCTTTCTGTTTTAACTTTGGAGTCAGAATTTTTTCTTACAGTTTCATGTAAACAACAGCCAATGTTTACTTAACGGTATTTTCTGTTTTTCATTCCTTTTGTGATAAGAGAACTTTGATGAGCATCTTTTTTCTCCAGTGGGATTGAGAAGGAAGTGACATGTCCTCCAATCCCTTGTGGAGTTCAGAATTGTATAAGAATGTGACATATGTAAATAAAGGGGCCTTTTCCCTCTTTCCTGCTGAACCTGGCAGGTGTGAGAGCATCTTTATTGTGTTTTCCCAGACACATATGTTGACCCTGACTCTAGAACTAACAGCTCCCTTTGCTCGTGCCCCTGGAGCAGAGCTGGCACCGACGATGGGGTGGTGAAAAGCCACCTCCAGTTTTGTGGCACCCAGGTGACCTTGGCTGGCACCTCGCTCTGCTGCAGAGGGTGGCAGAGGGGCAGGGCCGGGCACACGAGAGAATTTTGGAATCTGCCACGGAAAGAGCTCACGGGCAGGAAACCAGGATGCCAACTGCTGCAGGTACAAATGTGTCTGGGAAGACACAATAAAGAGGCTTTTACACGTGCCAGGTTCAGCAGAAAGGAGGGGAAAGACTTTTATTATTTANGAAAGATGAGATAAACACGGTGCCAAAATGTGCTGCATACGCAGGAGACTTGGATCAAGGCTCTTGGATTTAGTTCTCTCATAGCTGAGGGGAGCTGCTCCTGGTCTGACTCTGCTGTTTCCCTGCAGCTGCAGATCTGGGACACGGCCGGCCAGGAGCGGTTCCGCACCATCACCCAGAGTTACTACCGCAGCGCCAACGGGGCCATCCTGGCCTACGACATCAGCAAGAGAGGCTCCTTCCTGTCCATCCCTCGCTGGATCGAGGATGTCCGGAAGTACGCGGGGTCCAACATCGTGCAGTTACTGATTGGTGAGTTAGGAACGTCTGTGCTCGCTGAACACGGCCATGGGTTTGGGGTTGGTTGAAGTTAAGGTGTCTGATTGCTGGACACGGCCATGGGTTTTGATTTTGGTTGAAGTTAAGGTGTCTGATTGCTTAATATGACCACAGGGTTTGGGTTTGGTTGAAGTTAAGGTGTCTGATTGATGAACACGGCCATGGGTTTTGATTTTGGTTGAAGTTAAGGTGTCTGATTGCTGAACAGGGCCACTGGTTTTGGCTTTGGTTGAAGTTAAGGTATCTGCTTAACATGGCCACGGGTTTTGGTTTTGGTTGAAGTTAAGGTGTCTGATTGCTGAACACGGCCACGGGTTTGGGTTTGGTTGAAATTAAGGTGTCTGCTTAATATGACCACAGATTTTGGTTTTGTT
>VYXC01013312.1:0-33240 GCA_013397175.1 Platysteira castanea
CTGCAGGTCTTCAAAGTTTGTATAGTCAATATAACATTCAAGACATCTGTATACTGCACTGTGATCATTTGGATCCAAGATATACTTAAAGCTGAATTTTATGTAGGGATGCATCCGTTGGTAGTGGGTGCTAACACTCCTGGCAGATTTGTTGCTGAAATCACAGTGTTTACAATAGTAACACCTGCCAGAGTCATTAATCTCCACATTTTCATTGTCCTGATCAGGGTCATTTATATTTGGCTGGCTTCCTAGAACAGAGGCATCGGGGCTCTGTTGATTTTTCATGTTAATAGAAGAAAAATAATCTTCCTCATCTTCAGATAAAGTGAGCTCGATCTCTGCTCCACTGGTGGAATTATAATTGTGATGCATGTTTCTGAAGTTTGCATCCTTCTGGGAATCATTAGTCTCTCTCCCCCACATTTGCTGGGGTGCATAAGAACTAGAAACCTCCACCACTGGTTTTGCTTGTTCTTCTTCTCTGTCTAATTCCACTTCTATCTCCACCTCGTCTTCCTCTTCCTCATAATCCTCTACATTAATCACAGCATCTTCTTGCTGCTTGCTTTGGTTTATTTTGCTCTGCAGGTTGCTTGCTATTTCATCAATTCTAGTTCTTTTCTTCACTGGTGAGAGATCCAAAGGGCAGTCATTTGACACCTTCCGAGTGACCTTAGCCACAAAGTTATTTTTAGATGAGAGACCAAGAATTGAGGTCTGGCTTTTCTTCACTGTGCTGACTGAGGTGAGACCATCTGCCTCGCTCTCTTGTGGCATGTTGGATGGCAGTCCATCATATTTTGGTAAGTTGTCACAAAATGAGTGTTTATGCTGCTGATGAACTCTGAGGCCTTTCAAAGTAGTAGTAGAATAGCTACACATTGTGCACTTATAAGGATGCTGTGAATGGGGTTGAGGCAACTGCTGCTGTTGCTGATGCACTGTTTCCATCATCCCAGCTGACTTTCTTCCATTTATATTTCCACTTTCATAAGAAACCATGTTGTCATTCAAAGAGGAGACAATGTTTTCACTCTGAGAATTCAGAGTGTCCCAGTCTGATATTGTACCTGTGTGACATTGCCTATGAGCTCCAAGCTTTAATGAACTCTTACAGGTGAAAGGACATACATTGCATTTGTATACAGTTGTCTTCCCAGACAGGTGGATATTCTCAATGTGACGGGAGATGCTTCGGCGGTGCATTGTGAGGAAAGGACAAAAAGGACATTGGAACCTGTTCATGTATCTTCTAAAGGGAATCCCTTTCGTTTCCAACAGTTTGTTTCCATCAGATCCTATCAGTTGCTCTGCAGATATTCCTGAAGTCTGGTTGTCCACTGAGTTCAAGCCACTCTCACTGTCCACTTCATTTAGCTCTTCGTCTGAGCTGGAGTCATTTAGCATACTGCTTGTTTCCAGGTCAGCAGAATTTGTCATGTCAGCAACTCCATAGTGGGATCTGTCAGACA
The DNA here is from genome assembly GCA_013397175.1 of Platysteira castanea. Lineage (NCBI taxonomy): Eukaryota > Metazoa > Chordata > Aves > Passeriformes > Platysteira > Platysteira castanea. The sequence continues at coordinate 1,476 of VYXC01013312.1, forward strand.
AATTAACTATGTCCAAGTTGTGAGGTAATTTAGACTTCATTTGACGATAAGACAGAGAAGAAAACTTAGAGAATATAGAAGAGTTGGGCCTGATAAGGGAATTGCTCATAGAGCTTCTGACATTTGAGACATCAGCATTCAGCATATCACATCCTGTCATATTCATAGATATATAAGTAGAGTTTGGGGAGGCATTCTGGGCACTCTGCGTATCAGGCACACTGGTTCTGTCTTGTTCCTGCCTCAAACTTGATAGTATTTTTACCATGCTGCGGTGCTTCTTCATCATGTGGTCACACCAGCGCTCCCTCCGAGGTGTCTGGTAGCTGCACCACTCACAGCAAAAGTTGCCCCTAGACTTGGTCAGGGGCTTGACCATCGACTCCAAAATGCTCCGCTCCACCACTTCTGCTGGCAGCTCCTTGCAGGGTTCCTGCACTGGCACAGAAGCAGACGTTGATTCAGACACAGCAGCAGCAGCAGCAGCAGAAGGAGCTGAACTCTCTTTCAGGTTGTTTTTGTGATACATTTTCTGGTGCTTAATAATCCTCGCACGCCTGGGTGACTTGTAGGTGCAGAACTGGCAACTGAAAACTTTACCAAACCCTTCATGCATCATGATGTTGTAATTTAGGGAACTAGAAGCTGGTGGCCCCACTGAGCTCCCCCCAGCCTGTGCTCCATGAACCTTCCGTGTGTGCTCTATGAGGAGGTTTTTGGAACGGAAGTAACGCACACAGAACTTGCACTGGAAAAACTTGCTGGTTGGTTTAGGATTTGGAGCCATATGCTGGCCATAGAAAGTCTGGCTCTGGCTATAGTAACTTCCAGTCCCCATCTGACTTGTTGCATTTTGCCCTAAAATGAGAATTAAGGTGTATATGTAAATAAATAAAATAAAATAAAAAGGCTTATCCTCCACTCACCCTGTATGCTTAAGAATGTAACCACATCCTGAGCTGAAAACAACCACTCCAGGATTCCCTCACTTACTTATGGTAGGATCTACAGACCTGGCAGTGGTCAGAAAAGTGACCATTATGCCTAAGTTCTACATATAAATAACTGTGGTGTACAGTTTTGGGTGGATAGTCTCCAAAACTACCTTCTCAGGGGAAAAAATAAAACTAGTACACTAACAAAAGTTGAAAATTTTGAGGTGGTTCATGGTAGTGAAGAACAACCATGAAAAGCGGAAAATGAAAAATCAGTACAAAGAATCCCAAAAGACGCTGGGAAATAAAACCATCCTCCGTGCTTGCATTTGCAGTAAAAAAAAACAAAAAACCCATGGTCAGAACCAGTACGGCTGATGCTAGGTATCTGCTTTGCTGACATAACGCAAAATTTTAAACCACATTAAAGGCAGAAAGTAAAACGCATTCAAATAAAGACACATGTAAAATAGGAGTAGGAGCTCAGATCTTAGAGTTGAGATTTACCTGCTATGTCATCTGCAATTGCGAATTCATCCTTTACAGAAGAAAATTCAACCTCAGTCTGGTTGCTAGCATTGATGGAACCAGACCTTGTCTGGGTAGGACTCTCCTCAGAGACATCAGTTGGCTGCAGAAAAGCAGTGTGAACATCCTGAATGTGAGCTTTTAGGTCTTCGTAAGATGGAGCTCGAAAATCGCAGCCATCACACTGCAGGACCTCCATGGTTCAGGATGATCTTTTACATTAGAAAAATCTGCAAGAACAACGGGGGAAGGAGAGAAGAAGAAAGATATGAGTTTACAGCACTGCTTTTGGAACAAATCCTGGAAACACCAAGGTAACACCAAGGTAACACCAAGTTTTTGATGACTCAGTCATTTGCAGAGATTCCACAAACACAGCAGCGTGAAACTCAACCCTTCCTTAACCTATTAAGAAGTGTCTACTCAGATCCACAAGAAGTTCTATCTAGGCAGCTTACAAGCTGCTGACTCAACTCTATGAACAGTCAGCTCTCTGACAAGTGACTACTGATCCAGTGGACTTTGTCCTCTTGGCTTTTCCATTACATAGGGCTGTTATTCAGAACTTGGTCTTGTTCAAAGACCACAACCCATGTGCAGAGAAATGGCACGTTACTCCCTGTCATGCACTGGAATTTACAAACAGAAGACAGCAGATTCTGCCTTCAGGAGACACACTCTAACCTTCTGGGAAGTTGCCAATTCCTGCATCATGCGCTACCATGCATCAAAAGCTTTCACAGGGAGAAATCTGCCTTTCTTCACAGCATCCTATCAGTCCTGATATTGGTGGAAAACCTAGACCTAACAGCAAAGTTAGATGCAGGTACACGAACCCCAGGCAGAATACATTGCTCTGCCCTACTCCCACCAAGCATTTAAGGGCACCTCCACTCCTTGTTAAATTGTTTACAGTTTCATTTCAGCCTATTCTGGGGACAAAACCTTTGTGCCTTAGCAGTCTGGGGGATAGAGACAGCCGAAGGAAGAAGAGGACAGCAACGGGAATAACCACACTGAAAAAGTACAATGGAAACATGAGTTACAAAGACTCGAGAGTCATTAGGACTTCGTTGATTCATCCAAAAGCCCTGCATACCCTCATGTACAAAGCAAAATGAGATACAGCGAAGGATGGTGGTTCAGCTTCTAACAATCCTGCAACAGAGGGCTGCACTGCCATGAAGGACAGGAGACACAAAGCACAAGCCAAACAAAAGACTTAAGACCCTCCTACCCTGTGCAGTGCTTAGGCAAAAGAGCTACCTTCCTGTGCTAATACAGCAATTGCCTCTCTAAGCTTCCGTGTATGTGCTGGAAAAGGATGACAAACCGAGCATTTCAGAAGTCCAAGACACAACAGCAGCCCAAAGCAATTTAAATTCCATGCATCTGTTGTATGTGGAAGTATGAAGGAAGCAACCTACAAAGTCAGGAGAAAGTGTCCAAAACATTAAAGCACAGAAACAAGACGAGGGTACTGCACCAGGATTTTAGATGAAAGAATGCTTCTTCTGATAGCCTGCTAAAATAAACTTCCAGCAAGTCAAATTCCGGACAGTCTGAGCACAGAGGCTCTCCACATATTTACCTACATTACTTTGCAGGCTGCACTGAGTCCTTTCTCTCCCCCCACTCCCTCTCACCACCAATAAAGAAAATGAACGCTGCACCAGCTTCTTTTCAGCTAACAAAGTTACAATAATCGAGATACTCAAGCTTTTATGTGCAAGCACCAGACCAAATTGTGTGGAAGAGGTTGCTATCTGCTCTGGATCAAATTACAGCAGTGAGTGAAGCCCCACCCCACGTCTCCTTTAGCACAGTCCATTAGACCTGAAAACAAATTTTTCCATGGAGCAGACGACTCCTGCATTTAGAGCACTTCACAGAAAAGCAGATCATCCAGTTTTCACTACCCATCCCCCAAGCTTAGTCCTTTCATCTCAGCCAAACAAGCCACAGCTCTGCTGAATGTGTTTATCACACTTTCAAGAGATATGAGCCCCTGCGTCACTGAAGCTTTAAGACTCACTAAGCTGCCCTAGTCCTCTGAGCTTTGGGAGCAGCCATTTTAGCTCAGACAACTCCTGCACTCAGAGCCTCAGAGCTTCTTGCCTGTGCACAACATGGCCTCACTTATCTCAGCTTCAGCTCAAGCACACCAGCCTTTTTTTCCCTTTTTCTCCTTTTTTTTCTCCCCCCCTTTTTTAACTCCTCCTCCTTAGGTGATGCTTTAAAAATCACCATCCCCCAGAAACACGTCTCCCTTTCTCCTGCCCTCCAAATCGTGTCGCTGCTCTCCCCCTGCCCTCCTCGAAGCTGCACCTTCTCTCCTTCAGCAGAGGCTTGGGTTTCCCCACACCACCTCCTCAGGGTTGGGTTCCCCTCTCCCATGGATGACAACATGTGGCGGTTCGCTCCACAGACGCTGCATTCACAGCATCAGGACACTGGTCCAAGCTGTCCTACAGGCAGAGGCGACAGCCAGCTGGGCCTCCCAGGAGCAGGAGGCGCAGGAGCAGGATGAGGAGGAGGAGGAGGAGGATGAGGAGGAGGAGGAGGAGGCGAGGGGGAGCGACGGGGGACAGCAGGCGGAGAGCCTCCAGCCGGGCCTGTCCCTGGGGAGCTCTCCTGCTTGGCGCAGAAGACACACCACCCCATTCCCCTGCCAGATTCCAAAGTCTAATGACCTTTGTTAATCACCAGCCAGCCTGTCTGCATCAGCAAACCCTGCCAGCAGACACACCCTTCACACAAAGGCTGTAGCTATGCCTTTTAAGAGAGGTTCTCTGAAAGCTCCATTGTGTGGAGGAGATGAAAAACAACGCGCACACAAAAAAATCTCATTCTCCCCCTCCTCAGCCCCCCGAAAACTTCAGACCCTTTAGAAATACCACCACAAAACGCTCTCAGCTCTGTCTCTTTTGGAAGACTTCAGGCCAGCTTACGAAATAGAAAACCAGAAGCGAGACCAGCACTGAGAATATGAAAAAAAGACAATCCTGGCAGCTTCAAGAGGTGAAAACCATCACCATGTTCATCTCCAGCACACGCTGCTTCTTGGAGAATGCATCCTTAAGGATGCTGCTGTCTGCATAAGCTTAAACCAACCTTTGTGTTGAGAGATATCACTAATATCTGCTGATTACAAAACTGGTGGAGACTCTCTAATGGGTTCAAGCTTGAATCTCGGCAGCGTCTGCACCACAGAGGCAGCACCAAGTCCGAGAAGAGGTTAATCTTACTGCTTCCCTGAGGAAACAAACATCTTCTGAGGAACAAACATCAGGTACAGCTGAGTGGACTTCAGTGTGATGTTTTCACCGTGCATCACTCTGACAGCAGGGTGAAGAGTTCTGTTAGGAATTCTGCTCTACCATTTCCCCGTTCTTCTTTAAAATCCGTCATTGCACAAGGGCTGAAAACACAAACTGCCAGTTTGAGCTCATGTATCAAAAGAAACCGTAACACAATGTGCATCTTTCTTCTTTTTTGCCTGCATGGGACATGACACTGGGGGACACACACCTACCGACCAGCAAAGGGCATTTTCAAGTGCAGATGTTAATAACACTGGCAAGACACATCCCAAGCCAAGGAGACAAAGCAAGGTCTCCATCACCGGTCAGCTAAGGGAACACATTCCATAACCCTTTACATTTTCAATAAGAAAATTGAGAGGGGAGTGGAGGTGGAGCGAAACAGGAGTTATCAGATCTACTAACTCAGCGGCAGAAGTGTGGGAAGAAAAACCCGAAGCAACCAAACAAAACCACCATTAAATGAATCCATAAATCCCACAAGCCCTTGAACATATTCACAAGCAATCTCTTGAGACCACATTGCCTATAAATAATATGTGACTTCTAAAATACCCTTACTAATGCAATGCTAACCTCACGAAACATTATTAAAATGCCATTGTCTGGCTAATTTGCATTTACAACCTCTTCTTAAATACATGGTCTTAATGCTTAAATATGGAGGTATTCTCATTTGTCTTATGAGCAAAAAGCTTTCAAAACATTGGGCAATAGAGGTTCTCAAAGCCACCGTTCTGAAGACACAAGGTGGTCTCAAATTGTCTTTCAGCATCCTGCTCTACACTCATAAATGCCTGAGAACATCTGAGACACAGTTGCATTAGATTTCGAGGTTTTTAAAAATCCAAAACAAAAGATAATTGTGCTTGTTGAACAACAGTAATTACAGAATTTGGCAGCAGCCAAAGTAGCACAAATCATTATGTTTAAGTTTGGTTTTAAAGCTTCAAAATACAAAATTAATTGTGAAGCCCAAGGCACTGACCTCAAAATTGAGCTTCTGTGGTTTGACTACCCATCCGTTATATTTTGAGATGGAGTCAGCAGAGCTGCTACAAGTTAAGAATATGCACACGCACAACCACAACTAGAGAGGTCAGTCAGACCACACAACACTCTGTGAGCTTCCAGCTCAGCATTAGTAACACTGCACATGACACAAAGGCATCTCCAGCTCTCCAGCCCTTCCTCTGGTCAGATGATCCAAGGCATCTTCATCCCTACATCATACAACCCAGGCTGCACACACAGCTTTCATTTTACTCAGTCAAAAGGTGGAGCTGAAGAGAAAATTTCTTCCCCCAAGCGGGGACCAGGGAAATGGTTGAGTTACCTTCCCTGGAGGTATTTAAAAGGTGTGTGGATGTGTGTCTTGGGGGCATGGTTTAGTGGGTGAACACAGGCAGTGCTGGTTGATGGTTGGACTCAATGGTCCTCGAGGTTTTTCCAGCCTTCCCCACCCTTCCAGAAATTAACTACCAAACACCATGGAACCGCAATTTGCCAGCAAGTAATTACTGATAAGACAAGTTTTCAAAACTCCCATGAGTAACACTTCAGGCATTTTTCCCTGCTAGAGAAGCCTGGGGTTTATACCAGTGCCTACAGCTGTGCTGAGGACTTTCCAACCCAGCCCTGCTGCCTGGGCTCCTGGCCAGCTTCAGCCCATGTACAGAGGAGTTGCTCCTCTGATGTCTTTAGATTTGGGACTTTTTTTTTCCCCCTGATTTTTTTTTTTTCCTTAAACACTTTTTATAATGTAAGGTCACAACAGGGAAAACGAGGACTAAACAAATAAAATCATAGGAGTAATGCAAAAGCTCACACATTTGAGAAACTGGAAACCTGACGGCTATTCCAACTGGAGGAAGCCAGCCTCATCTTTCATTTATGAAAGGAAACCCCATAATTAATTAAGAATTCAGCAAATAAATTCAACTCTCAAGCTACAGTCAGGCAAACTTACTCATTTCACGGGTCTTTTTCAATGACTGAACTCCAGAAAGCTATTGGAATTCTTGGTCCTCTGAGGACTGTCTTTGGAGTTAGTGCTTTGAGCTGGTAACAACACAAACTAAACTGAAATACCATTTCTTTCTTCACTTTTTTTTTTCTTTTTAATTTGATAGAACTGGGTTTTGATAGAACTTCATGGTTTGGGTTGCATCTCTATGATATACATACTTTGTGGTTCATATTTTCTTTTAAAGGAATTAATGATCAAATTTTACCACCAGTTACAGCTTTTATTATCAATATCTCCATACATCCAGTATGGGGGTGTTTGTTCCATTCTGAAACTCAACAGTTAAGGCCATAAGAGATAAGTTAGCTGATGCCTCTGATTCCATTCTTCCAATAAATATTTCCCTTGACTTACATGGAAATATGTATCAAAATGTCAGGTATTTTCAGGAAGAACTGTACTATTAGAGATTAATTACAAATCAACAGTAAAATCAATCTAAACTGAGTAGACACAAATAAATTTTCTTCACAAAATTAACTAATCCAGCCACCTGAAAGAGTATTTGAACCTGAAGTGGGTTCAGATCTGATTCCAGAAAAGGAGTTCTGGAAAATATCATTGCATTGTTACAAATCCTGTGTACATTATCTTCCAAACTTTTCAGAAAGCTCCCTGTCATGGGAGACAGGATAGCAAACTTCTGTTGATCCCCATACAGTTGATATTTATTTATGCTCCTGAATACAGACATTAAACATACCCGATACCACACTAAATCTATCACACCTTGCAAAATCTTCTAAGTTAAAAAAAAAATGTAAACCACATTATTCTTAGAGCTCATGGAAGAGATGCTACTTATTGCTGCTAGAAGCATGGTTGGGGTTTTTTCAGTTCAAGAAAACAACAAGGCTTCACAGAACCCTCCACATAAATGACATTAAATGAGTCCATACATTGCTATCAACTCTACTGGGTCCCCGAGACTATGATGTCTCAAAAAATGGAGGTGGAAGAAAGGCAAAACAAAGAAACAAAAAATCAAAAATCCCAGAAAAACACAGTTATTGAGTATTAACAGCTATCAGCCATCTTACTGTAAGACCCTAGCAGGATAAAGGCACACCATGGATTTTAGATGAAGATGTGAAAGGAGGATCACAGACAGTGGCACCTGTCTTGCTTCTGCTGGGGCTTTACTGATTCAGGCTACCTAAGTGCTGATCACGCCTTCATTTCTCACAAATAATGTTTCTTCTACTTCTTTTTGTCCTGGGGTCTACATATATATATCTGTTCTGTTTAAAAAAATACATTAAGAGGCCATCCAAATGCCTGATGGATACTTTCTAACTTCAAACTTTTGAAATAAAAGCAGATTGCAAATAAAATACCACAACCTTATTAAAAGACAAACTTAGACTGTCATACAAATTACAATTCTGGCTTTTTTTGTCCTTCTTTCCTTTGGCTTAGCTGTGAGGCAGTACATGATACAGAGCATAGGCAACAGTCTTAGGATAAAGAACTTCCCATATGAGAAAGGCTCTCAAACATTAAATGCTCTTGCTCCAAGCAAGGCTAGGATGTGTTCTTCTGATCTTCTGAATTACTTTCATGGCAAGTTATTAATCCCTACAGAAATCAGAAAGACACTAAAATTATATAAGAGAATCTGTACAACTGGATGGTCAGAGTAGGACTTACTTCCTTATTAAGTACGATACTTAATTTGCTGCACGAAACTAGTTTAAGAGGGAGGTGAAACAGCATGGGGCAAAACTTCAGAACAGAAATGTGCTTTTGCCATTTGGTCCCCGTACTACATGCTCGCAGGACATGAGCCAAGTCATCCACCTCCCTGACACAACCCAGCCCCTCAACACTCCTCTGCACAGACACACGTGTTCAAGGGGCAAGTGGGCTGGCCCCGCCGAGGAAAACAGGCACCAGAGCCAAGCAGCTTGGCTTTTGTACCCTGCTCATTAGTGCTCCCCATATGGCACAATGGAACTGAATGCGCTGGGTCTGGGGTTTCTAATTTCCAGCCAAGAGTGTATTGTTAATTACCTCGAGTGATGCTGTTGGCTGTGAGTTAAGAGAGGTGCAAACCCCGGTGAGCGTGGAGTTTGAGAGAGAGAGGGAGGTGTCAGTAGGTGGTGCTGAAGAACACGGCAGCACCGTGCCCAGCTACTCCAGAAACCACCCAATTCCTCCTCATGCATTGCAAATACCTTCCAGGAGCTTTTACACAAAGGATGCTTACCAGCCTCACCCTGGAAGGGGCAGCTCCTCAGCTTGGCACAACCCCAGCAAAGATCTCGTCCGTGCCAAGAAAAGTCAGGGCTGTTTTAAAGGGGGTCCTGCCAGTAGCAGACCAGGTGCAACAAACTCCACCACGGACCATGCTGGACCGTGGACTGAAAGAACAAAGTCACAAAGTCGCATCTGAAGAGGAAAGAGATTATCTCCTGATAGCCATCTGCCCTTAAAACACCCTCTAGTGCCTTTAGAAGTGATCTTGCCATTCACCCTGAACTCCATGCTCCGTGCCATGGTCACTGGCAGTGCCGTGGCTGGTGAGCAGCAAGCTGTAAAGAGGACCAAATCTCAGTTTGCAAGAAGCACGGTATTTTCACAGAGGCTAAATACAGCTTTATAAACTGGTGACAGAGCTAAACCATGGGAACACAGAAACTGCTGGATTATTTTAGGGGCCACAGAATTTTAATCTTAAGAGATCTGAGATTAGGCCAGCCAACACAGCTGGTTTAAAACACATGCAGGCACTCTGAGTGCCTCACACAGAGGTGAAAATCAAGTCACTAGCCCTCAGAAACCGCAAATTCAAAGGGCAAACTCTGCTTTGGGCTTGCTCCTGAAAAAATGTGATGTCAAATAAAGCCAGAATATCACTATCTTGAAAGATGGATGTGAAAAGTTGCTTTCCTGGACTCGTGTTCCTGCTTTAAGTGTAGAAACTGAACTGGACCTGATGTAGCCGTGGTGACAGAGGTTGAACTTGGCTGGTGAGAGGAGTCATCTTCCAGCCAGAGATCATTTCCCTAATTTGGCACCCCATTACCCTGTTTGGTCATTCAAGACTCACTAAGAGAAGTTCACAGGGCAGTTGGGAACCAAAGAAACATTGCCTGGATCAGATCCAAGCGAGCCACAGCTCTCTGCCTGTCTTTCATCACCCATAAGAGCTCAGCTTAGTATGGACCCTGGGGAGTAAGGAGCCCTCTCCCTCAGTCCATCCAGAGATCTTACATGCTCCAGAGGTCCTTTAAAAGTACAAGAGAGCTTGTGGAGGGGGATAGAAAAGGGCATTCAGAGGAATGGTTTTAACCCCACAAAACCAAAGCACCAGAAGTCGTGTTCTGTACCAGCAAGCAAAGCTGAGTGCAGCAGCACGTCACCTCATGCAAACCCAAACCCACCTCGTGCATGGCTCCAGTTATAAAGCAAGATCCACTGCTGAAACCCTGCTGGAGGATAAGAAAGTGCTGATTAACCAAGTCTAAAGATTGTCCAGCTCTCCCAGCCTAGCCCTCAGAAGCACATGTTTGTTTGAGGAGCTCCACTGACACCCTGGCTATTTTAACACTGCCTTTGTCTCCAGCTATCCCTCCCCTTCCCCCAAGCTTTCTGCTGTATTTGACATTTGCAGGGCAGCAAGCAGAAGCTTCTCTGTCCGCCAGTTCATTTCCTCAGGTAATACAAATCCATCACTGACCCATTTATAATACTAGACAGAATACACAGTTTTATTTGCCCACTGACTCACATCCAGTATGGCAGCCAGTATCTCTGCCCCAGGTAAAAGAACACACACTTTTCCAGCACTTGACAGATCTCAGACCAGTGATGACCATGAGGCTGCCACCTTTCTCCCCGACAAGAGATCTTTTCCACCTGTGCAAGGTCCTCTGTCTGTGTTGTGGTGGTGGCAGCAAGATGCTGGTCCTGCCACTGATGGATGAGAAGTGATGCTGCAGAAAAGGAGGAACTTATATTGCCCAAAATGCTTTGTCCCAAACAACTTCAGATGTAGATAAGTCCTTTGAATTACATGTTGAGATGCACTGTGAATGCAATATCCTGGGTCCAAATGAGAACCTTGCTCCTTTTGCTCCCCTCTTCAGCCCCCATTTCCACCCACTTACTCCTTCCAGGAATGAAACTTTTGCAGTTGGTGTAGTAATACAACACTCAAGTACAAAATACTTAAAATAGCAGTCTAGCTCATAATCATAATCATAATCATTAATGTGATACATAGATGGCAGACCTGCCCTAGAAGAAACCAAGTGGAACGTCTACAGTGCACTTCAGGATGGAGGGGGAAAGAGAATTCTGAGTGATCCTGGGATTATGGATCACAACATTTGTGGATCCACCAAGGTTAATGAAAGTTCTCCAGCCAGAAAGTGTTTTAATCAAAGACAAATTAGAAACTATTACATTAAAACCAGGAAAAAGCTGTTATTCCCTGTCTATTAAAAAACTCGAGACTTTGTTATGCAGGTAATAATTATGAACAATCTCCCATACAAAAAAAAAAAAAAAAAAAAAAAAAAAAAAAAAAAAAAAAAAAAAAAAACACAACCAGCCTGTTCACCTTACTTCAAGTCTTTCCACTAATAAACGTCTCTTGCCCCTGACTACTATGGATGCATTCAAATTACAGAGATATCTAGTATTAAAGCTCAGTTGTATCAAAAATGGTAAGAGGTTGAAGCTCCTAATGGAGTTCTTCTGTCCTAGTTTTATGTTTTTTGCTTTAAATAAGCTGTTTGAGGGTCAGCCACTGAGATCCAATTTCTTTTTCTTCCTCATAAGAAATACTCAAACAGGAAATGGATCATAAAGAATAAAAAATAACTAAGACTTCCTTTGTAATAAGGACTGCAATTATAAGCAACTGTATCCTTCAAAAGCTACAATCCTTGCAAGTATGTAGACATTACAGAACTCTTTAAAAAGAGTTCTTTTCTCTTGTGCAAGTCCATTACACAACACCTTGTTCTTTTTTCAGCTGTTGCAAATGCTTTGCATTTAATGATTTAAAACTCAGCACTATATCTTCAAACATTTAAATTTATTTAGGAAGGTAACAAAATCCGATTTTAGAACAAAATAATCAGTCCCCATTGTCATAAGATGACTCTCGTTTGGAAGAACCATTCTCACTTGACCTTAAAGATACAGGATGAAATCTGGTAAAAGAGAAAGTGGCTGCCAAAACCTGACTCCAGAATATGTAAACAATTGCCAAACTATGTGTATAACCTCTAATGTCTCTTGTCACAAGGAAAGTTCAGTTCAAGATGAGTTTATCAACATAAAAAGTATCTCTTGGAGTAAAAAAAAATTTAAAAAACCACCCCACCCAACAACAACTGAGTAACCTGGAATCTACACCCAAATATTTCATTTTTGGTAACAGGCAGGAGGAGACTGGAAGAGATTTTCAGTTTTCCTGGTCTACAAGAAGAGAATTCTTGGGTAAATTCAAGGTGGAACGACTTTTTAGAAAACACGTGTGTCCATAGTAAAAATTTGGACCTTCTCCAATTAGGAAAAAACAAAATGCACTTAAAACCTCACCAAGACTCTTAGACAAATTCAAGGAAAGGCAGTCCAGTGGCAGCTCAGGCTTTGTCAGGACTTTGGTTTGGTGCATAATAAGAAGAAATAAAGAGAAGCCTGATAAGAAGCATTACATAAACGGCCAATAAATGGTCTTCTAACAAGGCCTGTCCTCGGGAAAACCCTTATTTTGTTGCAGATGCAGTTACATTATTGAAAACTGGCGAGACAGTGGCTCTTCAGGACAAGCATTCTGCTTTTGGCTACAACCAGAAGGCCACCCACACCTGGCTTTAGGGCAGCAGGGTGGGCAGCAGGTCAGTTCTCCTCTCCCCCCATGAGCACACTCGCTTTGGAGGGCACCTGAGGGAGAAGCTGCTCCGGGAGCATTCCCTCTCTGGAATGCAGCAGACAGATCATCTGGGCTGACAGCAGCTCCACGGCCAGAACACAGAAAGGCAGCGAGGTCTCTGCCTGCCTGAGTGTGGAGCAGGTGCTCAGGTTCATCCTGCACATCACACCCAGCCACGTGTGCCAGCAGGGACGAGGGGAGGCTCTGCCCGGAGCTGGACGTGCTTTGGGACCCAAAAAGGCTGTTTGGAACTGCAGTGCTTCTGTCTAAATAGCCCCATGGCTAGGCAAACCTTGACATTTACTCTGCATGCAAGAGTGGATAGGAGCGGGCAAGGTATTTTAAGCTAACAAAGATGGGGGGAGTTTAAAAATATGCAAAAGAAACCCAGAAGATTCAAGCCCTGTGGTCGTTTAAAATCCATCTGTAAACCCAACAGAACCTTCAGCCTGATGAAATACAAACAAAAGTATGGAATATAGCTTGCCTTTTAATCTGGGAAGTTCAGAAGTAATGCCCTGAAAGCAAAGGAAGAGTTTTCTGGCTCTCAGTGATTTCAACAAAGAGAAAGTAAATTCACCTGTGATAATGGCAAAGACACCTGTGCTGCATTCCACAGTTCCAAAGCAAAGGGATACATAATTCCCATTATCTTTACTGATCATTATTAGAATCACTTTAAAAAAAAAAAAGGAACTGAAGTCTGACTTAAAGGGAAGGCACTTAAAACCTTCCCAACTTACTGTTTTTCCAAGATGTACATCCAAGTACTTTCAGTAGATCAAGTGTCATTGAATCCTCCAGCTCAAGGAACTTTTAAAATAAAGCAGGATTAAGTTCAAAGCCGAACCACAAAAAGAATTCTATTTTGTTCTTACTAAAGGAATAAAGATGGAAACAAGCAAGCAAGAAACAAAAACAAACAAGCCAAAAAAGACAGAAAACAAAACCTAAAGCACAAAAACATATGTTAAACTCAACTGTTTAAAAAAAAAAAATTTATGGTGGTTGAAAGGGACAGGGAGCATCTTTTCACAAGGACAATCACATATATAAACAACACATTCTCCTTTCATTAGGAGTCCAGCTAAGTGAACATCTCTTCAGACACAGCATTCAGCAACACCACTTGGCAGTCAGGTGGATCTCCTCCCTGCTCCTTTCATCCCAAAAGAGGCATACATGAGCCTGATGACACCAGAATTCATACAAAGAGCATTCTGAGACATTTGATTTGTTCTTAGCCAACATCCTTGAACACTGCGGAAGAGAAAAAAGAATGTAATGTGGTTTGCAGTCCACGCTAGACTCTCTTCCGTTTTAAAAGTCATTTGAGTAAAAGGCATTTGCGCCTTTTTAAAATTTGTTTCTACCAACAAGCATTCATTCAGGCGTGGGTTCTTGTTTGCAGGAATGCACGCAGAGTCAAAGTTCCACATTAATTTATGACCTCATTGACAAAGTGTCTATGGGAGAAGTGTACAATCAGTTCTGCGCAAATTTCATTTTCCCTTCTGCTGTTTATGGAACACTGGAGCATGCCAAAAGACAGGATCATATGTTTCAGGTTTCCATTCATTTATCAGAGACAAGTCATTAAAGTCAGCAGAAGTCACTTGCTTTCAGAGAGAGCAAAGACTGAAGCATCCCCCTGGTTTTCAAATGGCTTCAAATTCAAAACGAAAAAATCTGAAGGCTCACAATTTTAAGTTGCACATAAGAAACAAAAAGGCAGATTTAAGTACTTCAGGCAGCAATACTGACAGTCTGTTCCATCCAATCACAACCTGTTTATTTGACTCATGCAGTTCAGGCCGCACTTGTTGGTGGGCTCTGTCTGTGTGAAAAGCAAGTTGAGTGAGGCTGCACCACAAAAAAACCTTCTTCCTCTACCTGGTGGTGGAGAACCGCAAAGAAGTGAAGCAGCCTGGCCCCAGGTCACACAGCTGGTCTGTGGCACAGCCAGCAGCACAAAGTGGCTTTCCAGACTCCAGCTCTTCCCTGTTAGGCCATGCTGCCTTCCCGTCCCTGGAATCCCAGTGCTAACTTCCCACAAGAAGAAACGAAAAAGCTCTCCAGCAGAGCAGAAGCTAAAATTCCAGAAGCAAGCGTAAATCAAAACACCGCACACAAGGATGCAACTGATGCTCTTTATTTATCTTTGTGTTTACTTTCTGACTGGAGTTGCCATTTCCACCTTCCTGCACAGCATCCAGGCCTTTTGCTGAAGAATTTAGGTCAACTCGGCAAAATGTCTGCAGAGCTGCAGACAAGAATACCAGTGGAGACAGAGTTTGGTGTTGGTGAACATGGTCTAACCCTGGTAATACTTGACGTTGCAGTGGAGGAGGGAGATGGAAGAAACACTGGCCTGTTTTTTCAGGGGAGCTTTATATGAGGGTGAGGAAGAATATTTGTTTTTTGGGGCTGGCAGCTAGAAAAACTGAAATTCTTGGATGATCTGAGAGGCTTTTCTTTTAATAAGACTTTTGCCCAAACTGCTGAGCCTTTCTACTGTCTTCCCAAACTCTTCTAAATAATCAGCAACATAATATTAATTCTGTTCTAACAAATACCTGGACAAAAGCCCATCAATACTTACTATTGATCATCAAATAGAGTCTCCTTTATAATAGCTTCATAAAAATATCTGTAAGAGGAACTCTCTGGGTCTTCCTCAATTGTCTTTTTTTAAGCAGGAGATATTCAAGACCATAGAAGAGGAAGTTTGATTTAATCAGACCTCTCTTTCACACATGCTAGTGGAGCCACAAAGCATGTGCACACTTCCACTCCACCCTGGCTGACAAAATTTATGACAGCAAACCAAGCAATTAGTTTTCACATGCTGACAGTTGCACCTATCCTTCATTGTTTGTACATCACCACAAGCAAGACACAGATATTTTATGGATTTCTTGAAAAAATGCTTAGGTTGTAAGAGAATCACATCATCCAAAACCCTTAGGCTACACATCACCTTCGGCCTATGTTCAACCAGTATGTGAAGCCACTGTAGTTTTTCTGAAAATATGGTTTTTCAATAAAATAAGTGTTCTATACTGAGAGTCTGGATGTCTAAGAAAACACATCTTTCCAAAAGGCTCTGTGCTCAGAGCCATGCACAGCCTACCAAGGACTCCTGATCCCGTTTAATGTGAACCCAAACTCTGCAAAAGGAGCTTACAGACACAGAGCAGCCTCTGTAGTAATCCAAGATACTGCTGGCATTCCTGCTGAAGGAAGCACACTGAGCATGCTTCATCCTATGTCTGCAGAGCAGAACCAGCCTGAGCTCTGCCAGAAGCCAAGTGTGTCATGGGCAGCTGTGACTGCTACTTTGCCTGGGCAGAGATGAGGAAAAACACCCCTTCTTTGGGTGGTTTTTTTTTTTCCCTGCCTGTAGCTGTCAACTGAGATATACAAAGATTCTTGGTGCAGTTGGAAGACACCTGGCTAAAACACTCAGTTTGCATTTCCTATGAGGCACAACTGAGCACACCATGCAGTCGAAAGCATGGGCTCCAGTCTTTCAGCACACCTGAGGTGGCACACAGGCTGTGCACAGCTCCCTGCTGCACACACTTTCTGCCAGTGCCACCCCAAGAGAGGGCCAATCCCTGCTGCTTCACACCCTGGAGGAACCCTGGCATCCCACCCCGGTCAGCCCAGCTCACAATCGCCATGCAAAGCCTCGGAGTTGGTGCGAGATCAGCACTTTGGGGAAGCAGGCAAAAAAGGGTTAAATCTTTCACCTTCTTCATCCCTCTCTACATTCATAATTAACGAGGTATTGTATCTTCCTAGGTTCCTAGACTTGGGCGTCTGAGTAGGGTCATCTTTTCTTTAAAAAGACCATTCCTTTCCAATGTAATTTGCCTCACTTTCCAAACTGTATTCTTGGCATTAAACTGCACCTTTCTGCTTTTCTGTCACAAATTATTCTTCCTGTGATCTATCCACTATCTCCTCTGTATGCCTCTCATCCTCCAGGTCTTCTGGAAAGATGATCTGATCATCTGCCATTTCTACAGTCCAACAGATAAACATGCCAGTGATAGGGCTCTGAAGCCAAAATAGTTGGTCCTTCCTTTCTTCTGAAGGTCTCTGTCATCCCGGTCACCCAGCACTCAGCATGCAGTAAAAGCCACTGCTTTTCTCTCTTAAAGAAAGGAGCATGTTCTCAAAAAAGACTGCTCAGCCCAGACCTCTTACTGAGTAGGCAGAGAAAATGAGGGAGAGAGAAGGGAGGGCCAGGAAGGGCCTACAGCAAACACCACCAGGAATGACTGGCAGCTGTCTGTCCCCCAACCTGCTGCTGCTGCAGGGCCTCCCGTGCACACCAGAAACTGGCATCTGAGGCTAGAGAAGCCTTGATATTTGTTCCTCTTTCTTTTTGAGGAACAAGACTCCCTTTTTGGCTCCCATTGTCTGCCTCTCGGGGCTCTGTAACTGATACAGCCGTGGCCAGCCGAGGCCCTGCGTATGTGTGTGCGTGTGTGTTTGCTATGTCTGGATCCTCAGGAAGGCAGCCTGGTATTTTATTTTTAAACTCTGGCTCCTGTTGCACAGCCCTACATATAATGGCTCCACTCCTGAAGGTTGGATAGTCTTCTGCTATCAGTTTTCAAAGAAAAACAAAGCCACCCAAGCCCAACACCACCAAGAGAACAGGAGCAAAGTTCTTGCCTGAAGATTTTCGTTCTCTCAAAAAAAAAAAAGAAAAAAAAAAAAACGAAGAGATCACAAAAAATACTAAGCCATTGCTGTCATCCCAGCTTCATGCTGCTGTATTCTTGCAAGCTGTGGAATATTGTGCAAGTCCCAGTAACTGCTGTGGTTTTAGAGACTGCTCTAGGTTTTTATTTCTAGAAATTTGCTGGAGTTCCGCCAGGTCTCCCCAGCCGAGGGCCAGACCTTTACATGGATCAGTACTCACTACAGCCTTTTATTATGAAGTGGAGGGTCGAAACGGGAGTCTCTCCTCACCTGAAAGCAGAACCTGCAGTGGATCTCAGAAGCTGAAGGAGGCAGAACCCAGACATGCTAATCAAGGACTGATGCTATGGCTCGCCCTTCCTGGAGAGCCTGCCCTTCAGATGTGTTGCAAAGCTGACAAACTAACTGATATCCTATACCTCTCAGCCACCTGCAGTACAAGATCATTTCAGCAGCGAAGGTTCACTGTCAAAAAAGAAAAACAAAAAGTGGTTTCCTTTACAGCTGAGCACACAGGGTCTGTAATCTGCAGACTTGATTACCAGAAGAAAGGAAATGTTCAAGTTGAAGACAAGAGGACTTGCAGCCATGCCTGGGAGAAAAGATTTGACACAGAATATGGGAGAGAAATGGAGAAAAAGTGGTTTGTCAAGAGGAAGTCATCTTTTTATATCTTATCTTATCTTTACTTGCATTTCATGATGGGACACCACTAATCAGAGTGTTATTTACAGGTTAAAATAGTCACTCATTCCAGAAACAGTATCTTTCTCCTTCTTCATTCCTGGTCTCCTTTCTTCTCCCATTGTCCTCTAGCTCCTTCAGTCCGACTACTGCCACACAGAGTTCTGAATCTTGAAAGAGGTCTTCCAAAACTGAAACTACAAATTAAGAACTGAAAACAACCTGCCAGTTAGGGAATCAAAATTCTCCTTCATCCTCATGTAGTAATTGGTTTATAAAAGTCCAAAAAAAAAGCATTTACAGTGAGGCCTCTACTGCTGACCTTCAAAACCAAGCTAATGTACTGTTTTTCCCCTGAAACTGACTTGTTTTTGCATCAGTTATCAAAAAAGAGGATCTAATGGTAGTGCTTACTGTTAAAGCTTTTCATAAGCACAGAAGACTAATCTCTAGGTTTCCTAGATTTATCACCTTTAACAGACCAAAGCTGACGATTTTGAGAGATGACTAACAAAAAAAATGAAACCAATTACTACTGAAATCACCGAGACCCTTGAATCTACTGAAATGCATTCACAATAACAGTACTACTGCTAGTAATAATTTCAGATGGCTTGGTTGGGCTATCTATAGTAGAATGTTAGGTTACCCTAGGAGACTGACGTGTTGACAAATTATGATTGAGTTTTTGTGCAACAACGTCTTCTATGGTAACTACAGGACAAAAGCCTCTGGTTCCCATCTGTAAAACCAAGGTCAGGGTGACTAAAGTGCTGCAAAGTTCCAGGGGAAACCAGAGATCTTCCTTCTGGGGGATTTATTGATCTTGTAGAAATTACTATGTGAACGTCTATAGGAGCTCTGTCAGGATTAAAAAAAAAAAAAAAAAACAAAACCAAAACCCAAAAAAAAGAAAAAAAAACCAACAAACAAACAAACAAAGAAAACCAACCAAAAAAAATATTTCTTTTTTTCCCCCTGCTGTAGAGACAACAGAAAAATTAATATGACTATGAAGAGAAAATCAACTTCCACCAACCTTCTGCACAGATTCCACTTGGAGAACAAAATGCAAATCACTGGTCCATAGTTTTATGATATGGAGGAAAACCCACTCTAGATAATCAAGCCCAAACTGATAACTACAGACCCACAGCCAGCCTTATAATTTCACTTGATTTGGTTAATTTGCTTCCCATTCCTTTGCCAGGTGAGAAGGAATCTTCTTACGTGTTCTGGTAGAACACAACCACCTCCTTGGACTCCCTGCAGCTCCACACGGCAGGATCCTCATCAGCTGTGCTTTAATCCCTAAAGTGACACGGGATAGCAGCACTGGGAGTCACCTTGCTGAAGGTTCAGCTGCTACAACTACACCATTTGTCCACAACCAATTCAATCAAGCCTGTCTCCCACCACAGCATCTGAGGAGAAACTACACTTGACCCCTTACAACCTTTGACAGTCCATCAGAAATTCCAGCATCTCTTAAATTTTTTTCCACAATTAAATTAGAAATAAAGAATTGTGTACATAAGGACCATTTTTCTAGTCATAGGTTCCAGCCCCTGCATCTTTTTACAACTTTGTACTGATTCCAGATTCCAATAATACTGGACACAGACTGGCAAACTGGCTGCTTTTAGTCCTTCAGATGTCACTCCTGAAAACCTCTGGAAGGGAGGGATGGACTACCTTAAAGCTCTAATGGTGAAGCACAATCTTCCAGACTTCAAACCATTACTATCCCCAGCATTTCCAGCCTAGTCCACTTAGTTATTCTGTTTTAAATACCTACTACTTTGCAGGATCACTTTTTTTTTTTTTTTTTAAATCTAAAAGGAAGACAGGAGTCTTCCTTTAAGTCCACACAGGCTACAAAGCCAACACATTTCTTGAGTGAGTCACAGAGCATTTTCTGTTCCACATTTTCTACCCTTTACAGATACAAACTGAATGATGAGCTTTTAGGTCTGACACATTAAAAAGTATAAATTACTGGTGTAGAAAGCAGACAGAAAAAAGGAAAAGTCTCTTTAAATCCTGTCAGATACCCGTCTTGTCTGACCTCTGGGATGCTTTTGTTTTGAATGGAATGGGTCCAAAATACAAAGGAAAACCCTTGCTTATCTCTTTGGGATCAAGGGTTCTCAAAGGCACAACACTGGTGTTATTTGTTTGATACATCAAAGCAAGGTCATTACTTCAGTCTTGGAAAGATCCAAAAGTCTTCTGATACACCAGAAAAGCCAATGGCCAGTGAGGTCTATGATTCTGCTGCACTCTCTGCATGGAATTTCCTCATCCCACAGTCCCTCTCTCCTAGAGCTGCAAAAAACAGGTGCCTCCACCTGGATGATCCCTGAGGCACTGACCCAATTCTCAATCCCTTTTACCTGGGGGGAAAAAAAAACCCAAAACCAAATAAAAAACAAACCACAAAAGATGTCAGACTTAGATCTAAAGATGGTGCAAATACATGTTTTGATCATTTGTCTCCTTCAGCTCAGCTCCACTGTGAACGTTCAGGGACAGCCCAGAAGTCTGCTGCAGTCTTCCAAGTGTAGTGGATAAACTCCAAAATTCAAGTTTTGTCCACAGGAACTTCAGACATCCACTCTGCTTGACCTAACAGATGCCTGAGAACCCAAGCACGTTGCTGTCATCCAAAGTTTTGTGCAAGCCAATCCTCCATGCTTCCCATTGCTTCCTCTTTGGTTTAGGCCAGAATATAGACTTACTTTTTTTCTTTTTGGCAAAAACATTATCAGCTTTATGACTGGCACAGTGCTCTGACTTTTCAGAAAGCAGTGATTGGTCCAACTGTCTTATATCTTAAGGAGTCATATTACTAAGAAAATAATAAAAATATCCCACAAAGATAAGATGTGCCCAATACAAATCTGGGAACGTAACAGTTTCAAAGGATGCTCTTCTCAAGATCTCCAAACCTAGCCAAGATCCTCTGCTGTCCCTCCTCCTTCCTGAAGAGGTGAGTAAGCAGAAGATAGTAAGAAATCATTCTGCATCCTTCGCTGATACACAATTGACCTTTTAATCTCTGCTTAGTGCCAGGCTGATACTCTTCTTTCACTTTTAGACCCAAAACTTCATCACTTGAGAGAACACTCCTTCATTTTTTTGGTGAGATTTATGTGCACCCATGAGATTTTTCCCTTGTCCTCACACTCAGGCATGGATTGAAGGCTCATTGAACTCCTTCCACAAGGCAGTTTTGGAATATAAACATTTTTGATCATCTTGTCCAAATAACACTGGCTTAGTTTAGACGCAGTTTGCAGCCATGGTTGAAAAAAGGAGCAATATTGTGGTATTATTTCCTGTCCCCAGTATTACTCCCTTCAGGTCACAGAGGCTGGAAACTCATGCTGGTGGTTGCTGGGTCAAATCCAGCATGGCACATCCTCTGGGATGGCTTTTTAGCCTCTGCTGAGAATAAACAGAGGGAACAGTCAGGTGGATTGAGAACTGGATTGAGAAGGGCAGGTCTCAGAGGATGTGACCAGTGGCACAGAGTCCTGTAATTAGTGGTGTCCCCAAGGTTTGATACTGGGTCCAGTATTATTTAATGGCTTGGAATAGTGCCCCCTCAGCAAGTTCACTGATGATACAAAACTGGGAGTGGCTGATGCCCCAAAGTGCTGTGCTGCCATTCTCAAGCCTGAAGGGATGGGCAGAGCAGGACTTACTGAAATTCAACAACGCAGGATCCTGCCCCTGGGCAGGAATAAGCCCAAGCACCAGCAGAGGCCTGGGTGATCTGCTGGAACACAGCTCTGCAGAGAAGGACCTGGAGGTCCTGGGGGACAAACAGCTGTCCCTGAGCCAGCAGAGTGTCCTGGGGACGAGGAGGCCAATGGGATCCTGGAGTGCACTCGGAAGGGCACTGCCAGCAGGTCAGGGAGTGATCCTGCCCCTCTGCCCAGTCCTGGGAGGCACCTCTGGAGCGCTGTGTCCAGCTCTGGGCTCCTCAGCACAGCAGGGACACGCAGCTCCTGGAGTGGGTCCAGCAAAGCCTGTGGAGGTGAGGAGGGGCCTGGAGCATCTCCCTGCCCTGGAAAGGCTGGGGGAGCTGGGCTGTTTCTTGAAAAGAGACAACAGGAGGTTGTCCAGGGACCAGATGACCTCCAATGGTCTCTTTCCAACCTGACCCTTGCTGTGGTTCTGTGTGATTCCACAATTTTTCACAATTGCTTTTGGATACTAAACATGCCAGTCATGGCAGCCCAGCCATCACAAATTTGAAAAGTTTCAACACAGGCTTCCAATCAGGAGAGTCTGACGATTTTCTGATGTGCTTTTTTTAAGTGGGCTTCTGAAGCAGCAGCTTCGTTCCCAGTGCATGCTGATGATGGACGGACAGCATGCTGTGGAATTAATTTATGTCTCTTTTGAATTGACAGAATCTTCCAGGCTGTACGTGGGGGGAAAAAGGGGCAGAGGGAATCTCATGGATGGCCAAGACCAGTTCTGTTATCACAGATACAAATATAATCTTCATTAACTTAAAGAAAGAAAAATAGCATATTTGCTAAAAAAAATTACAGCTGTTGATTCCTGAGCCAAGGAATGCTCTGTTCTAAAGAAAACTGGTTCCATATGAAAGCCTTCTGGTCATGATGTACCTAACTGCTAGCAATTTCTAGTCCCAGTGACCATGCAAAAAGGTAATACACCGAGCTCTAACCAGCCAGGTTACTGATATAAATTCTACACCCCTCCCTCCAAAGGATTCATTTCTCAGCTGAAATACCCCTTGAGGCTGGAAGTCATATATTATAGTTCTGAAATGTGAAGTAACCCTCAATTCTACCCAGCTTATCAAAAATCCCTGCCCTGCTCTCTCCCTTCTCAAATTTCTTTGGCTTCATTATGCTTTTAAAAAGGGAGATTGCTGTTAAAATCCCAGTTGGGTTAATTTGACAGCTGGAGCAAGAGAAACCGCAAGAATCTCCCAAGGAGAAAGTTCTAACTGTCCCAGTAATTTGATCAGTCCAGCTCCTCCTATGCAAAAGTCCCATCAGGAACACAACTGAGAGGTATCCCAGAACACAGACAAGCTATTCAGGGGACACAGGGAAGGAACAAAAGGGGGGGGGAAAAAACGTATAGAATTCTCAACTAGGAGGTCAGAGTTCACTGAATTTAAAGACCCACTGAGCTTCCTCCAAGATAGGCTTGGTCCCATATTCCAGGCCTGGAACATTTCACCAGTTTCCTAATTACAGATGAGATTTTCTAGGCAGGCTACAGAAGTGAAAGTGCTCCTTCAATACCAGTAGTCCACTGCCACATTTTCCTATTACGAGCTTGTCAGCCTGCCAATGCAGAGAACTTCTAGAACTCCTCCTTGCTCTCTTCCCACAGAACACAAAGCAGCATATTCCTTCAGAAGCCCTATTCAAACTCCCTTTCTTCTCCATGAGCCTGCATCTTTGAGACAATGGATAAGAGGAGGCGGACCACTTCCGCCATTCATTTGCTCAGCCTGCTGAAACGTCAGATCTGTCTGATCTTGCAGCAGAAGCATTATCCTTTGTTCTGATCAGGTTGCACAAATAGCTGTGCTTGTGTCAGTCGCAGAGCGGAGATTTTTTTTTTTCCCCTTTCTTTTCTTTTTTTTTTTTCATGACCAATATGATTTACGGCTCACACAACACATTGTGTCCTGCTAAAAATGTTGCAGTTTTGTTTTCCACCAGGTCCAGCAGCTCTCCCACTGAAAAACTCAGATCAGTGTTACACGCTAAGGAAGAAGGGGAAACTGCACAGTGCTGTTGGTACATATATCCTAGACAGACATGCCAAAATATTCCCAGCCTCACACAAATGAGCCCATAGTCACAAGAAGCACCTGAAACAGGCTCAGGTTGAAGGAGTTAGAGAGGCACAAGATGACTGAGACTCCCAAGACGTCCCACCACTTCTCTGAAGGTTGGGCACTCCTCGTGCCAGTCAGCAGCAGCTGCCTTTGCATGTCCTGACAGCTTGCTGCATCCCACACAGGCAAACTGGGCTGGCCCCAGCCACCCCCACCGCTGTGGTGACATACCTCTGCC
The DNA here is from genome assembly GCA_013397175.1 of Platysteira castanea. Lineage (NCBI taxonomy): Eukaryota > Metazoa > Chordata > Aves > Passeriformes > Platysteira > Platysteira castanea. The sequence continues at coordinate 25,664 of VYXC01013312.1, forward strand.
CAGAATTCACACCTGGACCGCTGGCAAGCCATCTGCAGCCGAAGAGACAAGGGTTAGCCACTGCCAGGTTGTGTGAACATGCACCGTGGTGGTGTTGTCTGGTGAGCAGCTCAGTTTCCCACACTGACAGAAGAAAAATAAATCGCCACATCTACTGATAGAGCTCTGAGCTCTGGAGAGGTTACAAAACGTGGCTTCAACTTTCCCTTCCCCCTGTTCTACCATAGTGCACACTTGCTTGTGAAAACAGTTGTTATCATACATCCTTCCTCTTCCTAGGGCAGAAAACCAAATCAACCAGAAAACACAGCCAGTAAGTTCTTCAGAACTTCAGCACATCAAAAAGCCTCATTCAGGCTGGAGGTTGAACTTCACCTACTACCTCCAAATTTCTCATATTTTTGCCTAAGTGTAAGTACGTGCGTGAGTATGATGTCTCTGTTATCAGGTAAAAGCTCTAATACCCACTTCTGGCTCCTAGCCAGCATTTAAAAAGGAAAAAAAAAGTTTGCTAATCCATGGTTGCAATGGAAAAAACACCTACCACAGGGAAAAAATCCTCCTGCCTTTAGCCAAATCTAATCTAATCTTTTCTCACAGCTGTAATATCACTCTGAATGCTTCACTACCTAACTTTAGCTCCACATACGGAGCACGGGGAATTATTGATACAAACCTTTTGTACAAGACCAGCCTGGAAAAAAAAAATACATGAGTGTCTGTGTTCAACATTCCTGAGCTTGCCATCAGAATCAATACGGTTCCATGAAGATATTGCCATTTTTAGTAACTACGATACCCTCCAAAATGCAACAGCATTATATGATTTCTGCTTCATAGAGGCTTTGACGTTCCATCTATTATCCCAGTCTTGCTTTAGCACATATTTTATATTAGAATGCGTTCCAGGAGGCATATGGCAATAGAACTAGGTCAACCATTAACCAAATAACAGGAAGCTGCTCTGCAGAGCACACCCTTCAAAGCTCGCTTAATGAGCTGGCTCTTCAGAGTGTGTCCTTCAGTAAGGTTGAAGCTAACTGTTCCACAGGATTTTCCTTAAAGACACAAGGTCGCCCAAGACAGGTGACTTATGGACATGACAGACGTGACTCCAAAGAGCCATCCCAGGAGTGTGAAAGCATCTGGGTCAGACGCTGAGATGAAGAACAATCCACGGTCACTCATGGGACATTGAACATCAGGAACCAGCTCCAATAGTTTCCTCATCTTATGTGAGAGCAGAGCCCATTCCATCATTAATCTGCTCCGACAACTTCACAGGAAAAGAGCTGAGCCTTTGTAGAGTTTTCAGGGAAGGATACCATCACTAGATCAAGAGTTAGCATCTCTCTTCCAGATGACTCAATTCCAAACGCTTGCAACGTTTGGGAAAAAAAGGGCTGATATTAAGCCTTGCAAGTCGCTGTCTGACTAAATTCTTCATGTTCTGCTTTCCCATTAATCTCGTTGAGATACATGATTTAACATCATCTGCCAAACCCAGTAGAAAAAAGAGTCCATCATCATTGCTGATATCTTCATTTGTTCCACCTCAATCTTACCAATTGCTTCCACTAAATGTCACATTCCACACTTCTAAGCAACCACAGATGCCCAAGCTTGAAAGAGAAGTTTTTAGGACTGAGAAGCGTCAGGCACCACAGAAGAGAATCCATGAGTAACATGGAAGTTAGAAAAAGTTCTGACTCATGTTATGCTGTCAACAAAGCAGTAGAGTTGGCCTGATCAAGCTGTTTTCAAACAAATAAAAGGCGAACACTTGCCAGCACCCTAATTGAAAGGAAGTTCGCATACAACAGCCAGTGATACCCATCACATAACTGTTGCAATAACGTGATAACTCAACAGCCACGTACCACAAAGCACTATAAACTTTTCTAATTCAAAAAAGTCACCATCCAGCTATGTGACTAAATCTTCGGCCAAATCTTCGCACCAAGTATACTGGGATACCAAATATTAGTTTTCTGACACTCTCATAAGAAATGGATACAGTCTCTTATCTCTTTATCATAGTCTTTCTTCTGGGCAGTATCTCTACGAAACAAAACATTCAGAGATCCTGAGGTCATTATTTACCCAAACAAAGCTAACAATAAAAAAAATCCTCTCCACACCACTGCCAAGGGGTAGGCTTGTATTTCTCTATAATTTCTAATAAGAATGAGTGCCATAAGTATATATATATATATATATATCAAGAGTTTCCCCAGTAGTTCACATCTATCCTTGTGACAAAAATAAACAGCAAAACGCCCATGTCTAACAGATACTCTTCTACTAGAGCCTCCACAACTGAGAACTTCTCTGCAACCAAATGTTTGTGAGGTGGGAACTCAGGTCCCTCTTTCTGGTGGTGGATCCTGCTGGTTTACCAGATAATGATTCCAGTTCCTAATTACAGACACAGGAAATGATAAGGCATCCATGATGACTGAGAAAACAGTCAGTGTGTGTGATCATATGTCCCTGCAGATTGCTTTGTATCTTAAGCGACAGCTCCTTGCTGAAACAGGCTAACTCAGTGGAAGACTGCCAAGCATGCTGTGGTGAGATTATCATCTTAGTAGTTATTTATAATAAACTATCTTCAGCAAGTAGCACCTTTTTCAGTAGGAAAAAGTCAAGGACAATGCATTTTCTTCGCAGTACAGAGATGGGGTATGAGAAAACGTGCAGACAATATTTGGTGGCATTGTTCATTTGCATATGAAGAAGCACTTCTGATGAACATTCCTCCAGCATGTTCTGAAAACTGTTCCAACACCACTAGAAAAGGCACAAAATTACCAGCCACTACAAAATACAACCTGCAGTGGAAATTACGTGGATAGACAGAACAGAGTGACCATACTTTACTTAAAAAAAAAAATCTTTTGATTTGCCCGCATCCTTAATACTTCTGATGGTGAAACAGCCACACCATGGCATCTCTATGGAACCAAGAAAGAGTTCTGCCCTGAGAGATGGTGTTCAAGTCTCATGTAACTCCTCAGTGCCATTTCTTTGCAAGTGCCCTGTGCAGAAGTGCCAGAGTCCCACAGCTCCAACCAAAAAATCTGAATGGGGCCAGTGGAGCGGGGAAGGACTGTGTCAAGGATGGAGTTACTGCAGAACAGAACAAACAGTCTTCACACACAAGCCATGTTTTATGTGCATCCCCTCCTCCCATCACCAAACTGCAACTGGGAAAACATACCTGTGGGCTGACTACTCCCACACTCCCACCCCAGCTCTTAGGAACACATGAAGGAAGTTATGCTTCTGCAGGGCTGCCTCGGAACAGCACCTAAGACAAGGATTCATTCAAGGGGATCTGTAATATATTCTCTGGAGATCCTGCTGAGCAGGCAGTGGAAACCATGAGAGCTCTGATTATCAAGTTCAGCTCTGCTGTGCCCATCAAGAACCAAGCTCTGGTATTCTGGAGATTCCCAAGCTGCAGCTACAGGAGGGTATCTCCAAATCTTATGGGTGGAAAAAAACCCTAAGCCAGTTGACCAGTGTGTGACTGAGCTGACAGAAGACATACCACCAGATTTTTTAATTTAATGCCTAGCAAGCTTATTTAGAAATCTTTTTTCTGCAGATTTAGATGGACATGTAACAGTATTTGGCTCTTTAAAATAAAAAAAAAAAAAAAAACCAACATGTCATGGCTTTAGCCAAATAGGACAAAGGCATTCTAAAAGTGCATTTCTGCTAAAAAGAAAGCAGCAACAGTACAGTAGCTTCCTACAGTTTCTTAGTAATTACAGAGTTTCAAGGTCTACATAGTATCGCAGCATTTAAAACCTTCTGCATTTCACAGCTGCAGTTCAATGTTCTCAAATGGTTACAGCTTTTGAACAAAATGTGTCTGCACTAAAGCCAAAAGGATCTACAGTGGAGCTTCTTCTGAAGCTCAGGACTCGCACATGACTGAACTCTTCTTTCTCTAGATCTGCTTAGCCCTTCAGCCTCTCCCCAGCCCCTTTTATAATCCATCAGACATGCTTTTGGAGTGCACTTCATTGCTTTGTGTTTGGTTTGGTTTTTTTTAAAAAAGAAACATAAACACAAAAAACCAAAAAACCCCCCAAAACAAAACCAAGGAAAAAAAGGGAGACAGGGGGACAGGGCCAGAAAGAGAGGAAGAAATGAAACCCTGCTGGGCTGAAGTTTTCAGATGACAAAGCAGAAGGTAATCGTTTAATACCAAGTATGAAAGCAGCACAAAAGGACAAGATGTGGAGAGGGGGGGAAAAAAAATCTATTTGGGCTTCCTGCACTGGCATGAAATGGCTGCTTTCCTTCTTACTGCCAGCTCCCATGCTTCATGTTGACATTACACATCCTGTGCTGTAGATCCACCCCCATGCTGATGCTTGCCCAACAGAATTATCTCCTGCGTCACAGCAGTGGTAACAGAACTGCTGGCTCTGCAGATCCGAGAGCACCGTTTCAATGCTTAATACGTGCAGCAACTGGACACACCACCAGATAGTCTGGGTTGGTTTATGGCACTCTCAGCGCTGCGCTGCTTTGCCTGGCCTTCTGTTAACCAGATGGTCTGCCCTCCCCTTGGGACCAAACCATTAAACTTTATTTTATAAATTCCTACCAAAACGCAGGGACGGTTTGGAGCACTTGTATCTGGTTTATCTCCAGCAGGGTTGCTGAGATGGAAATGGTCTAAAAATAACTGGAAATGCTGCTTCACACCAACGGAGAACAAGATCTTTTGGAGTAAATATTTAAATGGTCTGCCAGATGAAGCACCACAGCAGCATGAACCACATGGATAGGAACTTGTATTATGGGCACACACGCAAAGGTACATGCTACTGTCATTGTACAAGGACCTAGGTTGCATTTTTCCTGATCCAAAACACTTTTGTCTTCAACAAGCCATTACCATATTAGTATCTATTCAAGCCAATCCCTTAATTAAGAAGAAAAAAATTAGGGAAAGCAGTGGCTTCCAAAACCACCACAGTTAATGATGGGACTCCAAAATGCATGAACATCATCCACAGGCACCACAGCAACAGGAATGTTCTCACTAGAACATCTGCTAAGTCACATGAAATCGTATTTCAGGGACACGCCAGCACTAATTGAAGTCAAAGTTGAGTATTTATAACATTGATACTCCTGCTGTCAAAATACAAAGAGTGAGAATGAAAGGAGCACATGAATGAAAGTGAAAGAATTATCTTATGCATATGCTTCCGCTGAATCTTGCAAATCTGCTACAGCCATGCCCTCACATGCAACCACAAATGAGCATCTCATGTATGTAGGTGGAAGCTGTTGAAAGTTAAGGGCATCCTCAATTCAAGATGTAATTTTCAAACGCCTCCCTGAAAGCTCCACAAGAATTACTCCACACAGCTAAGGATCCGATCTTCAAATGTTTACTCACACAAGTAGCTGCAGTGAAAATTCAGAATCAGAGCCTAGCGACTATTCACATGAATGAGCTCTCAGAGCACAAGGGCTTTAGCTCCCATCATCTATTATCTACCAAATGCACTACGGTAACATGAAAATGCAACAGTGGTGAGGTCTGACCTATTAAAAAGCCTTTGTTAACATTCCTAACGGTGGCAGTGAGCAGTTATAAAATAAGTAAGTAAAGCGTCTATGCCTGCACACTAAGCAAAATCCCAGGAATGTAAGAAGAATCCTGTAGAAGTTGCAGTTTTGCTGTCTTCCAAAGGAAATAGGAAGCAAATCCACACAAAATCTAACTGTAATAAATCATTAAAGTCAGTTCTTCATGGCTACCACCACAGTGCAGTGCTTCGAGAGCACAACTGGATCGACTGCTCAGATTGCTGCACACATGCGTTTGTCTGAGGTTGGAAATTTTCAACCTAAGGCTCCAAACCTCTGCAGGCTGGGGTGTCAAACACACTCAAAAGAGGACGGCACTGCTACTATCCAACTTCCTACACGTGACTAGCTTCTGATGTGGAAGGAGATCACAAACCGTCTTCTTCACACCACCTGGGCAGCTAAAATGTTCTTGTGGTCATCCATTACTAAAAGTCTTACTGAGACATGAATAACCCTCCAATCTGGATGTCAACAGATCAGCAGGTATTGACTTCAGCTCATAAGCAGGCTGCTTAATTCACCTGTAAAGAGGATTAGATGTCTTCAGCACATCAAGGAAACAAGCATGAGAACAGGCTGTGTGACATTTTAGCTCCATCTATCTTTAAAATTTCCCCAAAGAGCAGGATTTTTTTTTATGTCCCATTTAAGTTACTAACTCATCATCATATGACTGGCCTCCACTGCCATGACATACAAAACTTCAGTATATGGTGACAGGCCCCCTAGAAAGTCATTCCACAACCTGAAACATCATCTACCCTTCAAACACACTAAAAATAGATTCCTCACCCCCTTGAGGTCTGAGCAGCCCATCTGATATTACAGTACAGTATTAACAAACCTATGTAGACATGAATTCTTAAAATAAATACCTTCAGAGATAAGACCAAAATACCAGCAAGTGAACTGTATTCCTCTACACCACTGGTGAACCTGTGGAAGCGCTGAAGAACCATGGAGGGCAGCGACCATTCCATGTTCATTTTGCAGGAGCTCAACTCCTGCAACCTTTGGTCAACCTGCCTGACATCTTGCCAAGCAACTTCTGACTCTCTGAAAGACATTTTCTGGGTACAGCCTCAGCAGTTTTTTTATGTGGTTCCTCGGGAGAGCAACACACTGAAAGTCTTGTCCTCCCCCCCAGCCCCTGCCCCATGGTGGAAGGAGAGCAGCACATCTGCAGAGGGCGTGGAATGGAAAATTCATTGTAGTTTTTTATCACCTCTGCAATCTGATCATTTTAAAATAATTCAGGTTTACTCACTTATTCATGCAAAGACCCAAACACACTGACTCACTCTCTCAGAAGTCCCAGTGAGTAATAGTTATGTCCTTGGAGCCAGAGATTTCAAGTCTCACACATGCACGGGGGATTCTGGCAGGAGAAACCCGCAAGCTCTTGAGCAACAACAGCTTCTCAACCTACCAGGATGGGAACATGCCAGGAGCCAGAGCCACTGAAGGGTTAAACACACCCATCCTGCAAGCCCCGGGGTGACATTCACCACCTCTGCTGATGCAGAACGTGGCCTTGGGTCACATTTGCCCGCAGAAGGGCTGCTGGAGTGCTCCTCTGCCCAGGCCCTGGTGCTGTTGCACACTGGGCTGTTTCACACCATCTGCTTGATCACAGACAAGAGAACTTGGCCTCTACATGACCTGACAGAGCTGAAAGCTGATATGCTTTCTCCCCACTGCCCTCCCCCAGAGAAGATAAAAGGTCATTTAGACCAAAAGGAACCTGTCCACACTGACTTCAAGTTACATTAATTCAACTTTTGGGATGCACTCCTGGGCCAGGAACCCAAACCCTTTCTCGCAGGGCTGCAAGCCACAGCCATATGACGGGGCAGGAACAATTCAGCAGTCAAGGAGCTAATTAACCAGGCTGAGAGCTGTCTGGCTGCTCTCAATTTTCCATTTGTTAAATTTTTTTACACTTGTCA
>VYXC01013312.1:66630-88149 GCA_013397175.1 Platysteira castanea
CATCCATCCATCCATCCACCCATCCATCCAGTTATCCATCTATCAGCATGTGCTGGCATCTCTCTGCCCAAGTCCCACATCCTGCTGTGCTGCCCTGCCTGAGGATGGCGAGAGCTCCATGGCCTGGGTGAGAGCAGCAGACAGGGATCCTGGCTGGTGCTGAGCCTGCTCTTCCCTCCAGGATGTTCAGCAGTGAAGTCTGCTCTCCTGAAGGGCTACCAGCAGCTTTCAGAGGTGCATCTCTCAGAGATGTGGGGGTGGGAAAGTGGAGGATGAGGGGCAAGGCACTGATGTGAAAGTGCAGCTTGCTTGCCCTCCCCACTGCTACTCTCTTGAACTTTGACTCCCTTGAAGTTAGAGGCTGGAAATAGGAGTTGGATTAAGCTTATGATGAATTTCTTAACAAAGGAGGGACAAGGAGCTGCAGGGAGAATAGGACAAACAGCAGTAGATGTTTGAAAGGACAACATGGGCCTCAGCTGCCTTTTAGGCAAGGTGTAACATCTCTCCAGACACGTCTTCTTGCCACATGAAGCAAGATTAAAAGGAGGAGAAAATGATACGGTACTCTTCCTCCTGTTCTTTAGCTTGTCTCTTTTTCGTGTTTATAGATACATACGGATGTGTGTGCCTTCATTTATCACGAGGAATTTCCAGGTTTGCCCTGGTTAGTTTTAGTCTAGTGTAGAGGATTAAATTGGCTTCTCAAATAATCTCTGGATTACCTGTCCACTGCTAGAAAATCTACTGCGCAGTTTTAGTAGAAAGTGCTCACAGCAATGAACATTTTCATGTGAACTTTTGCTTTAGATTCAGGGCTTTTGAAAAACCTCGGGAAAATATGTAGACTCCACATACAAAGGCTGGTTTATTCCACCCCAATATGCAGATAGAACTGTTCCAAGTACTATTCCTGAAGCCAAAGTTGGAGCTGTTTTCTGCAAACATAGAGATAAAACCACAGTTGTTGCAATATGAGACAACTCACACATAGTGATGGGTGAGGCTCGGAGCTGCTTCATTTCAGGCATTCCCATCTGACAACACACCAGGAGCAGAGGGCATTTTGGAGGTTCAATCTCTCCCCAAGAAACTTTAGAGTAGTTATGAAACATCCTTAAACTTCTCTCCTGATCATGATCCAGCTGAGTCCTTGATCCTGACCCAAGTTAACAAGGCTGGAATTGTCTCCAGGCTGAGTGCTGTTTCCTCGCACTAGGACCTTTTATCTCCATGTGGTTGTTTAGAGCAGTGGCTGTTCTTTCACGTCGAGAACACATTGTCTGTGTAGGCTTGGCTGTGGTGGAGTACAGGTCTCACTCTTTTCGTTAGCAGAAGTCACGTGTGAGGTGTTTACTCTTTGCAGCGCTCAAGGGCAGCGCTAATTTATTTTTGTAGCAGTCCTTTTTAGACAGAGAAGTTGGTGACAGCCATAATTTATTCATGGTGCTTTGCAGCACTGCATAGCATGTCACCCGGGCCTGCAGCAACTGGAAGAAGTTATTTTCTTAAGAAAAGTGTAGAGACCAAAACTGATAACACACAGCGACATAAAGGAATCTGCTTATGCTTAAGGAAGATAATGCACATCAGCAAAGGGAACTTCTCGTTTTCCTCATGGCTTGTCCTCCCTCTCAGCTCTCCTCACATGAGTGGGTGTTCAGCTTAATGAGAGGATGTTTACAGCAAGCAGAAATTATTTGCATCCCTCCACGCTGGTGTCCACAGCTGATACACTCACAGAGGGCTGCATTTAAGGGCTTTCTCCACGATTCCCAAGAAAAGACATGGAGCTCTAACCAGGTCTGCTCTTCAGGGACGACAGCTCCAAGTCACATCTGCTCTCATTAGGTTCAAATTTGGCTATGCTGAGCACATGCCATCATCACTGCCATCGCCATGGCAACCCGTGGCAACATCAGACTATCCCAGCCATGTGACAGGAGGTCAGGCTGAAAGGAAACCTGGGCTGGGAGAAACGCGGCGCTCGCGTCCTCGCTGGTATTAATCAACAAAACAGCCACCAGCAAAGTAAATTTGCTTTTGTGCAAATATTCCCTTCCTCAAGCTTGCCTGAATGAAAAAGCTGCTCTCCAGGGATTTGTCTGCTGCTTTGGTCTGGCCAGGGCTTTAGGCTGCCCATTCTCCTACCTACGGCTGGAGCGCTTGTTCCCACAGGGTGACTGGGGGGAACTGGTGTCGTTCTGCATGGCTCCCACCAAATTAAAAANAAAAAAAAAAAAAAAAAAGAAGGAAATCTTTGAGAACCAGGCATCCAAAGATTTGTGAGAGTTAACCTCTCTGTTCAGATGATGGAATGCCATGAATTGTGCGCTTTATTTTTTTATAAAGTTGCCTGTTCTCCTATTCAAAAGGAGGGGGGAAAAACAAAGCCTTAAGGTTGAGGGGATTTGTGAATAATTTGAGACCATGTTAACTTTTAAGAACATTTGGATTAAACAAGAACTAAACAGGAGCACAAGAAATTTAAAATTAGGGTTGTTGTTCCTGCTCATGCAGTCCTGAAGCCAGTAAATGTTCCTCCTCTGACTTCAACGTGTTTTATCAAGACCTCCAACAACCACAATGTCCTGATTCTTCTCCATTAGAGACAAGAAAAGCAACAAGACTATCACCATTTGTTACATCCAAACAATTTCTCAGTGCATGCAAGACGAGGGTTTATTATGCCACAATCCACAGCAAGTTTTGGAAAACTTACCTAGCAACATTTTCATATTAGCTTCACCATCGAAGTCCAAAAATGTGATTTAGTGTTTTGTCATTGTAAATATGGGGAGAATCACTTTCAAAGACAATGCTGGGTCAGTTTCTATTTCGAGACTTAAAGCAGAACTTAATTAATTAGTATATTTCATATCTTTGTAGTATAGGTTTTATTAAAATTAACCAGAGAGACCAAAATCTGCAATGATATAAAAGAGAATTTAAGATGGCAAATACATGTTTGAGGTCTTTAAAGTCCTCTGTCTCCCTGTGATTTCTTGGGCAGTCCTTCACTTCTACTACCATTTCCCACTGAAATAAGAGTGCATGGAAAATTATGGAAGAAACAGTAATTTTCTATGGACATATCCACCCTGTATGCATTTTAAAAAAGGCAAGCAGAAAACCACAAAGATGCCCAACAGTCACTGAGAAGCTACACCCAACATGATTTTATTTGTAAACCACAGATACGAACAAAATAGGTTCCTTTTGATTCTAGTGATTGGACTGGTTTATAGTGCCCTACCCAGTATGATGCCAGTCAAGATAAAAAGAGTTAATGTTTCTGCTTTTGTAATTGGGAAGAAAAAAAAAAAAAAAAGGAGAAATTGCAGAAGGTCTTTCTGAAGTACATTGTTGGAAAACCCACACTTACTCTTTATCAGCCTGCATTTTTTTGTAAAATGGAATTAGTGTCATTCAGCCTCAGATAAAACTTCATTAACGCCAAGATAGGAGGGAACTCTGTTTATTTATTGATTTGTGCAGTCTGCTGTCAAAATTTTAATATTGTTGTGCTCTCTAAAACCCTAGTAGCCTAAATATGTAAGATAATAAGTAGGTATAGATTGAGAGAATAATTTGGGCTGGAAGGGAGCTCTGGAGGCCATCTGATAGTTCAACATCTAACTCAGGTCAGTTTGCTCCAAGTCTTGACAAGTTAAATGTTTAAAACCAAGGGGAAAGGTCCCAGGAGAATGCTGGCCCTCTGTTCCAGTGTTTAACTACCCACACTGTGATTTTTTTGTTCCTCCATATGTAGACAAAACCCAGCTTGCTGCATTGCCTTTCACCCTGTTGCTGTGCAGCTCTAAGCTCCCTCCTCTCTCTGCTTCCTGAAGGGCTGAAATCTGCAATAAGGCCCCTCTTTAGTCAGACCTCTCATACCAAGACTCAAAAAAACATTAAACTGGGCCACAGGAGAGTTCCAGCAGAAAAAGTTTATGCAAAAGTCACCTGATGTGACAATCTTCTCAGCGTGGTTTGCGTGGGAGGAGATCCTAGAAACACCAGTTGGGAACTGGTGTCTGTGATGGGCGCTGAGGAGGAGCTGTAGCTGTGTGCACAGAAATGTTCTGTGGGGATGGACAGACAACCAACAGACCAGAGGGGAAATGAGGAGCAAGGGAGTGAAGCTGTGACCCCACTAACACATGGAGGAGCAAGGGGGTGGCAGACAGTCTTACAAGTCTTTTGAGTTTTTCTCCAGAAATACTGAATTGCATTGCCAAGGTTATAAATTCTGCATTATAAATTATAAAAAAGCAAAAAGTAGAAGGGCCCTGCACACACACAGATGTCAGACCACCCTCCCCTTCTATCTTTATGCTAAAGGTATTACTCAAAATGTTTATTGACGTTATCAATATGTCAAATACTATTAATGACGTTACTGGTATGTCTTGGCCTAAGTGTGATTGCTCCAGGCAACTCTCTGCTCTCAGGGCACTTGTAAGCAAGTCTGGTAGCCTCCTATTGGAAGTGGCTGTCTACAGTAAGGAGTTTTGTAATAAATTGTCAGTGTCACTGGAATTAATAAATTCCTCTGTTGGGTGGGCTTTTCTCCTTTCTTTTTTTTTTTTTTTTTAATTTTTTTCTCTCCCGTGAGGAAGAATTAAAAAGACATTTTGTCTCGCATCCACAATCAGACCCATCAGACAGTTAAACCTGTGGGAAGTGGAGGGCAACGCCTTGAACTGAGACCATGAGGGGACAGCCTGTGTCAGACCTTGGGTCCTGCTTGCTGCTGCAGCCTCTGCCTCAGTGTGAGAAACATCTCCAGACGTTCAGGAGGAGAACTGCTGTCTGCAGTATCATATCTGCAGCAGATATGTGCCTCGCTGCTAAGCTACAGGGAGAAATCTGCTTGTTACTGCCAGATCAGAGGCCTCTGTTTGAACACTGCAGTTTCTCCCTGCGTGCAAATTTTTCTTTTTTTTTTTTTTTTTGAAGCAGAGTCCAAATAGTCCAGTAGCCCAAATAAATGCATCTAACTAACAAAATCCTGTTAGCTGAAGGGCAGCCAGTAGGTGAGAAGGTGTTCTGTTTCCTCTGGATATGTTTGCACATCTTTTTGCTGCATTAAATACTAATAGAAGAGCTGAGCCTAAATTCTAATAACCTCTTGCAAGGGTTGTTTTAGTTGTTATATTTATCATCTTCATGGAATTAACAAAAAAATATGAAACCAAACCTTGTTTCCCTGCCTTCCTCCACCCCCATCCAAAAACTTCTTTCCTTTAGGTCAACTTTATTTTCTGTAGAACTTATTTGCAATTTATACTTACCTCCACGTTTGGGGGGGGTTTTTTTAGGGCACATTTGCTGGAGTGGAGACATTATTTCTCTGTGCCTTGAGCTTGCTTCTGCCTACTACAAAGAGAAGTTTCCACATATACTGAAAGCAGATTATATTCTGTTTGGTCCTGTTTCTAAACACTACAAGTGCAAGAAAACCAATCTGCTGGTAGAGCCAGGGCCGGCGTCCACTGAGGTGAGGGACTTCAGAAACTAAATGAATGACTTTTGAATGGATGGAGGAACAAACAATATAAGGCACTCAGTTCACTATGATGCTAATCACAAGTGATATAGAGGAAGCGTTTGGTTGAATAGATGCAGGTGAGTTTATTTCATTTTTAAAGATCAAGTTCACTTTGTGGTCCTTGAAGCCACTGAGCAGTGAAACCCAGCTGCAGTTTCCAGGGCTGGATACTTCATTAAGCTGCGTGCTTAGGACGCGTGTATAATTGGTGGCGTTTTGCTTTCGTAAAGTTCCAGTGGTGGAAGTGACAACATTCTCCTTTGGCCGCTTTGCTTGGCACAATGCTTGAAGATCTCCATGAAAATGGGGGATTTGAGCCAGGCAGCCCAGAGCCCCGGAGCAATGCTGTCCAGGCCGGCTTCCCGGCGTGAGGCATTGTTGGGAACCAGAGATAACTGCGGAGCGCACCTCCCTTGCGGGAGCTGCGTGCCACCCTTCCAGCGCTTTACCTCGTGCAAGGAAAACAGCTTCAGACCAAACCCCAAACCGAACACTGCTCTTTCTGCCCGGTGGCCTCACCCTTATTGTTCCTTTCCGGCCTGAGGCACCCGCTAAGGAGCTCAGGGTGTTCCTTTCTCCGCAAAAGCCCTGCTGTGAATGCTGCAGCAGCTTCTCTGCAGCCCCAGCCCGGTTTCCTCCTACCTTGGCTGATCCTGCAAGTAAACAAAAGCCACCTGCCAAGCAAGCACATCCTGCTCAGGGGTCCTCCTCATCCTGGAGCTTTGTCCCCTGAATCTCATCCCTTAGAGAGGTCTTTTGCTTCTTTAGATGACTGCATTGATACCTGGCTCCTTTGTTCTGGCTCCAGGAATATTCCACAGCCTGGAGCCTGCCCTCAGCACGGACTCACGGCCTCAGCCTTCCCCGTCGAATTACCGATGCTTCCACATAAATGGAAGATGTTTAAGTTAATGATCTCCTATTGTTAAGCATGTGTCACCCCCACCCCGTGTAATCTCAGTTTAAAACTGTGGTAAAAGCACGGCCAAGAGGGATAATTGCCTACTTTCAGAGCTGGGCTTCCAGTCTGCTTGACTGTCTTCAAGCAGAATTAATAAAAATCTCAAGTTGTATCCAGATATGCAGCTGTGCCAGTAGACTCTGGTTTACATTTGATTTGAGAAGTTTTCTGATTTAACTAAAGGTCACACAATTAAGTTAATAGCTAATAATCCATATATGTAGTCTAAAAGAGGTTTTTAGCAAATACCTAGATGAAGATGATAAAGCATCTTCAAGAAAGTTAATTAGGTCTCTCTCTTCAAAGCTGATTTTTTAGTATATTGGTGTATCATAGCTGGAAAATGTCTTGGAAACCCCTTCATATCTTCCATAGTTAAATAAATATTAGGGCTTTCAACAGCTATTTGAGACTGAGATAACCAAGATGAATTTGGAGTGCACCTTGGAATTTACTTATTAAATCTCATCAAGATCTCTTCTCTCCACTGAGCTCAGTTCCTTCCTTCATGTCTTTTAAAGTTTTACTTTTTTTTTTTTTTTTCACCTAAATTAATCTTTTGGACAAACTTTTAGGTCATAAATTTAAGAGCAAATGATTCAAAATCGCCACCGTCAGTTTTTTAAAATTGCAAAGCGCTGGCCAAATGATGCTTTCATTGAAGCAAGTGGTAAAAAACGTCAAGCAGTTTCAAAAGAAGCCAGCACGAGAGTCCCTATGAAAATGCCACCTTTATTACTTTAAAAAGGAGGGGAAATTTGAAAGGACTATCTAAGGAAATTCAATGCCCAAATCCCATTGTAATTCAATAGGAATGGGGCGCCAAATTCCCTTAGGCTGCTTTGCAAATTCTCTCTCGACAATGGATGGCAATCCACTGCCATTATGAGCCGGTCATTCTGCAGTGTCAGAGGCTCAAGGTGATCACTGGGTGGTGTCACCTGGCCCACAGCTGAAATAACGCCGTGGAACCTCGGTGTTTTCATCCCTGAAACGAAATCATCTGGACCGGGCCAGACCCAGCTGGAGGCTGCAGATGGCTGGGGCTGGTTGTTGTGTTTTAGAGGGTCATTAAATATCTCCAGGATGCTTCACCTCTACTTCTAGTACCCTCTGAGCCCTGGAGAGAGAAATGGTTCAAGGAACTTGCAGGCAAGATCACAAAGGCTTGAAGCATTTGATTAAGAAGTCACCCAAAAGATCAGATCCTGTTTCTTATGGTTGTCTCTCCAGACCAAGGGGAGGCTACGCTGCAGCTCCTTCCTCTGCCATCCATCCCTCAGATACGCGGGCCAAGAGATGTCAGATCTTCCTCTCCGCTTGCTACAGGCTGGCAAAAGCATTTCTGCTGCAGCAGAGATTTGGAAAGCAGCATCCAGGAGTGACAGAGCCCCCACCCCACGCTGAGACCTTCCACACCACCAACAGCCCAGCTTTTGGCCCTGCACTGTCTGCAGTGAATTCTTGCCATTCACAGCCTGGTGTGCCAGCTCCCTCTAATGCTCTGTCTGCATGCGAGAATATTCACCTAGAATAGCCGAGGGGTGCAAACAAGTTCTTTGGGGCAAAACGATTTCACCTGACTTTATAAATTCATACTCGAGGGTTTTAGTTTCCCCAAAGAAAAAAGGCCAACAGTGGTTCCTGCACTGGCACCAGCAGAGAAATCTTTTTTTACTCAGGCTTATTAATTCTTCTTTCCTCTTCAAAAGGAGACCCCTGTCCCAAAAATTAACATAAAACCATCCTCCGCCCTTTCACTTATTATTAATATTGGTCAACTTCACGGGCAAAACCAAGAGGTTTACAGGGTTTCCTTAATTGTGTAGATTAATTCCACATGATTTTAGATTCTCAGAGGGGTTTTTTAAATGTAAAAGACAGAAGGCATATTTTGTTGTGGTAACTCAACTTTTTAACCAGTTACATCAATCTTTGCATTTAGATGAACTCCCTTCTCTTAAGCTCGAAGCTACCTACCAGAGACCAAGGGAAACAACCCAAGAGTGCTGTAAGAGATCATTTGTTTGACGTGGACCCATCCAGCTCCCTTCAGAACTGTGTTCCTCATGCCTAAATTATATCTCGTGGTGCTGTTCTTAGCAGGCAGGTTCTTAGACCATGTATGATTTGGGTTTATTGATGGAGCCAGTCAGTCTGCAGGCACCGTTTCTTAAACAGTTTTCAGAGGGAAAAAAGAGGTTTCCAGTTTGTTGGTATTATCTAAAGCAGAGCAGGCTGCTGTTATGTGTAAGGAGGACTACGTTGTACATCACAGGGGTATGGTTTCTCTTAGCAATGAGAGTTCAGAGGGTGTCCAGAGCAAAGCCCATGAAAGCCTAAACACTCCAATTGACTTGACTGGGCAGGTTTGAGCACCCAGGAAAACCCACAGAGTTAACAACACCACGATTGAGGGCACATTTGTTGTTTATGTTTCAATTGTTTTCTCTTCAGGTTTTCTGAAAGTAAATATGCAAGTTCCTAAGACACTACAATCACGTCCTCTTTTTATATATAAANATATCTTGGTCAAGAGAACAGTGAAGTCAGTGATGTGTGAAAGACGTGGTGGACGGAGCTAGGTTAGCTTTAGGATTGCTTGTGGGGACAAGATATAATCCTGAACGCTGCAGGTTTTCAGGTGGGCACATCACAGTTCAGACAGGATCCCACATCTGAGCTAATTTAATGTCACACAGAAGGAGGACCGTGGGCAGCCATACGGTTTTTCTATTAAAACTGCTTGCAAACAAATATTTGAGGTTCATTCTTCCATGAGGTGGTGAGAGCTAGCAGTCAGGAGGTGGGCAGAACGCTCAATTCTTCTCTTTGGTTTTGTTACTGATGGNNTTAGAGTGACTAAGACCACCTCCCCGTAGTTGCTTTCCTTTTTCTCAGGCTATTAAGAGCTTCTGTGCAAGCAACTATTTCGAATCAACTCCATGCAGGAATGTTTTTCTCGAGAATAAGCACTCATTTTCATAGTTTACTTTAACCCACTTCAGGACCAGCAAGGCATTCCTGACAGTGGAATCAAGGAAATCAGTGCCTGTGTTTCACAGAGACTGAGAGGCCAATCCCTCACCCTCTGCTTTCTAAACACAGAGAGCAAACAGTCACTGCCACAGAGCTGCCCATCTTCTGGAGAATCCCCCTGTCCACAACATAGAAGGCCTGAGGTGGTAAAAGAAAGCCCCCAAAATCCCCAGACAAACAAATAAACAAAAAAACCCCAGTCAAAATTCCTAGTCTGACAACCATTGTGTGTCAGGACCTTGACAAATTGCACCAAGCAACTTTTCCCCCACCATTTTGTCAGACACTTTTGATTTTGCGTTACGCTGCCAGCTGTATACACACACTGTTACATTATGCTTTGTATTTGTTATTCACCAGTAATGCCAAAGAGAATACGAAAATATGCTTCAAGTATTTCAAAACTGAAACTAGGGCTCTCAATTCATCTATTTATGTCATTTGAGGACAAGCAAGTAAACTCCTAGACAAGAGTGAAATGTACATTTGTTAATGTATTTTTTTGGAGGAGGGGGGAAACGCAGTTCTTCATAAATGAATCCCTAGTGATTCATAAAGGCAGCTTCTTTTCTTTATTTTCCTTTTGATGCCATGTAGCTTCTAAAAACATTATCCTAGTAAGGCTGTGTTCTGGACAAGGACCACTAAAATTTGCAATCAGCAGTATCACCAGACATTTCCTATCAGCAGAATCGCCAAGCTTATTGAAAGTGTCATATGTTTTAAAATATTACTCGCCCACACTGGCCTTGACTTGTTCTGTTTTCTGGTATCAGTAATCTCTGAAGGTCTTTTCACGGTGCTGCAGTCTGTTAAGTAGATACACAAAGTATTTCTCCTCTGAACAGACTGAGTAATTAACCTTTCGTAAGTGTCCTCCCAGAAGGCTTCCTTGTCCTTCTCCATGGCCACTCAAACACCCAGACAAAATGAAACTCCCAGCTTTCTGAGGGTTCAGCCACAAGATTTTTTGTGGGGTGGCTGAGAAGGAACTGAAGTACATACAGAAACCAGGAGGTCCTAATACCTTGGGCATAAATGTCCCTCCACTGCTACTATCCAGCACAAGCAGAAAACCTCTGTGATCAGAGCTTTCAGTGAAAGCATTGGCAAGGCTGGAAGACTTTCTTAATCATCCTTTGTCCTTGGCAGCTTGTTTATTTGTGCTTCACATGGATGTTAAGGCACACAAGGGCAAGAACAGTCACTTGTTTTGTTTCTTTCACCTCAGGTGATTCCAGGAGTCTGTCCCAACAAAACTAGCAAATTCCTCAACCGGTGATTTCACTGAAGTCCTCCCCCATATTTGTCCTCTAATTTTATCGTGCTTCATATCTGTCTCACTCAGCTTTGCTCTTTGCCTGCTCTGTCCCAGAGAAGAAAGTATCAGAAGCTGGTGGATGGTGACAGACTTGCAGGCTTGCCTACCTGCTTTTGCACGTGGCTGAAGCTGTCGTGATGCTGCCTTCCTTCCATGTGTCTGTGCCTCCTGCTTCTCTCAATATATTTATTTCGCTGCTCATGGCAGCTTTCCACCTTCCTTGGGCACAGGGAAGAGGGGAAGGAACCTCAGAGGTTATTCCTTTCCATCTCAGGAACAGGCAACTTCGTTCAAGGGCTGCTTTGCTGCTTTGCCAAGTCTTAAATGCACCTCTTTTCTTCTCCTGCTCACCAGCTTGCAAAGTCCTTCTCTCTCTTTTTCTGTCCCCAAACGCAGGGAGCTACTTGCGAAAAACTGAACAGCTCCAACAGGAAAAAAAATCAAGGCTGTGATTTGATGAACACTGGCTTCTTCCGAAAAGGACAACTTGTTCATAGTTCGTCCTTTACCTCTCACTCCTGCCCACTCAGTCATACCAGCTCGAGTTTGTGGCAGCTGAACAGAATGAGGAAAATGGTCTCATTTAAAAACACCCTTCTTTTCCTTGTTTTGGTTTGGTTTTGGAGGGGGCTTTTGTGTGGTTTTTGTGTTTGTTTGTTTGTTTTATCCGTAAGCCTGCAAGCAATTGTAATGACACAACTGGGGACGCATCTAGGAGGGAGAAGAGAAGAGGAGAAAGATGGGTGAGAGTCACGCCAGAGTTACAAATGAGCAAAAAGCTCACTGAACTGTGGCTTTAGACAGCTGCACCTCAAACACCCTAGAGTTCTGGGGAGAGAGAAAACTGTCCCAAAGATTCACAGAAGAAAATAAAGGCATTAACTCCTCCATCAATTCCTCCTGAGTCTAAGCACCCCACTAAAAAAAACCCCAAAAACTCAAAGTGACAACAAACAAACAATCCTTTCTTAGCTTGCAAAAATGTAACAGAAACTCCG
Source organism: Platysteira castanea (assembly GCA_013397175.1). NCBI lineage: Eukaryota > Metazoa > Chordata > Aves > Passeriformes > Platysteira > Platysteira castanea. The sequence goes on from VYXC01013312.1 coordinate 78,504, forward strand.
AAATTTCAGATAACATATTTTGGATTGAATAGAAAGTTTCGTGCAATCTGGAGAAGTCTCTCCTTTTTTTTTTTTCCTTTTTTTTTTCCCCCCCTTTTTTTTTTTTTTTTCCCTCTCTGGAGTTTTTGAAAGGCAGCTATGTTATCAAACAGATATGCTACTCTGTGCTCAGCAAGCCTGCATGCCCTGAACTGCTCCAGGTGCTGTCAAATGGAGTGCAGACGCAGAGTGGAAATTATTGGCTCAATGAACATCACTCGGGTCAGATCTGACATCCACCTGTGTCAGAGAAGTCTAGCATTACAAAGCTGGAACAGAATCCTGGCAGTCTGAGGCTTTGAATTAACCAAAATGCATCCAGGATGACCAGCCCTCAGTGCTAACACACAAACATAACAAAAATTTTTGCCTTCCAAAGGAACACAGCTGTGATTAGAAGGAAATGTCATTTCATGAGCTATTCACCTGAATTCATGGGCATTCCCTGCATTGCTTCCCAAAGCAGGAACATCCCCTTAGCAGGATCAATGCTTTGTAATTTTATCCCAAATTCTGCCAGTCAGTAAGGAAACTGTCTTCTCACTAAATGTAGAAAAAGGCATTTTGGTCATGTTGGGTCATTCCTTACTTCTTGTTAAGTTGTTCAGCCTGGAGGTGGTTTGTTGTGGTTTTTAAATTTGTTTTGCGTTCATTTGGTTTTGTTGTTTTGGTTGTTTGGGTTTGGTGGTTTTTTTATTCTTGTTTTTTAATCACCGAAGAGATGAGCCTTAGTAGGAAGCCTCCCTGTTTTTCTCTACAAAAAACCCTAAACCACATACCCTAAACACCACTCTGTTACAGGCTTTGCAAGGACTTTGCAAACACCTTATCTGCAGAAGGCTTTGGCACTGTGCCCGAACTGGAGGCAAAGTGTAGTTTTTAACACGGTTTTGGCTCCTCAGTGAAAACAGGATGCTGCTTCTCCCTGTCAGTGTTTCAACGTCTTTCCTGGTGCTGCTGGCAGTGTGAAGTACAGGTCATTCCCTCTCTCCCTGCCCGGTAAATTCCAGGGACAAAGAGCCCTGCTGCCCTCTACCAAGTGGGCTGCAAACTCCTCGATCTGGCTTAAATAAAGGAGTCTGTAAGGGCCACATTCAGGCACTAGAAAAAATATTTCTTTTTTTTCGATGGTTAAGAAATGTCTTCCTGGCTGTCTTTCTAATGTGAATAAAGAAATCGTTTAGGTGGCACGGGGCACTTGGCAGTGACGATGCCTAGGAAAGAGAAGTGGTGGTATATATCAACACATCAAATAGATATGACAATATCTGCCATTAGGTATAATAAAATCCTGGTTGATCAGTTGCCTGCTCTCTCTGTGCCATCAGTAGTCCTGAAACGTGATCATAAATCGAGGTGCAAACCCAGGTGAAAACAGAATTTGCCAAAGAGCAGCTTCCCTGATGTGAACTGCTGAGTTTATTTTTAGGTAGGGACACCCCAAGCCCAACCGTTTGTCTCTCGGCAGATGCTTCCCACATCAAAAGGATCCAGCTCGCGTTAGAGGCAGTGAAACCTCCCACCAGCACCCCTCCAAGCTGGCTCGGAGCCCATCATGAGACATTCCTCCTCTTCCACTTGGTTCTTTAATTCAGGCTTGACAACCTAGGATGTAGATTTAAATCCAACTACAGGAAAACTATTAATAAGCTGACAAATGCTGAGGATGAGAATTCTCAGCGAATTTAAAGCTGAGGGATGATTGCCAAGAAAATTTGGCTTTCACTCCCCTGTTGCTTTGATGCCCCTTGCTTTCAATTCTCACAGCCTAAGAAAACACTTTTTCCTTCCTCTCTGCTTTATCCCTAATCTCCCCAGGTATAAGCAGTGGAAGAGATGAAGCCCTCTTTCAACAGCTGCCCAAGACTGCCTCTCCTCACTTGTCAGCCAATTCTTCCTGCCTTTTAATGATTTTGGCAACATCCTACTCTCCACAGCTTGTTTCCCACCACTGCTGCCAGCCTGGAGAGCAGGCTGGACCCGGGCTGGGGACAAGGCTGGCAAGGCAGTGCTGGTCCCAAGGCTGGCAGCTCCACATCACGTGGCAGAAGTGCTGCTGGTGGGCAGCAAGGCAGGGCAGCACCCTTCCAAATGCCACCTCTCCTTGGCTGTCAACCCTCCCCATGAAATTCACACCACGGGCACGAGGAAAGTGATAAAGGGAAGAGCAGAGAGCTCTGAACCAGTTGCACACTTGCCTTAGGAAATTTTAGGTGGCCACGAATATTTACAGCTTGGGTCACAGGAGCATAAATTCAATTCATAATTTTGTCCAGGAAAGGGGATGAGGGAGGATTTGATTTTTGAGGTGTTTCGTGTTGCAATAATATGTTCCGGCAATTTGATTACATTTTGTGTGCGTGTGTGTGTGTGTGTGTGTGTATGTATGTATGTGGGTGTGGGGTTTTTGCTTATTTGTTTTTGTTTTGGTGTCCTCCTCAAAACAAAGTCTGAAACTATTCTGACAGTTAAGGAAGGACAAGATGGTGGATATTTTGTTTTGAATGTCATTCAAAACACTTACCATCAAAAACAGGAGAAGGAAACCAGACCAAGTATTTCTAAAATCAAAAATGTTAAGGCAAAGCTTTTCTTCAAATCAAATATTCTGGATTGAGGCAGACTGAAATTTATTTTTCCATTTACTGTCTAGTAGGAAAAAAACAATCTCTCAGAAAAAGTTACTGGATTTGAATCAAAGATCTCCTCCTCCAGTTTTTCACCTATTATGTGAAAAGCTTTAGTAGCCAGGGGGGTTCCCCAGCTTGGATGTCTTGCTGTGAGCTCAAGACTTCCCATATTCCAATGTCTGTATGCCCAAGGATTTGGGGGATGGCAGCCACTCTTATTTGCAGCAGCCAGCCACCACATAAACACCAGCCTGGGGCTAGCAGGAGGCCCTGCTTCCAGAGGACTCTTCCACAAAACATATCTAAGTTATGGCTATGTCTTTTCCTATGAAGAGATCATCATCTCCCTCCCCATGCCTATGGCAAAACTTTCCTCATTCTCAATGGGAGCAGGATTACCCTGCCAATGTTTCAGTAACCAACAGGGCCAGCTTGAAGTCGATTTTCTGGCACTGGTGGGGGAGTTTCATAACCATGGATCACTGTAAACTACACTGAGAAGTGTCTTCCTCCCTGCCTTCCTCTTTGTCTGTTTCCTCAAGCAACAGAGCTGCTGACGGGCACACCAGGGACGGGGCTGGCAAACGGTGGGAGATGCTGTTCCACTGGCAATTAGTGACTAGACGAGTGTGTGTTTGTTTCTGCCTGCTTCCCATGAAATATTATGGATCCGAGTGTGCCATCAAAGAGTTGGAACCGTCAGCTGTGAAATCAAAAAACATACTGCAGGAATTGCAAGGCCACTGGAAGAATCCGCCTTTTCTGTCCCTGTGAAATGGGACACCGGGCCAGTTGTGCAGCAGGACGGATCCGTCCTCCCTCGCTCTGAGGGAGGCTGGCTCCTTGGCAGGAGTTCTGCTGGCACTGCTGAAAGCTTCGGTTTGACTGGGGCAAGCTGATGAGCCTTCCCGTCTGCTGTTCTCCTGCAGCTGATCTCTGATCCTGCTGAATCTCCCTCTGCTTCCTGCTGGAGCGTAATTCCTTCAGACACCTCCCACTGCACGGACCAGACTGCTTTCGAGCCAGCCAGATGAGGAAATAATAACATCTAGCTCGGATGGAAAAGTTCAGGGCTAACCTATTCCTGCACTAAAAACACACTCTACCATCTTCGGGATCCAGTTGTCCTATTATGTGCAAAGACCCTGCTCCAGCAAAGCACTTTAGCTCCTGAGTACTGGCCTCCTCCTATGCTTCGAGCCATTTACAGTGTCTTAAGAGTGCTTCTGGACCAGGGCCTACTTTTCCTTAGCTTGCCTCTGCCTCAGAGCCTTTATTTATTTATTAGATATTAGATGACTTTTCTTTGTAGTCTTTTTTTTTTTTTTTCCCCTGCCTTGAGTTCTTCAGGTCTTAATTCCGGTTGGTTCTCCAGTTTATTAATCCCGGTGATTTCCAGGGGAGCTGGTGGGGTGACTGTGCACCAGCTCCATTTCACCAGGTCCTGCGTCTGCTGCTTCTGAAGGACAGAGTGGCACAGTTCCTGAGCTGCCCCTTTTCTCACTGATCTGAAGTGATTTCTGAAAGGTCATTTGACACCTTTTGCCAGGTGCCTGTGAATAAATGGAGAGTGCACATGTGTATGTGCCCCCTGGGATGCTTCTTGGCCTTATCCTTCCCTTCCTCCCTGTCCTTTCTGTTCTGACCTGTCACAAGATCATTTATTATTCTGGTTACCCACCAACTACTTTTCTATTCCTTTTCACTCCTCTTCTCTGTATTTCACAACTATTGCAGAGCATAGCAAATCCCATGATGTGGGGCACAAGGAAATAAAGGGATTTCACTCAACACCACACGTGACAGTCAAATGCTGCTGTTGATCTGCTCCAGAGGGTGTCCATGGCCAGTGTGAAGGTCTGGATGACTATCTGAGACACCTAAAGCATACAAAGGAAGAAAGAGGGGGAAAAAAAAAGTAAAGAAAGGTAAAGTCCTTGTCCAGTTTTTGTCTCAAGTCAATCTTTCTTTTCTTGCTCTGATAGTCCAGCTTTACAGCAGAACCCTGGTACTCACATTCGTGGAACTTGCATATGTTGAATCAAAATGTCACCAATATATTTTATATATCTATATAAAACATTCACTACAAATAAAACTGCATCTTTTTGCAGACCAAGGAAAATAAACCAAAATATTAAAAAAACCCCAATGTTAAATGTCCCTATCTCTTTATATTTGCAAGTTCTGAATACATCCTACTACTGTACAGCTCTATTAATTATGACACAGACCGTATCAGCACACAGAGGAAATGTACTCACCTTTATGACTTTCCTTGCATCATATCTGTACTTAAACTAACAATTTGAAAGTACCTTCAAACTGTCATTTCTTTCCTAATTCTTTTCCTCTAAGTTTGAAAAGTCCTCTAAAAGTAGCTCTCAATCAATTTGAATATTTCTCTGGATCCAACTCAGGGCCAGTAAGGCTTTAAATGTGAGAGCATGAACAATACAGTTCTACATATATTTAAACTCTAAAATGATGCATTTTTTTCATGACATGGTGTTTTTTGCATCTATAGAAGCTGACAGTGGTGAATGTTATAAACCTGTTATTTTTTCATAGATCGGGCAATTCTGGTGCCCAAATAGGCTTAGGATTTTCTGAAAAGAATATTTCTGAAAATATTTTTAGAAATTCTTTCCGAGTTCCTTAAGACTTTCACTTTTTCTCTCTAAATCTTGATGACAACATTTTTGAAAAATATATTAATTTTTAATTTATTTTTTGTTTTTATGGAAGCACCATAATTTGAGTCCAAGACATTAAAAACTTCACTAAATATGTGGTGTTTAGAATTATTTTTAAAGAAACATTTAAGTAAGCTTTTTATTATTTATGAGAATTATCTTTAAAATTATATATGACAACATTCCAATCACTTGAATGAAAACCCAAGGAAATATATTTCTGCAAAATTTTTTTTTATTATTATTTCCTGCTTTTACTTTTATGTCATGTAGGAGTTTCATAATTAGGAGTTAGGACTTTTCTGCTGTGCATATATGGTGCAGAAAAGTTCCCAGGATCACGTTCCAGCTGTTTTGGAAGGAGCCTTGAAACTGGTGTTATCTTTTAGTACAATTAATTAATATCAGCCATTATGGCCTGATATCATTAACTGTACAGCAGCACACAACTCTGCAGTAGATACCCATTTTTACCACAAGATAGATCATTTACGTAACACAATGCCTTGCCCATTACACTTTTGTTTACGAACAATATTGCCAGTTTTAGGAACAAAATTTCCAGTCTTTGCTTTCACCTGTGGTCCGCATTCCCACTGAAGCAATCCAAGTGCCTGATTAGATACACAGGAACAAGTAAAAGTGGGGTTGTCCTTTTCACATCCTGTCCCAGGTGGAAAATAAAGCTGGCTGAAGGGATGCTAAGGGATCATTCAAGATTATTTCCAACATGTATTAGTAATGTATTCAGGGGTGTTTTTTTTATTTTAAGAGTTCATCTTGAGAGTTGAGATGATCTTTTTAAAAACATGAAAGAATAGCAAATATAATACTCTTCCATGCTTGCATTCCTTCTTAGCCTTAGGTACTCCAAGAAAATTAGTTGTGACATTTCATGATACATGTCTTAATTTTAACTTGGAGAGAAAATATGTTTTCAAACAAATAAGTGAATAAATACAAAATCATCTCATCAATATTTTTTGAGGCTTGATGGAAAGTCATATCCTTCTGTTGAAGTAATGTTGCCTTTTCAGAGGTTTTGCTGGGAACTGTTTGATGTGTTACACTGTTCGGAGGGAAATATTTAAGGAAAAAAAAATGAGAACTAATAAGCTGCAACTCCAGATGCTGTCTTTACAATGGTCAGATCATCAGCTGACAGAGATTTCATCAATCAGTGGCCCCTGCTGAGGATTTCTGAGCTGAAGATTTTTGAATGCATTGCTGTGGGTTTCTCCATATGAAGGGAAGGACCTGAGAAAACTATTCCACTTTATCTCTGTTCCAGTAAAAGGGGCCAATTATCAGCTGCAATACTTTGGAGAATTTCCTGTCTGGTAGTTCAGAAACTGCCAAAAGCAGGGCACAGAAGCCAGAAAGAACACTCTTGTCATTGGCCCAAACAAACAAACAAAGATCCCCGACAGAAAATAACTCCCCAAAATAAAAATAGTTCTAAAAGATCAACAGAAACAAAAATGGACCAGATTTTAAATGAGAGCCTGTGTTTTACATATCATGTGGCTAGACATAGTTTTTGGAAGCTGTCCAGCTCAACCCACTTTTCCCCACCATCTGTCAGCAGTGGGTTTGCTGACTGCAAGAGCTTGGAGGCAGCGGCGCGAGAGGCGAGCGTTAGACAATCGAGTTTAAACATGACAAGAGCAGGGAAATTCAAAGGCTTGATGATGTAATGTGCTAACACTTGGCTGTTGTGAGAAAAAGAGGAGGAGCGGGGCAGCACAGAGAAATGAGTTGGTCACCTTTAGCCCGAATTCGCTGGCTCTCGTCAGTGTGCACTGAGACCCTGGCGTGTTTAAACATGCAGTAGGGAAGTGTTTCATTCACATAGGCCAAGGAGATTTGGGATGGGGATTTAGATGTTGGCTTATGGTACCCGCTCTAGGCCTGGTGACAAACCAAGTCCCATTCTAGAGAAACTGAAAACTTCTGAGCTCAGGAGGTGAGTCACAAAGCGGGGGGCCACCAGGAGATGAGCTGGCTGTGAGTTTTATGCCCTTTGACCACACTGCAAGAAGAGCTGAGACTTCCAGCATCCTTGCACTGGTCCCATTCATAGACAAGCATCTCTGCCAGATGCCTTTTCCTGCCACCTTTGCTGTGGGTCTCCAGCAAAGAACAGTAACAACCTGCTCACCTCTAGATTCCCTTGACTGAAATGGGTGTGTCAGCTCACCAGAATGAAGCTGAATAAGGAGGGGACAGTCTGGCCCACAGGGGGCTGTATTTGAAGTCCAATCTCTGAACGATGCTCAGAAGATTCTGGTTTACTTCAAACAGGACTTGAGGAAACGGATCTGCTCTCCAGGCAAAAGGATTATGGTGCAATACAATGCCCCTTGCAAAATGGGAAAATATATGCATCTCATGATCCAGCCTTGACTGAAATTGTATTTATTTCCCAAAAATTCTGTCCTGAAAGGGACTTGATCAGAATGAAATGTGAAGCTGCTGCATGCATGATGTGAGAGCATATTCAGATACAGGAGGCTGAGAGGTTGGGAAAATGCATGCTACCAACAGAAGGATACACACAGGACTTGAGGTGGTAATTGTAGTATTGGGTCTCATTTGTGTCACTGTAAAAGCCTCTTCGAGAAATGTGCTTCTCATCTGGTCTTGGGCAGGCAAAGGGATTTCTCCAGCTTTCTCTGAACAGGGCTGTCTTGGAAAAAGGTCAGTCCAGCCTAGTTAAACTGGCTGCTAAAATTACAGCCAGTTGGGGAGCTGGCTATAAAAAACTCTTGAATGAGCTGTGTTTCCTCCTGATGCTCGTTGCTTGTCTGCTGGGAGGGCCTGTGCTTGGTCCAGCAGGCAGCTCTCCATTTTTTCCCTCTCTCACCCAGGCTGCGCTGGCTTCATCCCAAACTTGCCAGTGCCTCGCATGCGTCTGATGCTCAGCTCTGGGTGCACCCCATCTGCCAGCCTCACCTCTGGCATTCAGTGGGTAAAGCCCTGCTCTAAAGCCTGTTTTCTGTCTTTTACAGGGAAGAGATGCAGAACACGGGGCTCCCCATGTCCCACTGTGCCACCAGAGCCCATCCCACTGAGGGACAGCATCTGAGGGAGGGCAAGGACAGCAGCTTTGCGTGGTTCTGTTTCTTGGCAGAAGAAACCATCTGTAGGTTTTAATTGAACTGTCTGTGGATTTGTACCATTGGGCACGACAGCAGAGTCCAGCCCTGGGAGCCACAGACTACCAGTAGTCTTCTGAGTGAAGTATGAGTAGGGGAATGGATCAGCACCTGTGGATTGATTATAGATTTTGATGTGGTGCCACGGCTAGGATCTGTGCCAGTAAAAATCCTTATAAAACGTGTGGACAAAATTTACTGCATACCTGCCTTAATCAGTTTTAAAATCACATTTTTCCTGCTTTTCCTTGATTTTTTTGTTTTGTTTTGTTTTAAGAATATGGTAGGAGTGGAATTTCATTTTTACATCAAAGTTATAAACCCTCAAGAATCCATCTGAAACTTATAAACTCTCCGTTTTGTTTTACATTGAGATAATTAAAAAATACCAAACTATATATGTATTTTAATTGGGATTTGAAGAATGACTCGCAGTCACATACCTTGTAAACTAAGTTTCATTGAGCAGTAAAGCTTATAAAGCTCAGTTAAAACAACTTTTGAAAAAGGGGTTTTTTTTATTAAATGAAATATTTACAAACTGGTGAATATTGTAATCAGGTAGAAATTGCTGCCTGAGGAGAAAAAAACCCCTATATTTGAAAAAAGAGTGGAAGTTCTTTGTTTCCATTAATATATGCTCCTATTTTGTCATAACCTACAAAAGTCACCATGACAAGTGACTAAAACAGAGAAAAGTGGTTTCACTGTTGAATTCTAACAGTTCTAAATCCCAAAATAACTGCGCCTGGTTGCCTCTAGGCATGTTCATACAGTAGGTAGGGTGGCTCTTCTGAGCAAACCTTGTTCTGGAAGCCTCCCTCAGCGTTTTGAGGGACGTGTAATCACCCTGTCCCTGCTGTCACCCAGCAGCAAACCACTTGCCACGATCTTGAAGGGATTCAGAAATGACCAGGAAAGAGACGCTTGCCCCGGTGTCTCCCATTTCCTCCTGAATGTGACCCAAAACCACAGGGAGTGCCAGCAGGCTGCTGGGGCTTGACAGCGAGCAGCGTGAGTCTGGGCCAAATGGGAGTGGGCTGGAAATGGCGTGGAAGCGGGGTGGAAGCGAGGTGGAAGTGGGGTGGAAGTGGGGTGGAAGCCAGGTGGAAGCAGGCTGGAA
>VYXC01013312.1:110722-125616 GCA_013397175.1 Platysteira castanea
GAGCCTTTTACGAATTTTACATGGTAAATAAATACTTGGTAAGGGTCCTTCACAAATGCATGATTTTTTGCATCTCGAATTTCTTTCTTTTTTTTTTTTTTTTTTTTGGTAATGGCAAGGAGTGAGATGCTTTGAAGATGTTTTTGCAGCCTGTGCACACCTCAGCTGGCACTGCCTGCTGTAGCCACTGGCCCACTGCTCCTCTGAAGGGAGAGCAGAGGCTGCCTTGCAGCTGCACGCAGCCAGTCTACACAACACCTTCTGAACTTCTGCTGAGCCACAGAGCCCACCCGCCTCTCTGCTGAGCTCATCCCTCTTTCCTGAGCAGCTCTGTGGGTCTCTTGTGAACATCTCACCCAAAAACCCCAAATGTATTCACTAAGCAGTTTAGATCCAGCTCTTCTTTAAAGCTAACCATGAGCCGAGTAGATCATCTTGTGATTCCATATGAGTGCTGTGCCACCAGGGACAGCAAGGTTATGGCACTTGGAAATATAAACAATGGCCTAGAACCTTCCTGAGCGGGAAGAACTTTCCAGAACTTGATATATGGGGATTTTTTAGCATGATTCACCTTCACAGTGGAATATAAAAGTAGTTCAGCAAGCTATGATCTAGAGTGAAAGACTCCAGTCCGGGCCTCAGCTCTGCCAAATGTGAATTTTTGGGTCTGACATGTCATTCAATCCATGCTGTGCCTGACATTTCTTTTTTTGCCTTCCTATGGTGGTCAAGGGGCCAAATCTGAAGGTGGATTGTAACCTGTAAGCACAGGGGTTATCTAAGGGGCTGTGGCATGACATATGGATAGGGTGAAGACATAAATCTGATTGCTGAATGAGATAAAACCTTCTCAGCCTTACCACCCAGCCTTACAGAGAGGAAAGGCTTCACAAGACAGGTTCCTGGCACAGAACCCGGACCATCCCATGGACAGTTTTACCTTGCAGTCCTGAGTGTCCCGTGCTCCACCCACGTGGTGCACAGGATCATCTTGAGAGCAGTGGCTCAGGCTGCCAAAGGAGATGATCCAGAAGCTGACATCAGCCTCAACACGTCCAGCTGTTGTTGTTCACTGGGTCGCAGACTCCTGACAGAATAATGTAAACTCCCTCGTGTTCCCAGGGGCTTAGGTGGAACGAAAGCATAATATGAATTTGCAGCAGAACTCTGTTCTGCATCTCTGTTTTCCTGTGCAGAACTCAGAGTCCTACAGAAGTTCACAAATGTTCTTTTGTCCCAGCAGAACAACTGAGGTCTTTACCCACCAAAGCCATCGTTTCAGAGATGACTTGATGTTTAGGATGCTTCCAAATTCACACCACCATATTAAAGCACCAGAACCTGATTTTTTCAGATGTAGAGCCCTCAGCTGAATGACTCATGGCAGGAACAGGACGTACTTGCTCATGTGCACATCCACCAGTGTGGACAGAGCATGACAATTTTGTGTTCCAGCAGTCACACCCCAACCCACTCCAGAAATCTCTTTTGGTGAACCACTTAGCAAGGTCATAGTTAATCTCACCACTCCAGAGGAACCAGCTGTCCACAAAATGTTCCCCCTGGATGCTTTCCTGCTCTGTTTGCCGACTCAAGAGCAGACCTGTGCTTCTCTTCAAAGATTTCCATCTCTTCTGGTCCTGACACGGAGAGATTTTTTTGGGGCATTCTTCTACGATCAAATCCACCCAAGGGATTCTCAGACAGAGCAAACAGAAGCATGAGCATCTTCCCCTTGTTCCGTAATTTGAATTCCTAGTCTCTCCTACAGCTGCGTGAGCTCTGCACATCTGGAATGTTTGGGCCCTTCTCCATTCTCTGCCCTTCAATTCTTAGGGTCCACTGCAAAGACAAATTGGTTCATCTAAAGCACCTAAATGCATTTCCCCTCCTCCTCAATTCTTATCCCTTGTAGCTCAACAATTCTCCAAGGCCTAACAGATCTCATTTGCTTTTTCTAACCTCCAACTTTTCTTAAAACCCCCATCCATTTGAACACCACCACACAACCCTTACAGAAGGGAAATTTTTGTAAAACACACTGGAATTCAATTCATCATGCATATAATTGAGACACTTTTACTCGTTTGTCAGTGGCTGCTCATGCTCTTGGGATATGGGGGTGGAAAACGGTTTACAAAATTAAAACACACCAAAATAACCCACTTACAGGAATTGAGTTTTTCACCATAAACAATAAAAGCTACCACATCCACCACCTGTTTCACACAGGGGACCAGAGAAGGTGATCTTTCTGGCAAAAGCAATGAAGCCTTTTATTTTTTTTTTCTGACCACTAGGCATAGAGATGAAAGCCTCCTTTCACAGCAGAGCAGATGCAGCTTGGCAGCAACCATGAGCACTTCTCATCACCCTGCAGCTCAAGATATGGCTGCTCTCCTTACCCATTCAGACACTGGCATCTCTAGGGATGCTGCTGCAAAGTGGGATTCTGCTGTGGATTTTGTTTGATCCATATCTGGCCATCAAATTTATATTTTGCACAGTTAGCTGGACAGCCTTATTCAAGAACAAATATTCCTTCTGTCCCATCAGCAGCTGCTTTTCTGTTCCTGGAGGAACTCAGTGTCTTGTCTGTACAAAGCCTCTGTTGTTTTATATTTTCCTGGCCATTGACCAAGATCCTGGTAGCATCCATTTAACACTAAAGAAATGGTCAGACCCTCTCTCACTACAGGTCTGGATGAGTTAGGAGTGAAGGGAAAGGGGAAAAGCTTTCTTCCCTGTAGTGTTTTCCATGCAGCAAGGAAACTAGAGCAGAAGTGTTACTGACAAAGCTGTGGTCCTGCAGACACCACTGAATGCCTCTGGGATTGGCCCTTCATCACTCTGGGTGAAGCCAAAAGGACCTAATATTTTTCAAACATCCAGTGTTCAACAGGTTTTTTTAATCCATCTAGTTTCCAAACAATCCCTTGTCTCCTTTGGATGTTTACCTATGTGGTCTGATTCTCAACACTAAAGCTCAGCTGATAAAAAAAGACTGCCTAATACACCAGTTATTCCTAGGAAGAAAGGGAGAATTTTAAAGACAGGAGGCACAACACCTCTCCCACCACCAGCATAAATGGCAAAAGTTGTGTTGAATGAACTAATGCATCTGCACAACCCACCAAATTAGGAGTGTTTTTAAATAGCCTCTTGACTGAGAATTGATGTCTCATTATTCTAAAGCATATCACAGTGAGAGCTCTAGCAATACCAAATAGAATAACTCTCCAAATTGCAGAGACTGCAGCAGAGATTTCACAATAAAGCACTTTACATTTCAGACTTTTTAACAGCTTCTGCTGTAAGAGCCTGAGGGGTGGCTCACCAGGTTCACAAAGGCATGGGCACGCTGTGCAGGACTGGAATGTCCTGCTCCAAGTGGGTGCCACAAGGGCCGTGCAGCCAAAGTCTTTCAGAGTCAGTTATAAAATGTGGCCAGTGGTGAGAGAGGAAAGTGATTCCTCGGTGACCTGGTTCCACATCTAATTGCAGCCGTCCTGTGGTGTGAAATGGGGCTTTTCTGTCCCATTTTCAGCAACGGGATGAACAGAGGTAACACCAGTTCCCCTCTGTTGCGGTGATCCAGCAGACGCTGGATGAGGAATATCTGGGCATCAGGTGGGTACATTTTCCCGCCACTGAGAGCCTCCCTGAGGAGCAGGAGGAGGTGGCAGAGGAGGGCACTGAGGTCTAGGCCCTGCCCCACTGATGTCCATCCAGGCTGGGTCACCGCCTCCCGTTCTAGTTATTTCCATGTCTGTTATGTTAGGATGTTAAGTTGATTGGTTCTCCCCGGTTGCTCCCTCCCCCGTGTGCCCCTGATTGGTTTTCCCCATGTTACCCTAGTTTACATCATCAGTTATGCATATTCATGTCTGCTGCTTAATAGTCATGGTCTGTCTGGAAAGTTCTGTTATCTTCGGTCGTTGATAGGTTTATGTACCCCGGACCCTCCCCTGAGACCTGCTGATTGGACCCTGTCATTCCCTTGTCACTTCCCTATTGGCTGTCCCGATTGTACCTCCCTTTCTCCGCCCCCCTTTAAAAGTTACTGTCACCGCTACTCTGTGCTCAGAGTAGCACAGCCATAGCCCGTGTTGGTCTCTCCGTCCCTTGGGGGATCAATAAAGCTACGCTGTTGTTACTCTAGAGACGCCTCTCGCCTCCTTTATCTCCGCCTCCCTTGTCTACTGCCGTCAGCGCCATCCAGGGACCAGAGCAGCATCTAGCCAGCAGTCACCTGGGGCGTCTGCTACCCATCCGGGACTCGCCTCGGACGCGTGCCTGGCTTCCGGGCAGCCGGCGGTCGGCTGGACAAACCGACACCTACCGCGTCACCCCTCCAAATGCAGATGCATGGAGAATTCAGAAGCTGTACTCAGAAGGTCCTGTGCAAAACCTGCTCAACAAAGCAAAGCATCCATCAGCAGAGGTGGATCTAGAGCCTGGCAATAACTAGCATTCTTTTTCTTATCTTTCATTTTAATAATCATGTTTAGATGCTTTGTTTTTTTCTAAAAACCTGCTTCCTCCGCTTTTCTGCACACACACTAACCTTGGCTGCCTGCAGAATTTCATTCAGGATGAGATGCTTTTCAGTTAGGGATGAGGTAGAATTTCTGCCTCAGAAAACTCACATTTAGTTACATACTGAAGCAGAACATTGCCCCAGAATGCTTCATTGTAAAAACAGTTGAATGAAAATATTTGGACTTATTTCTAATTTTTCTGTTCTTTTTTTTTTTTTTTTTTTTCTCTTTGGAATGGCAGTGGGCTGGAGACACAAATCTGCTAATAATTTGAAACTGCAATTTGACAAATAAATGAACTTGCAAATGTTCCTGTAAATTAGTGAGTGGAGCTGATTTCAAGGCCTGGTCATGAGACATTCAGAGATTTAAGACATCACAAGGACTGACAGGACTAGCTGTAACGCTGAGGAAAGAAGAAATGGTAGTTAACAGCATGACCTCATGACACACAGCAGACCCCAAAAAACCTCTTTGCCACCCAAGGGAACTGCTGAAATATTCCAGTGGCCGTGGAGGTGCTTGCTGACCATCATATCTGTGGTTTTGGAGCAGCAGGCTTCTTCCCCTCACAGCATGCTTCCCCCTGTCTCCTCCTGCCACCCTTTCCCACCACCTGGCAGATGCTGGCAGCTCTTTCAGTGCCTCTTTCCAAACCATGGAGTGGCCTGGGATTTCACATCCAGAAGGCTTCCCACCCCACCCTCAAGTTGGAAAGGCTCCTTGGGCACCAATTACATTGTCACAGGAGCCTCAGTGGCTTGTGAAAGTCATGGAAGAGCTTACTTAGAGCAGGGCTGAGGTGAGTGCTTATCGAATCTAGAGACTAATTGTTTTTAAGTCCCTGGTGGAGCATGCTAAAGGAGCTCCCACTGCTGTGTGATACCAACCCTAAGGAGTACTAATACAACTCCAGTTAAGGTCTGAACGAGGTTTGTGCCTGGCTTTGGTTCTAATCCTTTCTTCACCTTAGTGTATGGGGTTTGAATCTGGACAGAGGCCATGCTTCTGTGCCTTTTTGTCCAGTGCCCAATAGGTTCTGTTTTCATTATTTTCTCCAAGTTACAGCCCTTGGGCTGCTTGGATACTCTCAGGTCCAGACACAGTTCATGTGGGCATGGCTGAAGGGCCATTCAGCATTTTGGCAGCCATGAGTAATCTCTCAAGAACCTCAGTAAACTCTGAGTAAAAAGACATACCCAAAATGGGGTGGGAGTGAATGATCAAGAAAAGCAGTATTGTGTGCTGCACCTGGGATGGGGCAACCCCAGATATATGGACAGACTGGGGAATGATACACTGGACAACAGTGATGTGGAAAGGGACCTGGGGGTCCTGGTTGATGGCCAGTTGGACATGAGCCAGCAGTGCCCTGGACCCACGAGGGACATCCCTGTCCTGTGGGCACCAGGCCCAGCATGGCCGGCCAGACCAGGGAGGGATTGTCAAGCTCTGCCCTGGGCTGAGGTGGCCTCACCTGGAATATTGTGTGCAGTTTTGGTATCACAATATATAAATTATATTAAACTGTCAGAGACCATCCAAAGGATGCTGTGAGGATGGTGAAGGGCCTTGTCGCAGTGACCGCTTCCGACCAGGGCTAGCTTGACTGGCCACCGNTGTGTCAGGAGGGTCTGAGGGCACTTGGTCAGTTCAGCTGGAGAAGAGGAGACTGAGGGCAGAGCTCACAGCAGCTTCCTCGTGAGGGGGAGAGGAGGGGCAGGCAGTGATCTCTGCTCTGTGGTGACCAGGGACAGGACCCAGGGAATGGCCCAAAGCTGTGTCAAGGGGCTTAGGCTGTATAATAGGAAAAAAATTTTCCCCCAGAGGGTGGTTGGACACTGGAACAGGCTCCCCAGGGAAGTGGTCACAGCGTCAAGCCTGTCTTAAGTACAAGAAGCATTTGGGCAGTACTCTCAGGAGCATGGTGTGATTTTTAGGGTTATCCTGTGCAGGGCCAGGAGTTGTACTTGGTGATCCTTGTGTGTCCCTTCCATCTCAGGCTGCTCTATAATTCTAGGATTCTAAGTCTCCTCATTCATAGGTAATTCTGTCCTATTCACTGGCAGTTTTTTATTGAGAAGTTCCTTGCCACTGCTACAACTCAGAAGAATAAGAGTAAAATGGCAGCAGGAAAGAATTTTGCCATCTCCCAAAGATGTAAAGGGTAGAAACATGTGCTCACCATCACGAACAATCTGATGTCATAACTTTTGAGTCAAATTTGTGGAAAGCCGGAGAGGTTGCCTTACCAAGCAGCAACTGCTGAAGTGCTTTCTTGGTCACTGACTAGAGAGGAAATCCAAACCTCTGGCTAAAATCAGGAAGAGCAGCAAGAGGGACCAAACCCACATTTTCAGAGGTTAATGAGCTTCCTACAAGAGTGCAGCACTTCTTTCACAGCAAGCATCTTCACACCCTGATGGATCCCCTTCCATAATTATTGTTCCCCCTTTTTATCTCTACAGACCCCTCATAGAATGAAGTTTAAAAATTCTACTCATAATACATGTGCAAGTCACAAAGAATGCCAACAACTTCGTCACACTGTCACTACCCAAGGTCTAGCTATAATGCAGACACACTTTTTAGAACTCCCAACTAAGTCAGCTGTTCCAAAGGCAGGACACATTCCCTCCAAGCCCTAGCTTGTTGCTAGGTACTGCAAGTCAACAGTTGGCTTCCTGCCTTCCTCTTAAACCATCTACCGTCAAAACATGTCAGAGTGGAGGAGTATCAATTGTTGTCTGGTAAACAGAAGATTTTTTTTTTCCCTTAACCTTTCCTGTAGGTCATCTCCTTTGCATCAGTTCCTCACTGTGCTGCTATCAAACACATGTTGGATGACACTTCGTGAGTGCAAGGATCCTAAATGGAAAAGTGGAGCTTAATCATTTGTGAAGAAAGCTGTCAGACTAAAAGGGGCACCCCAGAAATCCCTGCCCTGCATTGTTTTGGAGGAGGCAAAACCTGCTGCACGTGTGCCCGGTGTTGTTCCTTCAAGCACAGGTGGAAACAGCAGCAGCTGAAGAGTATCACAATTATCGTTACTAATTTATGATCACAATCCTGACAGCAGTGGAGAGACCAGAGCATATCCTATATATATAATACAAGGTTAGTCAGTGCCCCAGTCCCTCCCCCATGTCACTGGGTCACCCAGAAACAGGACATCATTGCCCTGGAAATTCAGGAATATTCTCGCAGGAACTGAGAGAGTAGAATGAGGGAAGAGATTCAAATTTAGCAATGACAGTTTTTTCCTAGGTATGTGGTATTTGATATGCAGTAATCCTCATTCCCAAGTACTAACAGGTACTTTGGAGATTGTTTTATTAGTGTCCTTATTATTTCAAGAAAAATGACCTTTTTTTATTCTGTTGTTTACTTGAAGAAAATGCCAGTTAGGACCAAGTAATAGTTAAGAACTGTCCAAGTAGATGCTTCCAATTGGCTTTAGAAGTCCATAAATAATCAGATCCTTCAGAGGGTTGGAAATAGTTCAGTCATTATTGATAATTCAAGGCTTACAAAAATGAACAATAGGACCTGTGGGCAGTAATAGCAAGGACTGACCCGACAGAAACTAAGCAGCAGAAATTGATAAAAAGTAACACTACATCTTAGATGATGCTTTATGTCATCTGATTCAACTCCAGGCTCCATTTGTGAGCCAGATTTTATTCTTTAGGAGGTAAATTGGTCGAGGGGACTAGGAAGGAAAGGGAGAGATCCACAAGCTGAGCTCTAGCAGTTTCTATGAGAACTTCTGCAGAAGTACAGCGAGGTGCAGCAGGACTGGGGAGAGACCGATGGTATTGGAAATGTGATGCAAATCTCTGCTAAGGACACTAAATGCAGCAATAAACACAGACAGTTTAAGCTCTGTCTCCCATATGTACTGGAGACCACACACAACTGAGATTTTCCAATGCCCACAGAGAAAGAAGCTGGATAAGACACTGCGAGTAAAGAGCTTGGTACAAACACCAAATTCCACTTCCGGGTGTACCCTTTTGAACTTGTACAAACTTCTCAAAGGGTTTTAAAAATATGTTTACCTGTTGTTTTTATTTTAATATATCTCATTTGATTTGTCCCTTGAAGTATGAACCTTCTTTAACTGAGGATTTCAGGCCAGTTCATGCAGGAAATCTGGCTTTCAGCTAGGTTTGAATGGGACCAGTCTCGGTGGAGAAAAGATGACAAAGAATTTGGTCAGCCTCCCTGATTACCTGTGTGGATTGATCCTGATAAGGTGGGGACAAAATGCCTGTTCACTTTGTGGCTTTGGCACAGGCTAGTAGTCTTGGTCTCAAAGCACCTCATGAATCCAGGTCAACAAATGAGCCCTGGCACTGAAACAAGTCCAGCACATTTCAGTAGCTTCAGGGTGTAGTCATGAACAGTGACTGAGCAGTGCATGAAAAATTTTCCTTATTCCTTGAAGGCACTGAACCTGGAGGAGGTTGTGGGAGAAAAAGGTGTCAAAGGCAGCCTGGAACATCTTTGGCCCGGTCAACAACACAGCTGAAGAAGGTTTTCAAGTCCCACAGCCCAAGGGACTGATATGCTCACTATCATGTTTGGCTGTTTTTGACTCCACAGGTGGAATTAGTGTGTTGGTATTTGCAGCTGAATCAGCTCAGGAAAGGTCTCAGCAGGAATCTGTAGCAAAGGCTCAGTTTTGTGCCTCTGGACCCACACAAACCTGCTTTAAGCCACGCTTACGTCTTGCACAGCAAAACCACTTGCTCATTTTAAGCGTTTATGTTCTTCCTTGGCACCTTTGCAGCCTGGAAGTCAGAAGGGAGCTGAAGATCTTTCCCCTCAAAAACACCAAGCTGACTTGCCAACTCCCATGCCTGGCTGCCGTCTCCTCTGCCAGAAGGAATGAAAATATAAGGCCAGTCTGTGCTTCACCGAAGGGCTGCTGGTGAGATCCCACAACAGGGAATGGTCAGAGGTCTCCTTTCGTGGGACACTCAAGATGTTGCCCTATAAACAGGGCACTCTAGCCTCCACTCTAGCCTCTTAGACCTTTCTGCTCTTTGAAAACAGCGGCTGCAGGGGGAAAAGCACAATTGACCCCAACTGCTGTGATCAAAGCTCCACCAGGCTGAAGATCCACAATGAGGTGCTGCAAAGACACTCATCTATAGGTCCAAAGATAGGTTTAAATCACTGCTGCTTTTTGCAAGTGCATTTGAAAGGAAAAATTACATATTTTTATTATTAATCTGTAAATATTTTTTTTCCTAAGGAGCTTCCCTAAATTTTTATATTCCTTGATATATGTTCACTCCTCAAAAAAACTGGTTCTTTTCGTGATACAGCCATTATTCCTCTTACACCTCAGGCTAGTGAGGATCTCATTTACTGTCTCCATGACTCTTCCAATGCAGTAATTGGTGGTATCACAAAATGTTACCACCTTGTTTGCTCTTACCTCTTTCTTCTCAGCTTCTTAAAGACACACCCTACACTATGCAGTCCCCTCTCAGAGGTAAGCCTACTTTTTCCACTGTTGCAGATTGCAGATCCTGTAACTTTATTCTTGGCAATCTACATATTTTAAACCACAGCCTCCATGTGGATTATTCCCAGATTACCCACACTGATTGCTCTCTTCTCTCAAATCTTAAAATGTGTCTTGGAACATTTCCTGAATTTTCTGCCATCACGTACAAATGGGTGTTGCCTCTCCCAAACCACCATTGACAATATTCTGCCTTTTCAGGCCATGGCAAATATCCATCCTTTGATTCTAGTCCTGCCTTACAAACCTACCAATTTCCTTATTGTTTCATAGTTTTCTTCCCACCAGCTATAAGCATTTTAGAAGTTCTGTGGAACTCATTCCTGACTTTCCTCTCTGTCTTTTCCATTTTTTCCTTTTATCGGTTAAGTTTTCAAGTGATTCTTTGTAGTTGGACTTTTCCTTTTGGTGGATCTAAAGCTTCTGAAACTGTTTCACTCATACCAAGCTAGTCATGGTTTGCAAAACATGACTTGCTACTAGATAACCAAACATATCTGAATTTCCTGCACACATTTCAGTGCACCATGATGATGAGCTCTGTCCTTCTACAACACATATGGAGGATAAATATTCAATTCTTGTTATCTGTTCAAAAGCACTTATGAGTTCAAAGTCCTGGGAAAAACAAACATCCCCTGCCAAGAGATGGGAAGCACATGTAAACCTATGGAGAACAGACCATCCTACTAGCCAAGGAAGCAGAGAGCATGTTCTCCATAAGGCAGCTAAACAACATCCCTGTGCTGTAGTTGCAATCAAGTTCTATAATCGGGCCTACAGTTAATGAAATTCCTGTAGGAGACTGTCAGAAGATTTAATTTTGCTGTTTACTGAGTCATCAGCATGATAGTGAACCCTGTATGCCAGCACTTTGTGCCAAAGGGGGAAAATTGCCAATCCAGAGAACAGGATTCATCCAGGGGGGAGCCTCCTGCAGCATGGAGGGGTCGGCTGTCATTATACCCACAGCTTGTTGGAGCAAATGCATCCCTGGTGAAACACCTTTAAGTTGTACGAAATCATCGTTCTCCTCTCCAAATTGAGAGAATGAGTGAGGCTGGAGGTAATGTGCAGCCACAAATCAAGTGGTGCTCTGTGGGCCAGCAGATCAGGCTGCTCAGTAAGAAAATGCCACCACGAACACACACGGAGCCCACAAGTTGTCTGCAGTGCAAGGGGAATATGGAAAATTAAAATGTAGGCAGTAAGGGGGAGACACAAAATAACTGCTCACGTTTAATGAGAGACTGATAAAACAGCATCCTTCTGGGAGGTGATAATGGCAGGACTGGGACTCATGCTAGAGGCAAATTTAATCTAAACGTGCCTTGTGTTTTATTTTAACGCATCCACCCAGCCTGATACTCCAGTAAAACACATGTACATGAGGAAACCATGCAACCAACAATTCCCATTTGCTGTGCACCCACTGCTATCTACACCTTTGTAAAGTGAATTCAAAAATGCCCAGGTGTCAGCATGGCAGAGTTTTCCACTCTAATTTGTAAAGGCAGCTGATGAAAGAACCAAAAGCAATGCAGGATGTAGCACTTAGACTGCTGGGTTTTGTTCACCAGCTTGCTTTATCTTACACTGTAAATATGCAGATGTCTTGTTTATTTTTATGCTACTGACTAACTCTGTGAAAGACCAAACTAACTGTGAGGGTGAAGTTGAAATTTTGTTTAGTAGGGAACACATGGTTGGCTGCGTAAAGAGAAATTTCACAAAAAATTGCATGTTTAAATTTGGTCTGAATGTTTACCCCAAAGGTATGGTAAGTGAAATACAGTTCTCTATTTTTTTTTTAAGGTTAGAAATATAGTTTACATCCTTTTTTATTGATATTGCACCTTTAAAAAAAAGTAGCTGTCAAAAAGAGGAGAAACATTTATCCCAGGAAAAATCCAAAGCAACTCAAAGTGATAAGTAATCTTTATTTTACCAGAACCTCCTATTTGTCAACAAAAATACCAAATAATGTAAGTTCTAGAAACACAAAAGGAGATCTAGAGGACAGGCCAATATGTAGAACACTCAGTTTTCTCCAGTCAACTGTCTCCACCGTTATTCTTAGCAAATACACCTTTGGGGGCCAGTAACAGTTAACACAGACAGAGATGATCCACGAGCTCAGCAAAGGGCAGGGTAGCACAGATGAGAAGTGGGCAGCGTCTTTATGGCAAATTGACTAGCTCTGAAGGATGAAAATGTTGTGTTACATCCCCAGGCTTCAGTTGTTCTGCTTAAGGAAGCTCGTGTTGGTTTTTATAGAGCACCGTGAGGCAAGACGAGCTCTCCCATATGGGCTCCAAATGTTTTATGTCAGCCCCGAAAGCACATTGCTCAATTATGATCTCAAATTAGTGATGATAATATCCAATAAGAAATGACGCGATTCGGGCTTCTGAGGGATGGAGGAATTGAAGAGGGCTTCAGCATGAACAAGAGCATCAGCGGGGAGAGCGGGATCTTCTCTACTCCTTTTACAGCGAAGAGAAAAATGCCTTGGTTTCTGTTTGGTGTAGTAAGAGCTCTGCCACCTGCTTCAATATATTTTAACCACTGAGCTTTTGCAACAGGGTATTTAACATCAATCTGACATGTCGCTTATCTCAGAGGACGTCTAGAAACATCCTTCCAAGAATTCTGTGTAGATAAGACATATGGAAATTTTCAGTGATAACAATACTTAAAAAAAAAAATAAAATTGATAGACTGTCTTCAGCAAGGAGCTCACCATGGACATGCTGTTCAGTTTCGTGGTTTAATTCCTCTGTGAGACTCTGCAGTGCATATCAAGAGTAAAATTTTACCTAATCCATAGCCATTTTCTACGGTATCACTACTTACAGGTCTGCAGCTAATTGTTTTTTCTATGGGTCTCATTCTCACTATTTTTTGAGTAAAATTACAAAGTAGGAATAAAGTCACATTAGCAGAGGAGCACTGCTTTTAAGTACAATGTTGCCCAGCTTTCAGACAAAGATGCTACAATGCTTTATAATTATGGTTTTATTCCGTATTTTGTCATTTCATTGGTGATTTTTCTCTATTTGGTTCAATCCGTATATCACATTTTCCACTATAAAATTATTTCCCCAAATGTATTAGGATAACGAAAGCAAAGAAATTATAAACAAAAAATGCTGAACAAAATTGCACTGAAACTGACAATCAAGAGGAAAATAGGTTTGGTTTAGGGGTGAACGAAAGGAGAGCTAGCCTTGCAGCTGCATGTGATATTCTAGGTATTTCAAGTTTCTAGGAAATAATTCCATCTTTTGGAATCAAAATATAATGAAATCATTATACAGCAACAATATCAGTAAGTTATCACTGTACTTTATAGGAAATTAAATTGTGGAAGTCTTCTGTTTTGCTTTAGAAGGTCTAATTTCACTGCATTCAAAACTCCTTCAGGGGCTGGAACACTGGACACAATGTGTAGAGCCTGGAAAACCTAGTATTTTGTTCACTAGTCTTAAATGTAAAATAATATAGTTGCTTTTGTGGGGTTTGTTTGTTTTTTTGTTTTGGTTTTTTGACTTATACACTATTTGAGGTATAAAACACGAATAAATAGGTCACCTTTTTCTGTACTGAAGATGAACTTCCTGTTGAGTTGCAGGCACGTTTCTAAATGCACTCCTCCTCATCTGATTTAGATAACCTGGTGAAAGAAATACTGAAATTTAACTTCACAATTCTTTTGCTTGAGCAAATCTTTCAGTTACAGCTCTGCCTCCCGTATCAAAGTGCTGTGAACAAATCCTTAGAACATCTTACCCTGTGTAGTTCAGCTAAATGATTTGTAGAAGTGAAAGTGTTTGCAATGGAAAATTACTAATAATTAATCAGGAAAAAAAAAAAGAAAACTGGACTGAGTACTTTACTCATAGGACTAATTTTTGAGAGGGAACTGATTTTGGGACAGCTGAATGTAAGCAGTCACATATGATACAGTAAGAATGTGACTATCACATTCAAAGATTAAATGAGCATAAATGGAAGGGGGGAAACATTTTATATGGACACAGATGCAAGTCCCTTGATAAAAATGCACTGAAGAAAATAAAAAAATTCAAATAATGCAAAAGAGGGCTAACCTTTCCCATAGCTAGAAGAGAAAATAGGGCTGGGCAGAATCCTGAGAGGATTTTTAGTCCTCCTGCCTAACCTAAATTGGTATTTTAATCATACCTAAATAAGATAATGTCCAATTTCCAAGAAATGTCCATTCAGCTTCTAAAAATGTGGTTCTGGTTTGTCTCTCACTGGAAGTTAACACCTGGTCTAGTGGAAGGTGTCCCTGCCCATGGCAGGGGGGTTGGAACCAGATGATCTCCGTGGTCCCTTTCAAACCAAACCGTGCTGATTCTACAAGGAATATGATCAAATCTGGGTCTGCCTGGATCCTGCAGTTCTGAAGAAAGACAGCATTATTTTAAACCTAACAAACCAGTTGGAGATAAAGCTGCTCAAATGTCAGCTGACATGCCTCCGTATTGACAGGTTAGCTTAGACAGCAAGTTACTTGTGCTGAGCACTTTAAACACTCAGTGGGAAAAATTCAAATTCCACGGCTTAACTCTTGGAATCACAGTCTGCTAGGGAATTGTTTCAGCTGAAAAATGGTGCTTTTTTTCAGTCTTAGCAGGTGTCCACAGCATTACAGATAGTATGATAATAGAGGCATGGACTCAGCAGGGACACGATCAGAAGCTAGGAGAGGTCAGAAAATGAACATAAGCAGAAAATATCATGTTTAATCAAGAGAGAAAGTGCAACTCAAGGCAAAAAAAAAA
>VYXC01013312.1:125628-144362 GCA_013397175.1 Platysteira castanea
AAAAAAGAGAAGAAGGAGAAGAAATAGTTGTGGCACATTCCTTAATATCAAGGAATCAGGACAGCCAAGTGTAAGGAACTACAGGACATGTCTTTGTTTAAAATGGAGAACACAGTGATTGTTAGGAGCTTTATGGCGGATCCTAGAAGAGGCAGGGGGGGAACTGGCTGAGGTTTACATTGTTACCTAAACCTTTCCCACTAGCCCAGAGATACTTAAGAAGAAATTTACAGCAACAAAAAACTCCTCACAGAGCTCAACAACACAAACCTCATGTTTTGTCATGTCCTCACGGTCAGATTATCAATCCAGCAAGCAATCACCTGGCAATCAGATGGGCTGATGAGCAGCACTCTGGGCCATGCCATGTAAGACAGGATGTCTTTCTGCATTCATAAAGCATGGCTTCGCCGTGCTAATATACTTGAAAAAGACAATCCTCGCTCTAATGAACTTTCAAGCTCAGCAGAAGCAAGTAACCCATCCAAGAGTAAAATCCAAATTACGTACATATGCCAGGGAAATTCCTTGCTGTCTTAACCAAGGAAGTTTCATCGTGGTTTCCTTGAGGGAGGCATTTGTAAGGAAAAATGCTTGTTAGTTCTCCATCTAAATATTTTGGTAGAACAGTTGAAGTAATGGTGAGAAGTCACCTACACTTCTTTATGGAGTCTAGATGGAGCAGACCACAATTGATTCAATACACAGTGATAACATGAGCTTCTAAAAGCTCTAAATCATGCAGTGAGCAGCAGGGCAGCTCCACATTAAGTCATTTTGATATTGAATAGCAAAGAACTTAAACAGCGAAATTTCTTTCCAGAAGGCATGATGAAGAAGAATGCCTAAAGTACAGGGTATTCTAACAATGATTTTTATATACATATATAAATGTAANCTTGTACTTGAAAAAAAGGGCTTAAACTCTGTGATCAGGTTTCTGGGACATCAGAGCAGGAGATTGCACTGGATGACCTTGTGAGATCCCTCCCAGCCTTTGATCACAAAGAGTCCAAACCCCCATACAACAGGAAGCAATCATTCACAGAGCAGCGAAACCACAAGGCAGATGCTCTCTGTGAGACCTGCACCAGACACCAACAGACCTGCCAGGCTGTTCCCACTGCTCCCTCGAGCCCTTCCTTGATCCAGTCAAGGGCAAAGACCTTCAGACGAGCCTCACCTCTGGTCAGACAGAGATTCTCCTCTGAGAGTCAGAGTCTTTCCCTTATCTTTTAAAAGCCAGGCAGCTGGAGGTGCTCCACAGGTCCGAGAGTTAGGTCAGGCAAGTGCCCTTCCTGGGGACACCAATCCATTCTTGTGACCGTGGAGTGATTCACTCAAAGCCTGGCCACCTTTTGCGCTCCTCATCTGGGTTTGCTTCCTGATGAAAGCATAAATCTCCTGTTAATTTCTTGCTGGTGTTCTCTCAGCATTGGAGATCAGCAGCACTGTGATCAAATAAACAAATAAAAATCTGTGAGTAGGAAAGGCCCTGTAGGTGCTCTGCTGACATCTCCCATGTATATCTCAGCTCACTGCATCCACCTAGCACCAAACAAAACTGACTCAACAAATTATCTTTTAGCTACTTTGACACCATTTGTCCTCATTCTGGTCACTTCAGTGCACACAGCTCAACTGTTTGTCTATGTCCCTAATGCAATTCTAGAGTCCCCAGGTTCCAGTGACATTGTCTTGTAGACACATTTCAATCCTTGGCATTTAGGTGATGCAGAAATTATTCATTGCTTTGGGGGCATTCTTCTTCTTAGACTGAGTTTATTGCTTGTTTCCTGGTTTGTTTTGGTTTTTTGTTTTTTTTTTTTTACACTGTGTCAGTGAATTCTCTTAAGTTTGGCCCAAAACTAGGACAAGTAAGAAGAAAATGAAGCAAAAACTGAAGTTGTATGGTAAGAGCACTTAAATCAACAACAGCAGCAACACAAGTAGAGGAAAGAAGGTTTCTGTTATTCAATATGCTTCTGTGATGAGGCATTAGAAATCACATCAAGCTGTTCTGCCCATTCCCAAACTTGGAAGAATTAACAAACTGGCATAGTTTTGAAATAATATTGGAGATGGAGCATTAATTCTCAACAGGAATATCAAAAATTGTGGCTTTCAGATTTTGTCACAGGTTTTCACACCCAGATGGCTGAGACATAGTAAAGGTCCCGTATCTTCTGGCACCTGGTACAACCACATCAGCAAAACCTCCTGCAAAGGTACAACTCCACTGCTGTGCAACACGTTTAGCGTGGTGTGGCTCCCCCAAAGAAAAATCAGTCCCAAGCTGCAACTTCAAATAACCATTACATCCTCAGAAATAGCAACACTAAGGTGGGTGCAGTGGTCCAAGTTTCTCTCATGCAAGTGTGCAAGCTCATGTACATCATCCCCTGCACCACAGATTCGTGTTCCTTCAGCCACAGTGGTTACAAGAGGAAGCACAGTCTACTGGGTCCCACCAAAGCTCATGAGAATTTAATTTTTGCCCGCAGAAGGGAAACGCAGGTTGGTGATGAGCATTTCAGAGTCGTGAGTTCTCTCTTCTACAAATATCTCCAATCCTCTCCCCTATTTGGAAGCAATACAGGGTTTCAAAAATTCACAGGAGACATTTAGTTTTTCTAGTAGCTGTCCTCAAGAGTAATACTATTTATTTATATTGTTGTAATACCTAAAAAGTAGGTGTTAGATGGATAAAATGTGGAAGAAAAAAAGCATTTTTTTTCCCCCAAAAGCACTCACTGTTTTCATACAAGAAGAATGCATGACCTTTTAAATGACCCGTTCTACATGGATCCCAGCAAACAACCCATATAAAGCTGGCGATTTAACACCGATGTAATTCCATTGAAAATCAGCAGAATTACATCAGCATGAGGTCAGAAAGGGGACTTAGGTCCAGATTCTGCAGACACTCACAGGAAAACATATAGAAATCAGGTTGTATGGGCAGCAACTGACTCCAGTGGAGGAAATGTGTGCTCAAACCAGCGAAAGGGAGCACACCAACGTGGTAACTATAGCAGGCATCTATTTAATTATGTCTTATGTTTAAACCATTCCTTTTTAAATTAAAATCACTGAATTTATCAGTATAAGGGAAACCAAGGAATCCTCATACTTTGAACATGAAGAAATAAATTATAATTTGTTTGAAGGATTAGTGCCGTCTGGTTTGATTTTAATAAAGTTAAGAAAGGAAAAACAGAGACATGGATCCATACAACCCCTCATAATGAAGCACATGGCTTTTCTCTGCTCAAACAACAGAACAGATGTATTAAACATACAGTACAGATTTAACAAACTATCATTTGTGTTCTTTGTGAAGACTTTAAAAGGGATTTGGAAATTCATCTTGCCCCAGATTCCACACTTTACCTGCAGATTTTAAAGTGACTTCTGAATTGCCTTTGATGGATTTTGCCACATCAGGTTCCAAAGGAGACTCTTTACATACCAGACCATCAGACTTCCTTATCAGTCTGTGGACTGCTTGCTTTTGGGTGGTTGTTCAGGGAATCGGCAATTTCCTTCCGATGCAGGGAAGCCTACATTCTCTTAAGTAACAAAGACATAATCTGGAGAGCAATGATGGGTGAATCCATGGTTTTGACACTGCAGCAGACCACAGGGATTTGGTTCTACTGCTGGCTCTGCTGCTTTTCTCTTGTGAAACAACCAGAAAATACCTGTGTAAACTTTTCACAAAGACAGGTTTTTAAAGGCGAGGAGGGACCATACTTTCCGAATTTGGCCTACATCTCCCCAGTAAAACATTGTTTTGAAAAAGATGGAAAATTCTGATCATGGCAAGAGTTGGTCTGTTTGATGCTGAGTTAGTCTCACTATGAAAACCAATGCACTTCATTCTTTGCTGACAGGGAAGAATTGTAACTGTATCCCAGAGAAAAAGTACAGAGAACACCAAAAAAGCCCACACAGGAATTCAAGAGGGGAATCATCAGTAAATGCAGCAGGTGGGTGATATCCCATGTGTGACAAGCTGACAGAAAAAAGGGAGACCAAGCAGTACTAACAACACAGGAAATCCTTACTCCAAAATAGAATCGGAAGAGAAAATTCAGGAGAGACATATCTGTTTGCCCCACAACTGCTGCATTTTTATGAAAAATATGGGGGAAAATCATGTAGGAGGTAAAAAGGAGATCTAGTTGCAAAGACAAACACAAAAGAACATTATGAACACACAGGAACAAAAAATATAAAACCAAAAAGGGTGATGCTAATAGGAAAGAAGAATAACTAAAATGGCATGGTTCCTCCATAAAGAAACGACCCAGCAAAAACCCTTCAAATCCCAACAAAGGTAAGTCTTGGTCTGCTGCTCAATGGGGACAGAAAGATACTGGCAGATGGCATTATTTGATGTCTTTTTGCTTTACTCTTCAGTAAAGAGGTCTTCTGCAACCAGGTGGCAATATCATCAACATGAAGAGCAAATCATGTCAAAACAACCTTATTTCTGTCTCTGACAGAGAAACAGACCTCATGTGGATGGAGATAGAAGGCCTCATTTAATCAAATTTGGTAAGGCTTTTAACTTTATCCAGGAAGACATCCAATAAATAATCTAAAGGCATCTAAATAAAACTGAATTAATGTGGGTACAAAGTGGTTGGAAGTCATACCTAAACAATAATTATCATTGGTGGAAACAGTGACCAACAGTGAGGAAAAAACTGAGGCACTTAATACCTTCTTTGGGTTTGTCTTTAATAGTAAAAACAGTTGTTCTCCTGAGCTAGAATACAGAGTGGAATGAAGTCCTCATAATCCAGGGGGATGTGGTTAATGACCTCTACACCTGTTAGACACACCCAAGTCCATGGGGCAAGATGGGATCTTCTGAAGGAATTCCACTGAGAGATCTGGTGGAAGAGCTGACTGAGATATTTTCAATCATTTACCACCTGTCCTGGCTAAACAGGGAGGTCCCAGGACTGGAAGCTGGAAAATCTTCTGTATCTTCTACAAGATGGATTAAAAGAAGGAGGTGGGGAACTGCAGAGCTACAGGCCTGTCACCTGCCCTCAGTGCCACAGAGGTCGTGGAGCAGATCACCTTGAGTGCCATCAGCAGCAGGTACAGGACAACCAGGGGATCAGGCCCAGCCAGCCTGGGTTTAGGAGAGGCAGGTCCTGCCTGAGCAACCTGATCCCTCCTGCGACAAGGTGACCCACTCAGGGGTGAGGGAGAGGCTGTGGATGTGTCTACCTGGACTTCACAAAGCCTTTGACACCTTCTCCCACAGCATCTCCTGGAGAAGCTGGCTGCTCCTGGGGGGAGGAACCGGCTGATGGCAGGGCCGAGGAGTGGTGGGGGACAGAGGGACATCCAGCTGGGGCTGGGCACCCCTGGGGGTCCCATGGGATCAGTTCTGGGGCCAGGCCTGTTTAACATCTTCATCAAAGGCCTGGAGGAGGGGATCGAGGGCCCCCTCGGTCAGTGTCTGACAGCCCCGAGCTGGGGGGGGGTGTGGATCTGCTGGAGGGCAGGAGGGCTCTGCAGAGGGATCTGGACAGGCTGGGTCCATGGGATGAGGCCAGTGGGGTGAGGTACAGCCAGGGGAAGTGCTGGGTCCTGCCCTCGGGTCACAGCAACCCCTGCAGCTCCAGGCTGGGGTAGAGTGGCTGGGAAAGGCCTTCGGGGTGCTGGTGACAGCAGCTGGACACGAGCCCAGGGGTGCCCAGGTGGCCAAGGAGGCCAATGGCCTCTGGGCTGTATCAGAAATTATGTCAGGCTTTGGACATGACACTTGAAGAGAGACATAAATCCCCCTAGAGAAATGGCAGCATGACTGAAAATCTTAAAAACATGTCTAAGACAGAAAGACCAAATGAGTTAGGATTGTTCTGAAAAGAGAAGACTGTGGTGAGTCATGAAGGTAATCCTTTCATACAGTTGAGTTGTTGCAGAAAAGAAAGATTCAAATGCTTCTCCACACCCAAAGACTTAAAATGCAGCAAAGAAGATTTAGATCAGGCAGACATCAAGGGAAGCTTTCTGATGGTAAGAACAGTTAAGGACTGGGGAGGATTGTCCGTGGAGGTTGTGGAATCTCCATCTTGCCAGCTTTTAAAAAGCGGATTGATGCAAATAAAGGTAGATACAAAGATAAAAGATCGCTTTAAAAATGTGTCCTCTGGTCTTTCATATCACTGTGATTCAAATGCAGAATAAGAGCCATACTGCTCTACCAACCTCATGGGGGCTTTCCTAGGATATTAATGAGTATTTACAAGACACTGAGTGCTGCACGGGTACATACTCCAATGTAATAGATAAATCACAATCCTCCTGTCCAGCAGGGAGAGGGGGAAAAAAGAGCAATCAATGCTGTGTTCTTTCTAGTTTCACTGTCATGGCTAATTGATTTGAAAGGGTTGCATATTATATGTGGAAACTGAGGCAGGGGACACAACGTGCCCAAAGTCATGTGGCAAATCACTGGCAGAGCTGGACCAGACCCCATGTATTTTGTGGTCACTGAACCACAGCAGCAAATGCCTGGAGCATCAGAGGCCCTGCATCATGACCCATAATGTGTGTTCTGGCACAGAGACAAGCCATGGTTAGCTGTACAAAATACTGTTGTCCTCTCTGGTGTCTGAATAAGAACATGCTGCCAGCCATCATCTTATGCTCTTAGAAATTTTAGGGCAGCAGGCACTGTTATAAGACCTTGCTGTCCTAAAATTTCTGAGAAATTCGGGCGTATTCTTCAAACTTTACACTTCTACAAAGTAGCCAGGTAGGTAGTCAGATTGATACAACTTTATTATTACTTTTCACTTTGTGTCAGTGGGTTTCCCCTGAAGAAATGACTATAGCATCAGTCTGCATTTCCCCAGTTTTCAGCCAAATCACAAGGGCTTGGAGCCATATACATTCACCAGAGCAGTAATTAGAAGGACCCTTGGTTATCCTGGAAATGAGATTCAGATGGCAGAGATAAAACTGGTAGATGCTAAAACACAGACCCCCTCTCTAAAGTTCTGGGAGATGAAATGGCCCTGCTGTATATCACATCTCACTGCAGTAAATTGTGGCTGATGAAGTATTGGACATGGGAACTCTGAACTACCGAGGTGCCTCTAAATGAGCTCCGGACCTCAGAGAGCCGAGCCCCCTCTTGCATGAAGGGTAGGCAAGGCAAACGCCTGCAAGTCTTTGTTCTGCCTCTCGGCACAGAGAAAACATGCCCTCCACGGTCTGTGAGGAGCACAGCTCCATCCTGCAGGGTGCTGGGGGCTCCCAAGCGCTCTGCCCCTTCCCCTGCACAGATGGGTTTGATTAGGAGGCCAGCACTCTCGCTGCCTTGAGAACTAGCAGCACAGCTCTGCTTTTCAGGCATGGTAAGTGCCTGCAAAGTGATGGCCCCTCAAGGAGAAGGGACATTTCCAGTACAGAAGCTGAAGTTTTCCTTGTGACAGCAGGAGATGCTGTCGAGTCCTTATTTGCTGGATTTACTGGCTTCCATGCAGGCATGCTGCCGGGAGACCACTTGCTGTTTGATGGGGGCCTGAAGTTTAAAGCTGCTTCCAGAGTTTTGTTGAGACAGACAGAATTCTGTCAACAGCACACCAGACAGAGAATCATTAATAAGAACACACTTTGGGATGCTGCTGTGTGCATGCTCTCTTCCTGGTGGTTGCAGTTCTAAACTAATTAATTTCTGTGATCTGAACCGTTCTCTTTTATTAGTAGTACCAGCATGTGCAGTGCTGCATAGTTATAGATGATGTGCTCTCTCTGGGGATGCTATCAGCATGCCATTGTAGGTCTTCACAACATGGAGAGAAATGTCTCCTATGCTTCCTCAGCAGTGTTAAATTTTTTTTCAGGTTGTTATTTATTTCCCTTGAACTCATTCTGCTTTCTCCCTCCTTGAGAGCTCTGTGTTTGCTCCTTGTGGGTTTCAGGGGCTGTTCAGCTCCGTCCTTGACTCTGACTGCTCAGAGTGACCTTTCTGATAATTCTGCTTCCCTCCCTGGGGCTGAGGTTTGTGGGTAAGGCAAACTCACAGTTTCCGCAGATAATCTGACTTCATTTTTTTCATTGTCAGGGGAGCATGAGGTTCTTCTGCTCCTTGGTGCGCAGCCTTCAGGATGAGTGATACATGGGTTTCTCCTATCTCATGACAGATAATCTTGACAAGGCGCCTCTTTTCTATTGCTTGTCTCGCTAGATACGGCACATAAACACAAACACAAACAGACACGGTCCTGCTCTGTGCATGGGCCCTTATGAGCTGCACTGCAAAGGTCTTGTGGGATTCTCAGCTCCTTCCTGCAGCTCAGGTAGGAATGTGTCCACCAAGGTTCCCAAAAACACCTCTCCATGCATCTTTCAAAGTGTCCTGATTTTGCAGAAGATGAAGGACAATTAGGCAGTAATCACTGGCCTCTTTTGGAAATCTAATATAGGGCATGGCTGCTGCTGCCAGAGAGCGCTCCACTAATTGTTTTTATCATCTCATTCCTGGTTCATTTTACTCCCAGTTCCGCTTTTTCTTTTTTCTTGCTTCCCCCCCCCCAGAAATGCACAGAACTCCATGTTCCACATGCCCTTGGGTGGCAGCTGGAGTCTGTTTTTCACTGAGCACAGAGCAGTTGCTCGGCTGCAGGAGACACTGTTGTGCATCAGTATTTGCAATCCCAGAATCACCAGGACTTTCTTGTTTTCCAGCAAGCCCTGATGTAGATTTTTTCTGTTGCACTTGAAGTCTACTTCTGCTTTGCTTAGCACTGGAACACAAGTACCTCTGAATGAGGACCTTTTCATCACTGCTGGAGTGAAAGTTTAGCGTGCTGTTGGCCAGTTCCAACCCCCACACCTGGAGCACATCTGCCTCACATATCTCCTAGCCTTTGTACTGCCTTCCATTGGCATTTGAAAGCTTTTTTCTATATTTTACTTGTTCTTTTCAACAACATTCATCTCTGTCATAACAGACTGCTATATTCTGAGTATAGAGTTATCTGTGCAGATCCCATTCCAAATAACTATCTAAATAAAATATAATATTTCTTCTCCACAGCCATGTCGTTTGTTTTTCACCTAGAAGCCTGAACATTTATTGATGAATCCATATTTGTACTACAGCAGTCTCTCTAATAATTTCTTTAGTCATGTTCTGTGTGGTTTGTAATAGTGCGTGAAAGTGGAAACGGAAGTTATGCAAATATCAATAATAATTACATTCTCTGTATGCAGATTTCCTCAATATTTCTTGAAATTCATCTTCTAAATTACTTTTGCACAATTTAAGCAAATGTAAACATGCATTTTAATAATTGTGGGACCATTTAGAGTGCAATCTACTCAGTTAATCCTTGCAATTAAGGAAGTATAGTAAATAAAAAGTATGTATATACCTAGGAATATGGTTGCCTTGATATTTACATATTTTACAAGTTAGTAGGTTGCTCTTCTAATTCAAAGTGACAGTTTCATTGTTAGGGTAGATTTTACTGCTTTAATAAAGTGCAGTATTGCCATAATTGATTTAAGAGAAGTTTCCAGAACTAAAACCTAACACTCTTGAATATGCAGAGCTCTTTAGTCATTGATGTTTATCTGCTGTCACCATGTATATAACAACAATAACAACAACAACAATAATAATAATGATGATGATGATGATGATGATGATGATGATGCAGTCCTAGATTTCCACCATTAAAAGCGGTATCTCACCAGAGACTCCACATTCAAAAGAAAAATGTTTTATGAATGATGGTTCCTCATTCTGTTACTGGTTTTACAGAGGATTCTGATAGTCTCTGTTGCTCCAAATCTGACCAGTGTGTCTTCCACTACTTTGAAGTCAGTAACACAACCAGCAGATGGTGTTTTGATATCCTAACAGCATCTGGAGTTAAAATTCTGTCTGTCAATGGAGCCACCTCTCCCAGCCCCTCAGCCCTCGCTATGGTTCATCAGCACACCAAGGCATTTTTTCTGCTCTTCCCTCCCCACTGTTTTAAAGGATCACAGCTCTCAGAGAACATCTGAGGTGCATCATGCTCCTTCCAGCCACCTGAGGGTACTACTGGGGCTCCCTTGTTCCAAGATGTGGGATCTTGGTGTCTTTAAATTGACTCTGAGCTGCTGCAGGGATCTTCTGCTCTGCATGTGATGTCTTTGGAAGCAAATGAAACAACAGGCTGAAGACAAGCCTCTTAAGGGCTGTTGACACATCATCTGTTTCACTGAGATCTAAACAGTCCTCAGCAGGATGCAACAACAAAACTCACCCCGCCAAACCAGGATGCTTTCATATACAAGTTGATCCAGAAGCCGGGAGAGAAAAGATGGATCTCACCCACCTTGGCCTCCTCCCAAAGCAGCCCTGCTGGGGATGTACCTATAAATCAACCACAAAGCCATCTCCAGAAAGGGTCAATCCTTATTGTAAAACAGCACTTGCACAGAGCTGTAAATTTAAAATGCATTTTACAGAAATAGACTGGCGACTTCTCTTCCCCAAAAGAGCTGACAGCTGTCTGTACCCCATCGAGCTACAGGGACCCTTTTAAAAGCAGTTGCTTACTCAGAAACAAGAAGCTGCCTGTAGCTAGCATCCAATAAATCACCACTTTCAACTTGGGTTGCAGATTCTCAGATGTGTAATCAGAACACAGATTCATAGATTTTGAGGCCAGAAGGGACTGCTCTGATCATCCAGTCTGACTTCCTGCATAACACAGGTCAGAGAACATCACCCAGAATCCTGCTGCGGAGGGAATTCTTGTGGCCCTCTTTTTCAGATGCTGCTGTTGCAGTCGCTGTCAACCAGTGAAACACACTTATCCCAAACAGAGCACATCACCTTGTTCTGGAAGCTTTCCAAGACAGCGACCCAGGCTCAGATTATATTTGTTTATAAGGAGAAGAAAGAAAGGAAATGATCCCACCGGAGAAAATCCGATGCTGCCCACCACCTTGTGGGGAATATAGTGCTGTTGATGAGAATAACAAATAGCACATGGCTGGTTTGGTATACCCCTGGTAGTTCCAGCACTGCACTGAGACCAGAGCAAACCAGAGGAAAATAAAACCTCTGTTACAGAAAATAGGGATACACACCATAAGTACCCCCAGGGGACCAGAGATTTTGTACACCCCATTTTATAGAGAGAAGAAAGGTTTGTAGGAAGAGGCAATATCTTTTATTAGACCACCTGATAGATTTGGGGGATAAAAAGGGCAAGGTATCAGACATGCAAGCCCTTCTTCACATCTGAAATATAATTTTATTGATACTGGCCTCAGGATATCTCGAAGGGCCATGGAGTTTTTTTACCTCATTTCTTACAGAAGAAAACTTGTGTGCTGTCTGTCTGTCAGCCCCACCTAATTGCTTTTGAATCAGTCAATCGATTTCAATCACATTGTCAGGGGGAGGGGTAAAGGTTTTGCAGATATTACATTCTCTCACGTTTAAAGAAAATAGGTCACAAGGCAAAAGACATACCCAGATGCATGCTCCTATGAGGAAAAATTGCTGGTTGATCATAAGACAATCCACATGGATGAGAAAAATAGGAAAGCACTTTTCATCAGTTTTGCAGAGTGCGGCACTATTTGCTTTAAAAATCAGATTCCTTCCAAAGGGTCTCAAAAAATAACTCAGGTGTTAAACTCACCTTCTTTGAGCCAGTCTTAGTCACCTTTCCCAGCTCGCTGTCAAAACTGGCAAAGCTTGCTCTATTTCGTACAGTAATCACGAGTGCTTTTTTCCCTTAACCTGTATTGCAGCGATGCTGGCTCATGGCTGTGGTTACTGTGAGCCCCAGACAAATTCCCTTCTCCAAACATCTCGCTGCTGACAGGTGAGCTTTGCACTGGAGCACAGATAGGAGCTATGAATCAACATCTGTGCTGTTGCATAAGATGTGGCAATGGCCCTCTCTATCTCACGAGACCCTTGCTGTTTACTGAGGAATGGGTTGAGATCTAGGTCTGGAGTTCCCTTGGGTAACAATCTGCAACTGGGGAAGCTCCTCAGGCTGTGGTTTGCTCTGAAAAACCTTTTTTTTTTCATTCTGTCAGCCAAACCTTGACGAGAAGAGAAAAACAGCACAAAAAGTGTTGAAGAGACAGAAGGTGTCAGAAAACAGTGATCTGACAGCTCTTGCCTTGTGGGCAACTGTGCTGACACAGGGCTTTCTTCTCTTATCAAGGTGTTTTGTAGTTTTGTCTCATTCTGTGTGTCCAGTAGCCTTCCCTACTTAACTCCCCTAAAGGCTGATTAAAATGCAACCTCATTTCACTCCTCCTGTGTCTCCTTTTCCAACTCCCATCCTTCTCTCTTCGAAGAATCTGGGATTTCTTATGGCTCTTAACAATTTTCACTGCGGGGCTGCCTCCAGCTTTGGTGTCCTTCCAGGTGGAAATGACAACCTCACACTTGCAGCTCCAGGTTGGGAATCACAAAAACTGGTTTTCACTCCCAGCAGAGCGCAGGGAGGAGCTCAAGGTGATGCCACAAGTTCTGGGGCAGCACCAGAGCAACAGCAGCAGCTGGGGACACATGTGGAGCTCTGGGTGGAGCTTAAGGAGTGAGACCTGAAGAATAGCTTGAGTGATGCTTTCTGAAGGGCTGCTGTTGCATGTTCCTCCTCTGCAGTCATTGAAACTGGAGCTTCCCCCCACCTCCCCACAGTCTGACTTCCTCTATATTTAGCTACCCTACCTGCTTACTTAACAGGGAACAATAATTTCTTGTTTGTTAAAATTCAGGCGTGTTAGACACAAGGAAGCACATAATGCAATTAGTCCTTGTAAAGGCAATGCTGTCTCCCAGGGTTCTTTTGCAAAATCATCTCACAACCCAAGTCTTGCCTTTAGCAAAGTCTCCAATGGTGTTGCAGGGGCAAACTTCTGCATTTGACCCATCCAGAATGTAGGAGCCTGAAGAGAAAATCCGGATTATCAATTCCTCAAGAAGACAAATTAATACATGTAACCACTACCCAACTACCAATACACAGCTCTCGGACATGCATGTTGAAACAGTCAGCTAATTAGGAAATGGATTTTCTGTCTCATGCACACTCAGGCAGCTTCAAAGTATACTAATAAAATGTTAGCAACTAAAGAACCTGCAAGACTCATTTCAGCAAGCATTTTTTAAAACAGAACCTGTATTATAATCAAAAGAAGTGATACACTTATTTGATCTATTTTAAGAACCAAGCCAGCTCAAGGTCAATTGCTGATCAAGAACAATGGAGGAAAACTAGGTGAGATAATTTTAAAGACGTTTGAATTAAGACACAGATCCAACCTGTTTGAAAGGTAATTTATAAGAAATTATCTCAATTTACATAATTCAAGTGTTTTTTACCCTGGTACCTCAAAGAGGTTCATCTACATATGAATTAGAAGATATTGTTACAGATGATTTCTCCCTGAAACTCCCCAAGTCAGAACTCACACATGGAAAACATGCTGTGGAAGAATGATCTAGCAGATAGGAAACTTCTGCTTCCAAGGCAGTAGCTTAGTGCTTCAGGCAGTGCAGTCTCCAAAATGGCATTGGTTATCCCAAGCAGCAACTGAAATTCCTTTAGAGAGGAATTAGGGCAGCCCAACACATTCTGGACTAGCTGAGCTCCTCTGGTTAATAACCAAAAGCCACCTGCAGAACCTCAGTAAGCACCCTTTTGTCCTCCTTTAACAAGCACACTCTCTCACGTATAGAATAGCAAGTTTCGCTGAAGACAGCCACAGCTGTCTTCCCTTTCCCTGCAAATGAAAGGGTCTGCACTCCTGCTACAAAATGGTTATCAAATGCAGTGTCAAAGCAAGTGTTTCCCCTCCATTGTAAGAGGCAAGCTGAATACTTTCAGCACAGCTTTCAGTGTCTTCAGACCCAACTGCAGCTGCACACACTCCAAACATTCTGCTGGCGGCTTCCTGTTTGCATTCCTGGGCTGGGGAGAAGGAGGACATTTCTTTCCAAGTCTGCTGCCTGCTCCTGGTTTTCCAGCTCTCTCTGTCTTTTCTGCTTCTCTCTTTGTTCTTCCTTTAGGAAATCTTTGAGATTCATGAGCATAACAAGAATCCCTTCCCTCTGAACTGTGCTCNAACCCAGCCACTGTGGCCGTGGCAGTCTTCATTTACACTCACAGCACTCTGGTGCTGGAGTGAACCCTCTGTGAGCGTGCATGTGTCTTGCACTGAAACCAGCAAGCCCAGTCCCGTCCCAAGGGTACAGATGCCAACCAAGGCAGGGTTTGCATTCACCACTGCCAAGCCCACTCCTTCTGGGGCTTTATGCCCTCACCCGTCGTTCAGGAGACCACACTCTGCCCTCCAGGAGGGCTCGCTAGGAGCCAGACATGCACATCTGAGGTCCAAATTAATGTCTGAATCAGTGCACGTGAATCAAGGATGCGGTATTGGGACTGACAGGCCCTGACCATCATTTCAACTCTCACTGCAGCTATGAATACTGATGCTTCTTCTTTGTCGTAATTTTCCTTGCCCATTTCTGCAACCAGGAGGGAGCACCTCCTTTTCTCCCATCTCTTGTTCTTTCCTATTCAGGGAGTCCTTTTTTTTGCTGCATCTTCACTAGCATTACTGTGTGATAAACCTTGTATCTGCTTTAAAATGAGAAAAGAACTTCAATCATTTCGTGAAAAGCTCAAGTTTCATGTTTGCCAATGATGCTGCAGGCAGATCTCAACCTGTGGGTTAATGTTTCTTTTATAAAGTGAAGACACCTGATTTCTGTCAGTCCTTGGCTTAAAAATGCACTGTCAGCCACAGCTTCCTAAACAACCATATCAAATAGACAGAGAAAAGCAACCAAAATGGTAATCAGATTCCACTGAAGGGACACCAGCACAACACCTGCTGTCCCTGTCCTGCTTGCAGGAAAAGGACTTCTGCTGTGCAAAGAAGTCCCTGGAGTATGTGGGGCAGATAGAATTACAGCAGCTAGAGGATTTTGTTTCAGCTGATGCTTGGGAAAAGGTTTGACCCAGAGAAGCTGTTTCAGAAGGTGTGGAGGCTGGGGGTGAAGGCTGACTTGTACGGCTCTGGCACTTATTTCAGTGTACATTGCAGGATTACACTTCAACAACATAAGTGGTGGTATCTGACTACAAAACTGGACGCACAAGTTCTCAGAGATGGTCCTGCCTGCAGAGGAACAAAAGCACACGGACTCCAACAGCTCCAAATGCTCTTTGTTGCTGCTCTGTAACAGAAGTTGTTGTGTCCTCTGCACCTTGTGAAAATGAGGGGGAAATAACATATTTGTGTGACTGCTGGCAGGCTTTGCCAAAGTAGCTGCCATAGGCTCCATGTCAAAGCACCAGGGGAGCGTCTAATCCCCTTGGAAATTCAAAGGCATGTGAAACATTCTGTCATTACACTGTCTCTCTTCTACTCATCTCTCACTCTTTGACTCTTCTGCATCCAGTTCCAGCTTCAGACAAGGGGAGCGTAGTTCAGTGGCAGCGTGATAAAATCACATTGTCTCCAAAAAAAAGAAAGAAGAGAAAGGCTACTGTCAACAACTGGCTTTAATTGGATGGATGGGTCAAAGAGACAGTCTTTTCCCACTGCAGAAGGCTGGGACATGGGGCAAAGGAACACCAGGGAAGTCCAGCAGTCCCTACCCCTACCATGAACAAGTAATGCTGTGCGTGTGCCATGTGCTACAAGGGAGGTCAGCTCAGAGAGTTGCAGCAAGACCTGACTTTGAAAAGGTGCAGCCAGAGCTCCAGGATCTTCATACACTTGTCCAGCCACCAGTAGAGTCAGCAGGCACACAGGTTTGCACTGACAGATGCTTCAGTCTGCAGGGGTTTTTGAGACTTCAGTGAATTTGAAATAATGGAATCCAAGTAAACAACAACAACAAGAGTTTTTACACATGGGGAAAATAAAATCTCCCCATGATGCCACACAGATGCAGCATCATCATTTTCTCTTTGTTTTGGCAAGTCAAACCCTGGCAAGACAGATGGCTTCCTCTGGTGGAAGGTTTGGCTTGTATTGATGAGTGTCCTGCTAATCCAGAAGCAATGCTGAACCCCAGTTTTTCACCACCAGCATTGCACGTGGACAGTTTTTGGTGCGCCAGAAGAAAGCTAAACTCAATTCAGTGACTTGGGAGTAAGGTGCACACTGATCTGCTTCTGCAATCATGGTTCAGAGACAGCAATCTGATTTCCTGATGCTCTTGCATTCTGGAGGCAGTGAAGTGAGGCCCTCTGACAAAAATATCACCCAGTGTGTTTTTATTACCACAAAATCCATGCCTTTGCCACTTGTCCACATACCACTCTTTAATGCAAACCTCATGTCATCCTGCTCTTTTCAGGTCCTGATTAACTCCAAAATGCCCAGATTTACAGAGCCAGTGGAGAAACAGATCCCTTCCAGTCAAGAATGTAGAAGGGGGGGAGAAGGGGGAGAGAAAGAGAGAGGAAGAAAGACCTCAAATTGCTTACTGCTTGGAACTGATAAAAATTAAAAGCAAAAATATGGAAAGAATTGTGCTTTATTTGATGTCTTCTGTGCGTACAGATGAAACATCACTTGATATTATAAAGTATGTCATATGAAAAGATATGAAGTACAGAATCAGTTTGTCAGTTCCCTATTGTTCTGGGCAGCCAATGGTGTTAGAAGCAAGTTTTAAAAAATTATTTTTCTACTGTCTGGAGGGTGGACAGCCGAGGTTTCTGCTGCCCCTTGTGTTTACTGGGTGAACACTGACAAATGCAGTTGACTTGTATTAATTTTAAATCACTGCTCGATCACAAAATCTCCTAGGAAAAAGTTTGGGTTTTTTTTTTTAAAGAAACACAGTAATCAGAAAAATCTTTTTTCAGCTTATTCCAAAGCCACACAAGACAAAGTCTTTTCTTAAACAAAAGATCACGAGGCTGAGAATTGAGAAAGTTCATTCCATGGGAGTCGAATGAATCACATTTTTACCTTTTTTATGGTAGCAATCCATAAAAAGAGAAAATTTTCCCAAAAAATTTGTGCAGACCCATCTATTAGCAAATGTTTGGCATGATAAAAATCTGGAAGTCTACCATTAAGTTGCAATAAGTTTAGCAAGTAACGCTGATAGGATTTGAACATTAACTCACCAATGGAGAATGCCAGTGCATTCGTAGGATCATCAGTGTAATGGATTCTGGCATTCCCCTCTTACCATCTTTACAAATGTCACTTTCATTCTATTGTAAATTAACCCCAATTTCTTCCAAAGCTCCAAAATAAGGCTTGCTTGCAAGCAACCATCCCCATCTACCTTGCTACAGACTATATTACAGCACGGAACACGTACAAATAATATCTATACAAATCATTAAAGATATATACTGGAAATTTCCTGATAAATTCACAGACTTGATAAAGTGTTACCTTAAACTTTTATATTCTGCCAGTGGGAAAGAGCAACAGAAGGCACAAAGTGTCCCAGGTGAAAGGCAGCGAGATCTTCAGTTATTGATCTGGTTAACACAACGTGTCAGAGCTCGATCTGATGTAAATCAGAAAAGGGCTCCTAATGTGAAAGATGCAAAACCAATGCACACCACTCATGGATCTGCCCTTAACCCTGCCCTCTTAATATCGGAGGATTTTATTGCTTACTAGAGTGTAGTCTCCCATCCCTTTATCAATTATTCATTCTGGACAGCAACCTTCTCCATGCAGTAGCAAGAAAATCTCTAGGTTAGATCTAATTTACTCTTTTAACCAGTTTACTCCAGTATCAAGTATTTAAATTGGCCTCACCGTGCCTTCATATGTTACAGCCATATATCAAAGCAATTTGTGCAAATGCCAGCTGAGCAGCCAGCTACATGTATCATGTATTCTGAGATTACACAGTTCCAAATGCCTTTGTAAAGCAAACCTTTCATGAATAAATCAGGAAATACCCTGATGCATGCTTTATGTAGAGCAAGGTATTCTATTTAGGTCACAGGAAGGTTCTGCCAGGTTTGCTAAAATGAACAAATCCCCAGTGTGTACTCTCACTCCAACACATTTCATAACACAGGCAAACATCTCCCACTCAGTCACGCCGTACATTTGTGACTGCTGATGACCCTGCACTAGCTAAGGATTGGTTGATCACTTCAAACTCAGTCGCAAGCCAGAAGGAAAACTGCTCTGGTGGCTGTTCTGTCTCAAGCGAGGATTGACAGCTGTGAAAAGACCATTTCCGAGTGAAAGCCCTGCCTCTTCCCTGCGGGAGGGAACCTAGAACGTGCACCTTTCCCGGAGGTCTGCGGGAGGAGCAGGCAGCACACAGGTCAGGCAGCACAACGCGTGACACAAACTTCTCGGTGCAGTTCGTGGTTCTCGTCCAAGGACATGACAGAAGTACAGAATCAGATGAGGATCAGCACACTGAGTGCCGAGTACAACATCAAAACCAAGCTATGCAGTCATCCATTTCCTCTGCCTTGAATTCAAGATGCTATTGTTGGTCTGATCACTCTTCCTGCAGCGGAAATGTCTATGATAAGGTTCCAAGCATAAGGGATTCCAAATTTCCAGACAGGCTGAAATGATAAGTTATCTAGAGCGGAGGAATGAGAAGCTAAATGCAAGCTTGCTTTCCCTTTGAAAGGTCTGGCAGGAGACAGGGAAAACAGAAGAAAAGAAAAGAAAAAAGAAAAAAGAAAAGAAAAAAGAAAAAAGAG
>VYXC01013312.1:157904-180887 GCA_013397175.1 Platysteira castanea
TCTCTTTTTGTTTTTTTTTTTTTTTTTTTTTTTTTTTTTTTTTTAATATCTTCTGCCCTCCAGATGGTCTGCTGTGATGACATACACCTGTTCAGCGTCAGCTATTACCCACAGCGACATATGGCAACTCACATATTGCCTGGGCTGAGGGGATCTGGGATTCAGGTCACCTGGGGTCTGTTTTCAAGTGGTGTGATGGCAGCTGTGGGAAACACGATGACTGACAGAAAATCGCTGCTTGTCTCACCAGCAGAAAAATGTAGATGTCTTTTTAAAAAGCCCAGCAGCTGCACCTTAACTTCACCGTGTAGGTGCAGACAATACAGGGATCAGCCTCTTGAGCAGACAGCACAGTGGAGGTGCAGTGCTGTCACTTTGCATATTTTCGGTGGTGGGAGTTGCTCAGCGGGGAGAAATTCGGCTCTTATGGTAACAAGTCTTGAAGGGTGCTGGCTCAGGAGGGCTGAACTGCCTCACAGCATAATGAAACTGTGGACCTCTGCCCACTGCTAGAACAGCGCCTGAGATGAAGTCTCTGTAGGTCTCGAAATGTGCAAGTGATTTATTTGCTCCTCTGCTACATCTAGTTTGTGTGGGCTGCCACGACACCGTAGGATACAACAGAAGGTAGCTTGAGAGAGAAAACATTTGGTGCTCTCTGGAAGCTGGGCTGCTAGCAAGTGGAAGATATAGTAAGGAGAAAAAAAATAGCATGGCAT
Source organism: Platysteira castanea (assembly GCA_013397175.1). Classification (NCBI taxonomy): domain Eukaryota; kingdom Metazoa; phylum Chordata; class Aves; order Passeriformes; genus Platysteira; species Platysteira castanea. The sequence goes on from VYXC01013312.1 coordinate 158,624, forward strand.
TTATCTGCATTTTTCACTGTTGTTGTTGAAGGGATTTGTCTGTTTCTGGAAGAGAGACTGTTTTCATGATCTTTCCAGGAGAAACAATGGAGGAAACTTACAGGTGCCACTGTGGTTTTGAGATGTTCTGCTAAATGTTGTTGAGTTTGAGCTTTAGAAAGGTTTCTGGTGAGTAGCTGAATTTCTTGGAACTTGTCCAAATCAAACAGAAAATGAGAGCTTTTTAGAGGCCCAGCATACCTCCCACATTTCTCAAAGTGATGAGACATGTCTTTTTCTTCCTTGCTGATGTTTTATTCTGTATTTGCAGCCAAGGAGGGCGACTGCATTGCAGCTGAAGAGATATCTCAAACAGAACAAATTACTTTTGTAAAACCTTATTTTGAGCATCTCTACCTCTGGATCCAGCCAGCAACTACTTTTAATGAACTGTGGAGGAAACGCTTTGAAGTTTGAATAGAGGAGGTCTGATTTTCTTTGTCTCCTCTAATTTTCAGTGCCTCTTCAGTGTTTCAGATTGAGTTTAGCCCTCATACAATAGGCCTAACATGGCTGTGGAACACACTTTTTAGGTCTTGTTATGGTGGACAAGATCTTTCTCTCACAGCAACAAACTCTGAAAAACTCTTAAAAAAACTTTCACCTGTGCTCCTGGTTTAATAAGATATTTTCACATATACTTTGGTTTAATATAGAGGTTATTGTAAAGAAAGCAATAGAATTATTCAAACAAAAACACTATTTTGCAACAGAGCACTCCTTTTTTTTTTGGAAGCCTGTGTCACAAATTCTAAGTTCTTTGTCTTTCTCTTACAATTTCCTACCTAAGGAAAATAATTTAACAGCCAACAGTTCAGACAAGTTTTGTAGACTATATTCAAGGGATAACTCCTCAGTGGAGTGAGGACTAAGAATAGTAACACAAAACTAATCAATGTTCTCAATTAAAAAGTTTATTCTAAATGACAAATTATTTGTCCTTTTCAGTGATCATTTTCATAATTTGTAGATTTCACTGAAAAACCATCACCTTGCTGGTCCCTGTAATGCAAAGGTTTCAACAGCGAGCTCCCACATGGTCTCCTCATTTCCACTGTTTTTATTTTGTACAGATTGATGGTTCTGAAATGAGAAAAACAATGAGGAAGGCAGAGGAAAAAAAGAAGATGTGAAAAATTTTTCAGAAAAATGTCATTTACCTGCCTTAGAAAGCATGAAGTGCATATACTTAAACATTGCTCCTCCAGCATCACAGGCAGCATCCTCTTCCCATGAGTTTTGTGGAAGCTTGTGTTGCTTCCTATAGTCAAACTAAACCCATTGAAATATGTAGAATTATGGATTTTTATCTGCAGTATAAATAGCAAAATATGTGCCCAAAGATAAGAAAAGCGAAGGTCATTTCCTGTCAGAAGATGAACGTATGTTAATTTTAGTGTACTCTTTTCTAACAATCCAGGTATTCCACCTTTTAGTGGTGGAGAAACAATGAAATCAAAGTGGGAAAAGAAAACAATGGAACACCTTCTTAGCACCAGGCAACTGAGTAATTTCAGTTCTGGGTCATCCATTCAGTGTCTTGAGGAGTACAGATGTTTTATTTTCCATTGCTGGACAATAACCATGTGGTGAACGTCAATCGCTCCATGTTTATGAAATGGTATCTGGGTTTAATTTCTGCTGTCTGTCAATTGAAGCCTTTGATCTTGGCCTGGAATTATTTTTTCCACTTCACTCTAAGTGACTAGAGGCTACTGCTGTCACTGACTCTTCAGTTCCTGATTTCACTTTGCCAGGATGTAAAAGATTTATTTACAGGAATTCTTCCAAATATGATCCTTAACTGTGGGTTGGGTTTTTTTTTCCCTTCTGCCCTCAAGGTATTTTGTAGTGGGTTGTTGTAGGATTAACCTGAAGTAAAATACCCAGCACAAGGCAGAATGGAGCAGAGTCTATGTGAACAAACAGATGTATTTAAGCAAAAAAGTTCAGTTTTAATAACTAATTGCAGCTGGGATTTTAATATACTCTTCTTTTTTGAATCAAACTGAAATTCTTGGTGATATGTGTTAAAAATTATGGTTTAAATTTCTGATGATCAAGTTACATAGATTAAAGTAATGGATACCAGACTCGGCATCAATGCAGTTATAAATATGGATGAAATGAATGTACATTACACACTGTTATAAATCTGTGTGTTCAAGGAAAAACATAAATCTCCATCACCTTTTCCTCCTTGGGATATGAAAGGTATGGCTATTTTTACAGTGTTTTCAATGAAATTACAAGTTGGGGTAATTTGCTTGTTCTGAAAGACTTCTGCATTTTTACAGGCACTCAAGTAGCATTTTATTTACAATGGCATGTCACTTAAACACACAAAGTGGTGTGTCCTGGAAGGAGGCACATGACCTTCCAGACATGAGCACAAGCAGGATGATGGTGCGTTCAGAGGCGTTTATAAGTCTGTGAGACATTTGTAGAGGTTTCTGCCCCTGCAGACATTTGCCAGGCGTGGCATAACCACGTCCCTCTCCACTGTTTCCTCTCAGTGCTTGTCAGTGTGCAGCCAAACAGTGGCAAATAAGAGGATGTGGTGAAGGCTTATGGTTAGAGGGAGAGGTCTGATTCTAATCTGCGATAAACCACTTGCTCCTCTCTGTGCTCTGCTGGGGAAAGCCCCAGAGCTTTTTTTTGGGGTTTGGTACAGCCACAGAAACTTCAATGAATGTTGGGTTCAATCGCTTTATCTCTGATCTTCAGCTGGTTTCTGATAGCGTTAGGAGATAGAGACACGGGGTTTCTCCTGCAGGTCACAGGTCTCAGCCCTCAACCAGAAGGGATTTGCCACTCTTCCTGCAGGCTTTGAAGCAGGACCCATGCTCTCCTGTGAAGCACACATGGAGAATCACCAGTCTCTCTGCTCTCTGTGGAGACAGCTCCTCACCCTGATCCTGGTCTGCTGCCAGTTTCCTGTGGCCAGAGGAGTGGCCTCCTCAGGAGTGGCCTCCTCAGGAGTTGCAGGAGCAGCATTTCCCCACAATGTGTGCAGTGAGCCCTTGTCGTGGTCTACTTTTCAGTCCTCATGAGTGGAGTCTAAATTCTCTAAGACACTCCAGGGAAGGGGCTAACAGGCTGTTTCCATAACATGTCCTAGCTTTTGGATGACCTACTAGTCAATGAGAGAGACAGCAATCTAGGATAATTGGAAACATCGTGGGGATGGGGAGAAAGGAGATGGTTTTGTTTTCTTTGTGAGTGATTTTGATCCTTCAACACAAACAGGACTGCTTAAAGATAACAAGAACTCTCTCTGGTCAGCAGATTCTGTGGAGAGCAATTAAGGAGCTTTTCTGATGCCTGGAGGCTATCACGAAGCTCTCTTTCTCAACAGAGATGTATAAAATCATGCTCCAGCCATGAAAGCAAGCACTGGCTAAAATCTGACCATGAGCTTGAGCCAAACTCTCTAATATCCTAGGAGGCAGTGAGATCAAATTGTTGCCAGGAAAATACCCATCCATTTAATGACATAAATATTAATGGTGAACCTAGTTCCAAGATACACTGAAAAGTTCATTTGCTTTATGTGTTCAGTGGAGCTCTTTTATGCTATGTTAGCACCATTTCACATGTTTCAGGAGGTTTTTCACACAGAGATTGATGCTAATTGAATGAAATTTTGCCTCAACTTGGATTTCTGCCTGATAAATCTTCCTTCTGCTATTTGGTACTTCAGAAAAGTGAAGCTGCTGAGCTGAGAAACACCACATTTTGAAACAAATGGCCATGTGAGTTTTGAAGCTCAGTGATCCTCTCTTCAGTCTGCCCTGAGTGCAGCTCTTGCAGGAATTCTCCAGCCTTCTTGGGAGCCTGAGCTGGTGTAGTAGAGGTCTGGATTATGCCCACATCTCTTGGGAATTGGCAACATCCACTGGAGTAAATGGGCAGGTAAAGTTAAGTGAACTGTCAACCTTTAAATATCTTCCTGTGGCTACAGGAATTAGCATAACACCACGAACCCAGTAGGTGCATTGCAAAATACATAAATAAAAAAAAAAGAAAATGGGATAGTGTGCCATTTTTGCACGGAAAGCCTCTGACTTGGCCACAGCTTTGTCTCCTGTGCCCTGTCCACTTGCTAGGCTCAAGGATGGCCCACAGCCAGAGGAAACACCAAGACTCTGAATAAGGACAGTCCACCAAGAGGAAAGTCATGCCCAGTGGTTTGTCCTGGCACCAGCAGCAGACAGAAAGCAGCAAAGTGTTCCTGGAAGCTGATGCAGACGGGGCTGGACCAGACCAGCTGCCCATGTCCCAAGTCCTGAGCCCGCTCTTCTGGGTTCAACAGGAGCAAGCAGCCAAAAAGCAGAAGATCAGTGCACCCCACCCCTGCCTGCAGCTCTGCCTGCTGACCATGGTGGGACCCTTCAAAACCCACCTCCCCGCTATTTATGCACAATTTTCTTCTCTGTGGAGATCCAAGCTTCCCATGCCTCCTGCGGATGGCGTTCCTTTGAGGCTGAGGTCTGTCATTCCCCGTGTTTACTTGCCTAATGCTTTGTAGGCACCATTGTCCCCTCCCGGGCACTGAAATCTGCAGCCTCTCTTGTGTCTGTGGAGACACAGTAAAGACGATCTTACACCTGCCAAGTTCAGCAGAAAGGAGGAAAATGGAATGGATTTATTTACATTATCTCATTCTTATACACGTCCCACCTCCACAAGGGATTGGAGAGCATGTCACTTCCTTCTCAATCCCACTGGAGAAGAAAGGTGCTCATCAAAGTTGTCATATCACAAAAGGAATGAAAAACAGAAAATACCGTTAAGTAAATATTGGCTATTATTTACATGAATCTGTGTGAAAAGAATCTGACTCCAAGGTTAAAAACAGAAGGCTTACAAACCAGGGCAACACTCTCTCACACACCCCTGTCCTAAAACACGCCTCCTTTGTCTGACGTTCTTCCCCTGCCCAGCCCTCACTAAATCGATGGGCAACCTTGCATTCATTGCAGCAGGACCAGGCCAGCCCCGAGGCGCTGGGCTGAGGCTCCTGCCGCAGTGAACAGTCACCTGGCAGCCTTCCTTGGTCTCCAGCCATCTCGGGCTTGCCTCCGTGGTTTGTGTGGCTTTTTTGGGGACTGCCAGCCTTCGGTGCCCAGCCACAACAGCGGCTGCCTGAACACAGGCTTCTGGCAGAAGCCCGGATCACTGACTCAGACTAGGGTATTAAAGGAGATCAGTGGAGGGTATGTGTGCCAGATTAACTGACACACAAAAAAAGGTCAGGTGTTTTCAGTCCCAACTCTTGCACTTCTAGCGGCCTCCTCCTGCTTTACACTGGAGCAAAAACGGGAGCTCATAGCAGAAGTTTCAGAATTCCTCTGCCAAAAACAGGGGAACCCAGTCCTCCAGCAGAGCTTTTCACCCCGCTGTTTTGAGAAAACATGAACACGACTCTCCTCTAAAGGCCAACACCCCTCTGGAAACCCAGACTATCCATTAAGACAGGCAGAGCTTGGCTCTTTGAGCTCTCCAGGTGCATGTCCTGCCCAAGGTGTTCCCAGGCTGCCACGGGCTGAGCCACAGCTGGAGGTCAGCCTGGATGCAGCAGCTGGTTTGCCACCCAAACACAGCCACAAAGCCACCATCCCATGACTCGAAGGGTCAAGGCCAGAGGAGGGGGCTGACAGCACCGTGTCCAAGCCCCTAGGGAGCCACCCCAAACTCAGCTCCTTCTGAGCACAGTAAAATGGTTCTGACAACAAGGCCTGCTCAATAGCTTTGTTCCCAAAAAGAGCAATTGCAGGGCTCAGCCTGTGTGAGCCAGCAGTTAAATGTGCAGCCCATACAGTTACAACCACGCAGGGATGTAGAAACAGGCCTCCGAGGAGGTCTGGTCCCATGCAGCAGCTGGATTTTCAGATATCTCCACGCTGAGAGGCAGAGCACCCAGAATGTTAGATTCTGGGAGAAACACCAGGTTTGGTTGCTGACAGAAGGGGTTTTTTGCTGCATTACTTTCATCCATTTAAGATTCTGTCACAAACTGTGGCCACAGAAAGATGAAACCTTCCCAAAATGTGTCTCTATCAGATACTGGCAGCATACACGACGTCTGTGCCACTTCTCCATGGGATGACTCGCACAGCTCAAACATGAAGCAGCAGCTGTCCCTGACATGGATGTCAGAGTCTGATTGTGTGTCTGACTAATCGTTGGACATGCAGACTTTTTTCAAATTAGTACAGAGTCAGCCACCAGGCATAAAGAGAATTTTCATCACTTTTATTGCTCTTCTGACGGGTTTCTTGAAAGCAAGTAAGCCTTCCACTCCCTGAGAGTTATTGTAAAACACTATGCTGAAATAAACTGTACAAAAGAAAATTTAGTTGTATATTTTGAGTGGTTTTCTCAGGAAGATGATGAACATTTTCAGTGAAAGGCCTGTGATCAGTCCTCAGTTTTGCTGACAAATTCTTCTGGGTCCCCACCAAATAAAATCAGGAGGGTGCACATGACTTCTAACATCCACGCACCTTGTGACACAGCAGGAAGAAGACAGGTGGCCTTGTACATGGCAGTGCTCTACATATGGCCACCTTGCCAGTGGTCCGAGATCAGCTTTTCAGTGCCTCTTCTTGTTCCTCAAGTCTGTTTCCTCAGCACAAGTCGTACTCACATGACAGCCAACAGATTTTATGAAGTGTCCAGCAGGGCAGTTTCCTTCTTTCATCCCTCGAAAATGGCTTTATCAGGCAAGCATGGCTTTCACCAGACCTTGAGAAGATCTCCCACTCTTTGCAGAGCTGCCTCAGCTATGACAGTCTTGTCTCAGATTTTTACCATGTGTCACCAGAGCAGGAGGAGACACTGCTGACCTGCAGAGGTGCTGGCCAGTCAGATCCCCAAAACTACAGAGGAACTGGTCCCTAGCCCTGGCCCTCCAGCCATCCCATCCTTCCCTGTCATGGAGGCCTTGTCTACAAGCCAGAAAATTCTGAGTTAGCAAGTACTGCACCAGAAGCTGGGGCATGGCATGTTATCCATCCCAGCTATTTGCTTGGAGGAATTCAGGTCCATGGAGTCACAATCTAGTTCATTGTCTGCTGCTGGAGCACGGAGGAATTCTGGCAAACCCCCATGGAGATAGAAGGTTTTAACATCCAGTGGCCCAGAAAAAGTTCATTCTTGTCTTATCCTATACATATTATAATGTTCTATTCCTGTTTTCTTATTAAATATAAACTGCTCTGTGTGATTGCTTATGCATTAATACACACTATAAAATATGCCTGAGTTAAGGGCTATGGGAGAAATCTTGTAACAACATTTCACAAGTGATAATTTTTTTTTCCTTCAGTGTTTAAAAATAGTGAATCTAAATTCTTTATGTCAGGGGATATTTAAGTTGGCTGGAAGGATTAATTTATTTTTATTAGTGTCCCAGAATATTTTGCACTGGAGGGACCCTGTGGTCAACATTTTGATGTTGCCCAACACTATTTTCGTTTCTCTTCTAGCTGCTTGCCATCTGCTCTGCAGCCAGTCTGAAGCCTAAGTTCTGTCATGGTTGTTGTAACAGGTGCTCATGAATTGAGATTCCTTTCAAAAATACCTGGCAGCTCTATCACTGCACTGTCTTATCTGTGAAGCCAGGCTGCCACCAAGGAGACATTAACTCACTGCTGAGGGTGTGATTTGGACTGCCCCACACCACATTATTGGGTCAAAGCACAACTTTGGAGCATCCTTCCTGTGTTTGTGTTTCCTCACCTGGCTAATGCCAATAAAATTTCTCCTGCGAGTGCAGATTAGATTTCTGGACAGAAAAGGGTGGCACAAATCCTGTCCTTTCTTTCTGCATGTGTCTTTCTTCCCCAGGTAGAAGTTTCAAGTTTAGGAATGATCCAATTATCAAATGCAGATCAAAGAGCCAAATTCCCTGGGCCAGCACCATTTTAAGTCACCTCGTGTGACATTCAGCCACCACCCAGACTCAGCCTGCAAGCTCTGGTGAGCTTTTGGGTGGGCAAATGGACTTCCAGCCCTGCCCAAGGGGATGTCCCCATGTGGGGATAGGCAACGATAACCAGCCTGGATATTTTGAGTACCTGAAGATTGAGAAAAGTTTTCAGGATGTTACAAGAAAATGTTAGGAGCCAGAAACTGGGGAAAAGCCATTTCATGCTGGATCCCCAGATGGAATTAGCCCTGCCCCATCTTGCAGGCTGGTGGATACAGATATAGTACACATCACCTCAGCAATGGGGTGCCACCAAACAGGACAGCTTGATTCAACCCCTGCTCCTTCACTGTTTGCTGTGCCTGGTTCTAGAGATCCTATAAAAACTGCTTTGCAGTAGCTCTCTGAGTATCTCCTTCAGATACCTTACCTCAGTTCCCATCCAGAATTCATGTCTCAGAATGGAGAAAATCTAGTTCCCAGCTTTTCCATGCCTCAGTCTCTCATCTCTGAGCTGCAAATCTCCATGGACAGCAGTTTATCACAGCAGTTTTGTACACTGAAAGCAGTGTACAGTTCCTAAGTAGCTGATATGATTGTATATACTCACACACACACATTCGCATACAGAAAGAGAGAGCTGCTGATAGGAAAAAGCGGGGAGAAATTCACTTCAGACCCACCTTTTTGTTTCAATAAGAGATAAGTTGAGTGTGCTCTATTCCACAGTGGTAATGAAACATCTTTTCAGCATGCCTAACAGGGCATACATTTTTGGACATGAAGTCACAGTGATCTGTGCCAGCAGCAAGACTGAACCTATCAGAATGTAAAAGCATTGGTGGTGACCCCAGAGAGAAGAGCACTTACCATTGTAAGTGAACCAACAAGGATATTCTGCCCAATAATGTACACAATGAGCAAAACTGTACCTAACAAAATGGAAATTCAAACGAGGGCTGCATTCTATGGACTAACAATAAAGGCATCAATCAAAGCATACCTGCATAAACGTGAACCCATATGTTCCTCACACATGCAAAGAAAGAAAATGTTGCTGTGAGCACAAGAGACAGGGTTGTTAGCTAGCACATTACTGATTACACGGGGGATTTTTATTGCATCCTTTCAAGTCCTTCACATGGAGATCTTTTCCACAAAGAATTCATAGTTCCCACGTATCTGAAAATATCAGCAGGTCTGGGAGCCTGCAGCTGGATCCTGGAGAGCAGTCAAGACTTCCTGCTTTTTAAAAGTGAAGTCTACAGCCTGACACCCAGCACTTGTTCCTCACTATTGGTGGGAGGTAGGTGAGAAACGACGGGGTCCTCTGCCAAGTCTGTCGGCTGAGCCCTTCCCACTGAAATATCCATCAGCTGCTTTGAAAGCTGCAAGAGAACAAGCATCACTTAAAAGGCATTTCCATAATTTGACCTCCTGTTGTTTTGCTACCCATGTCATAAACCCAAGTTCATTTCCTCTCCTGGATGCCAGACACTCAGAACAAGATGTTTTTCATCTTCTACTTAAGAGCTCTCAGGTGACTCCTCAAAGGCCAGCCCCACCACTCCTGCTTGATAACTGGAAGGTTGTGGGCTGCTTCTGTAGGCTCTGCTGCCACGCAGAGGCTGCCACCTCCACCTCCATGAATGACCTGTTGACTTCATTTGGTGGCCACACGTGAGCAAAGAACACGTTGCATCATCTTCTGGTTGTCAGCAAGGGAGAGTGAGGCAGGCAACCAGGGGGAAAATATGCTCGAAAGCCTGGATGCAACCACGCAGGGTGGGGGTGAACCCACAGCTGTTATTTTAGGAGGGCTGGCAGAGGTCAGGAATGAGCTGTGACTTTGGCAGTAACACAGAAAAGGGTCTGGCAGGACATATTTTGCAAGTGTCCCCTGTCCTTGCTCCATCAGTTATCCAACTGCTATCACCAACTCTCAAGGACCACAGTTGCCCACTACTCAGGGTCCAGGATCTCTAGTCTCCTTGATGAAAGCTGTGTCCTCTGCAGCAGTGCTTGGCATTTGCTGATATTTCATGTGTGAAGCTCTCTTTTGCATGCAGATACCGCTTTCATTGCCCACAACTAATGCATGGCACTCAGAGTTAAGCCTCTTTCTAAATTCCCTGCTGTTAATTAAAATTCTGCTAATAAAGACAGAAATAGCTTGAGCAGTTTAGGGTTAGAAAGTCCATGCTCTCCTGAACCACGAAAAGGGAGGAATCTCCTCCATTCTGACTCTGGCCAGAAAAGTCCTTTCAAAGACCATAGAAGGCATTTTAGTGGCTTCTAGTAAGTGCTGACTGTCCAAGTCCAGCATCAATAACAGGAAATAGCAGGAAACAGAAGCACCACGTCAGCACTATCAGCTAACCACATTTTGATAGCACATGCAGGAATAAAGACCTCATGCTGAATTAGATCACAGAGAACTAAATCTTTACCTTCACCTGCTTTTTTTTTCCCTCTTTTTTNTTTGGTGTGTTTAACATCATGAGCATCATGCTTGGATTCACTTAGACACACTGATTCATTAGACGGCCCATGACCTTAATAAATTTAAATTACCGGGAAGGGGTAGTTTATACCAGCATCTTAGTCATAGAAATGACTCATGATATCCACCCACACTAACCTTTGTTTGGTCTCTCCAAGTATGCCAGGGCTTGTCAGCCTTTCACGAATGGAGTTCTTTGATTCCCTCCATGAGAGAAGGACATCAAGGAAGTCTGATTGCAGGAACCAGCTCCCTGTGCAAAGACAGAAAACAATACCAGTGACCTTGAGAATCTGAGAACTTGTTTTCTCCTAGAACATGATGTGCTGCTGGAGGGAAGTGTCTCACGTGACATGAAGTGAGGTAAGAGTGCAGGAGGGGGGTAGCAGGGCTTGTGCTCTTCTCACGGGCTGCCAGACTGCTTCTTTGGGAAAACACTCTTAGGGGAGCTTCCACAAGCAGTGAGGAGCAGAGAGAATGTAAGGATTTTGTCCTTCTTCTGAGCATTTGGCCACACGCAAAAGTGAACAAAGATACTGCAGCAAACATTAAAAGAGGAACATGAATCCCAACCCCCTAAAAATTTTCCTTCCTGCCTACCCTAGGAACTCCCAGCATGGTCTAAAGCCATGGCAAGAGATATTTCGGACTTCCTTGATAACTGTTTCTGGAGAAAAATACCTAAGAGATACATAAAACCTATTTTAGTAGTGCATTGCTTTGGGCAGACAGGCAAAAAAACCACTCAGACCAGCCATAACTTGAGTCTGACAAGAGCCTTGAAAACTGCATCTTGACAGTCTTCCCAGATGACCAGGAAAGTCCTTGAAGGACTTTCCAAATTCTGATGTACACCGCGGAACACACTGCAGCCCTGAGATATTACTCAAGGAGATCATCACAAGTTAAACACACCCCCCCACACTCCCATCCAAACTCCCTGTGCAAAACACAAAACAGTACCACTGACCTTGAGAAGTTGAGGACTTGTTTTCTCTGAGGACATGATGTGCTGCTGCAGGGAAGTGTCTCACTTGACCTGAAGTGAGGTAAAAGTGTGGGAGGGGGGTATCAGGGTTTTTTCTCAGAAGGGCCTCTTTTTCTCTGCCTCTCTGTTTATGTGCCTGTCTGTTCCTTCAGATAATTTATTTCAGATAATCACCACTCTTAATACCCCTGAATTCAGCCTTGTCAAGAGTTTACCAGGAAGAAGAGTTTTTGCCTCTGCTTGTTATTTAGTTTCGTTCTTTATCAATTGTACCCAAACCCAGCAAGCAGCCAAGCCCTCAGCATGAACTCTTTTTTTCGGGTGGGTCGTGGGAGGTTAGGGGCTTGGACATCTCGGACTTGACTGCAGAATTTTTGACTCTGGAATTGGTCAGTGCGAGCAGCTGTCCACCCAGACTTCCCAAAATTCTGACGGCATCAGAAAAGTTGCAATCTGAGCAGGACTGTTGAAAGATGTTCAGTGGGAAAATCTGCATCTGAAAATATGCTAATATATTAATCTTTTAATGTACTGATTTTTTTCAATTAAATGATTCATGCTAAAAAGTATTTCTCATCAATTGGAAACAATATTCACTTCCTTCCAAATCAGGAGAAATTAAAATAAATATAATTTGGTTTCCTTGTTTATCTCCTCAGCCAAGGAGGGGGAAGAAAGGAGGAAAAAAAAACCAACAGAAGTTAACTATTTTCTCTGCAGCTACATTTTGGTTTGCATCAAGAAATATTTTTTAAATGCAAATCATTTCACTAAATATCAGAAAACTATATGAAGTATTCTCAGCAAAATGAAAGGCTGCCAGTTTGTTTAAAAGTTTCGACAGGCAAGATTTTCTATTATTTGTATGTTCTCCAAATCTTAATTTTGGAGATTTAACATATCTCAAATTAAGACCTTTGTTAGAGATGGTCCAGTTTTTTGCTCACACCTGAATCATCATATTACAAACTTCATTCTTTCCCAGAGCCTCTGGATGAAAAGCTTTTCCAATGCAGAAATAAGGTCTTTTAGTCCTAGTTGTCATGTAGTTCGTGCTACCCTTGTATATTTCAGAGATCACTTTGCTCAAGACAAAATTACATGCTCGGGACTTCAACACTCATTCTGCCACAGCAGACATTTCGTTTCTTAGAAATGATAGTCTATTTCGCTGCCCTGAATATCACACATCTTGACGCACACAGCAGAGGCACAAAGCAGAATAACCCAGAATTCCAGGAAGCATCTCCTGAGAGGTGGGGCAGGGATCAGAAGGAGCTCCTCAGGAATATTACACCATCCCAACAACCTTGGTTAGCTCTGAGGGCTTTGTTAACCTACAAAATCTGATCTGTCTTTCCACCATTACACTGCTGTCAACTCAACAGATTTATTGTCTTTGTGGCCATATATAGAGCTCTTCTGAAAGCTCTGGCTTCTGACATAACAAGGGCACTTCTGAGTCTCGAGTTTCATTTGAAAAGGAAGGAGTGGAGGCAGAGAGAGAAGGAGAGAAAGAGGGAGAAAAAGAAAAAGTGCTGAAGAGGAGAGGAAGAGAAAGAGAGAAAGAAAAAGAGAGAGAAAAAGAGTGAAAAAGAAAGAAAGAGAAGGAGAGAAGGACAGAAGGGGAGAAGGAGAGAAAGAAAGAGAAGGAAAGAGAAAGAAAGAGAGAAAGGAAGAAAGGAAAGAGGAAAGAAAGGAAGAAAGGAAGAAAAGAAGAAAGGAAGAAAGGAAGAAAGGAAGAATAGGAGGAAGGAAGGAAGGAAGGAAGGAAGAAAGAAAGAAGGAAAGAAAGAANGCAACCACAGGCTTGGGGGGGAGGGATTTTTTTTTTTTAAATATATTTTTGTAGGGGAGAGAGAGCTTGAAGAGAGGATTTTTGAACACTTAGAGCCAGTAAAGTTCATGCTTTCTCATAAGCTTGTCTAAGACCTACCTGGACATTGCCTTGATATTTTGGAAAAAATCACCAGGCTACCCGAGCTGAGAGATGGTCTTGGAAGAGCACAGACCTGGTGTGTGAAAAGCTAATGTGTCTGATGGCCTCTCAGGGATCAAAACTGATAAACTAAACATGGTCTTGGAATTAAAAGAAAAAAAATTTAAAGAAGAACTAATTCTACAGAATTCAAACTTCAAGATTAAGAAGGAGAACAATAAATAATAGTATGAACTGGAGATGAGAGATAAGATACAGCAAGATCTCATGAAATAATTAACAGACAAGAAACAGAGACAAAACCAAACTAGTCAGAGACAGGCCCATAGTAATTACCAAATCAAGCATGTGGCCTTTAGAATGAGTGGGATCATTCATGTGTTACACAAGATTAAATGAATCTAAGAGTGCTATAAAACCATGCACTGCAAGTGAAAGAATTCAGAGCAGGACAAAATTCAAACTCACAAACAGATGCTCAGTAAAATTTACTGTGAGTTCAGAGAGAAACCCTGCTAAATCATTAAATAAAGACTTGGAATTCCTCAGCGAACAATTTAAAGCAGTGCAGAAGGAAGAGATACAATAAACCAGAACAAAGTGGAAGAGAATACACAAAACTCAGCTTGGTTCTGTGTCTAGACAGAGGTTCCAGTTTGAATCTGCTCGAAGTCCCTCGGTGTTTGCATGTATTTGCAGAATAATAGGAAAGGCAACTAACAAAGAGGGAGGGTAGGAGGGGGAAGGAACATTGTGCCTCACAGGGAGAAAAGAAGCGAGATGAAGAAGGAAGAAGTGCATCCGAAGGGGACAAAGAGGAAAAGAGTAAAGAAACTCCTATTTGGAAGAAACAGGCAGCAGATACCAGAGCAAGCACAAGTGGCAGCCCCTCCGGCTGGCACATCCCCTCCCCTTGGCCCACCCACGCTCCCTGCAGAGCTTTGCCTCCATCAGGACGGGTGCCTGATGCCACCAGCAAAGTGCCACTTCAGCCCCGAGCTCCCCACACCACCCCTCTCCCTGAGCCCCGAAGTTAAGCAGTGTCCCCGGCGATTTGCACTTGTGTGCCGTGCCAGGGGCTGTTCCCAGCCCCGTGCCAGCCCGTGTGTCTGCAGCAGTGTGGGCAGCGGGCTGTCCTGCTGCAGCTTTTAGTCCCTTTGCGGTCTGCCGGCTCCCTGCCGGCCTCCTGGGACTCTGCGAGCACCTTCAGTGGTTCTGCTGCGGTTTAAGTTTCGGGAGAGGTGCGTGGCTGCCCAGGGAGAGCAGCACAGCGCAGCCCCGGCGCAGGGAGCCGGGCGCAGCCAGCTCTGCCCAGGGAAATGAAAGCGCTTCAGGTCCTGGTGGTGGAGGAGGAGCGGCTGGCCAGAGAAATGCTGTGGTTCTTCTGCCACGGTCTGAACAAGGTCGTGAGGACCACTCCTTTACGCTGTTAGTGCTCCTTTCAGTGTGCCGCATTAGCTCCAGCCAGAGATTGCTGGATAAAGTTATTCAGAGCACAGGACTCCTCTGTGCCTTGAGCACTAAAGCGGCAGCACGGAGTACATGGCTGGCATACACAGCTGCAGGAAGAATGCTGATCTAAATCACTCGTGGTCACCCCGAGTTTGCTTTTATTCCACACTCCCTGAATTGTCTGCTCCCGCCAACAGTCAACAAAAACAGAAAAATGCAATCGTGGCCATTTCTAAAATCCAAATTTTGCTTTCACCAATATTTGCACAGAACATGGTTTCATAATGGGATAAATAAAAAGAGACCTGCTACCTGCACAGTTCCATGAAGATACAGAGTTTATAAGGCAGAGTGTGATCTGAAACTTAACTTTTTTTTACCGTGTTAAATTCATGGCTGTTCATGTCTGCTTGTTGGTGCTTATCTTCTTTCCTTGCTGAAGTATAAAAAAATTGTGTTGTGTCCACTAACACAAAACAAACTGCTGGAAGTTTAGCTGTCTTGCAAAATTAATTGCAAAATATCTGTGGGATTAAACACTTTGATTTAACTAAGTTGGAAACAACTGAAAATTTAATTTAGTCCCAAGCCATCATCACACTGTGTATATCAGGAAATACTATTATCATGATCAAAGTGTTTGGGGTTTAGATCTATTAAGTTATGTGTGCTTATTAACAAATTCAGCAATGTAGTACAGCATAGACATCCTAACCTTGACAATCCTTTCTTAAGTTAAAGTAGTCATATTACTCCCTGCAAACTTGTAATTTCAAATTTTATTTGTCCTACAGGGCGAATAACTGGTTAAACTCTTAACTGGCTACACAAATACTGCATGGCTTAAATTCAGATTCCTACAAAGGGAAGGTAGAGATGTTCTCAGTGTCAATAGGCCATGACTTCCACAAAGCTGGTGCACAGTAGCTGAGAGAGTGACCACCCACAGTGACACATTTTTACACTGAAGATGCAAGGAGGCCTACACCAGTGACCTTTCCTGGAGACCAGGAGAATAAGGCTCAGTAATTCAGGATTTAGCCATTCAGAGAAGGTTTTTTGGTCCCAGTTAATAAAGGGTCTCGCTAATCCAAAAGCTACAGACCTAACAAGAGTCCTGATCCAGCAGCGACTGTGGTTCAGGGAGGAGCTGGGATTTTGCTTCGTTTGATGAGGAATTTATGCTGCTTTGAGCACTGTTTGCAAAAGCCCTTGGATACCGGGGGCTGTGCTCCCTCAGCCTTTGGCACCGCACACCCCGGAGCTCACAGGAGCCCTCTCGCAGCCCACAGCTGCCGGGAGAGAGCAATGCAGCAGAAATTGTCACCCTGTTGTCCTCCCGTGGCTCAAACGTGCCCGTGTGCTGTAGCCCGCCCGTAGCCAGGAGCAGGCGTTCACACACATCGCTCCTACAGGGGAGAGTTACTGCCAGAAATACGACGTGTTATGCAAACGACTTAGTCACCCAAAGAGCTTTATAAATGCATGGTAAGTAGATAACACAGAGCAATAAAACACACTTTGCTGGAGCAACAAGGAAACACACGGCCTTTCCATCCTGCCTTCAGCGCAGGAGCAGAAGCAGCCTGGTGAACCAGGTCAGCCAGCACTGTGGAGTTTTGCATAAGAATTTCACATAAGTATACTACCTAAACCATTTCCTGAGGACATCTTCTGTTACTGAGATCACCCAGCCAGAAAGCACAATAATGCAGGGAGGTTCTTTCATAAAGGGGGCACTGGGGGAGAACAGTTTAAAGTTGAGAAGGTTCTCTAATCTTTTGAGTGGACAGAGCATTTGGTGAGGGTGCAGCCTGGAGAAATAATATTGCAGTTGGGTTTTTGGAGCAGCTTTCAGGCGAGGCACCCTTTAACCTGCTGAAGAGCAGCAGGGGTCACAAAAAAAGATCCAGCATATGAGTGTATAAACATAGAATCACAGGATGGTTTGGGTTGGAATGGACTTTACAGAACACCTCATTCCTCCCCCCTGATGGTGTCAGGGACACATTTCCACTATCCCAGATTGCTCAGAGCCCCATCCAAACTTCAACACCTCCAGGGATGGGGCACCCACAGCTCCTTGGGTCACCCTGTGCCAGGGCCTCCCCACGCTCTGTGTGTATTTATGCACTTAAAAATCAAACCTAATCCTAGTCTTTCTAGGAACAATTGTGTCCTGTCTAACCTGTGTGACAAGCCCATGTTCCTTCAAGGCTTAATTCAAGATATTACCCACAGTTATAAAGCAATGAGGAAAACCAGGTGCCAGAATTATTTGAGCCATCAGATACAAGGCAGTCGTGGTTATTTAGAAGTAATCACACTCCTGGCAATTTACAGATATTACCTCCTCCTCTTTCCAGTGGCATAGAGATAATAGTGAGCTGTATATTCTGAGAGAGAAAGAGACCGTGGCTGAGCAGGTACCCGTGTATTTCTGAATGTCTTTTCTGCTCACCGTCAGTCAAAAGGAGGGTGAGAGAGTAGGCGCTGACCTGCAATTTCAGAGCAACAATGTTCCCTCAAACCTTTACAGCATTTACATTCTTCAGTGGCACATTAAAAAGCCTCTCATTCTTAGCAATTTAATAAAATAACAAGTAGAAAGGCAGAGAGAAAAATGAGGGGGGAGAAAAAATCCGCTTCATCTTGATAAAACAAGAGCAGAACCGAAAGCTCTCCAAGGCCGTGCTTACAGTCAAATCGGGCAAAATTAAAAACAATGGTGTCAAACTAACCCCCAGACTTTGTGGAAACCACCTTGTGTCACCGGGAAGCAACTGAGAGAGGAATCCTTGTCCTCAGAGAATGTGATATCAGAGAGAGAGGGAGCAAGGGAGAGAGATTGTGGCTGCTCGTGGGTGTGTGTACAGGAGCCTGTGTTTGTGTGCTGGAGCTCACAAACGAAAAATTAGAGTGACAGCTAAAAATGCCAAAGGCAATCCGAGGAGACAAAAGGGGAGTAAAGGGAATGGAAAAGGAGTAATGGAAAACTCAATCAGTGGTGATATGGGGGGAGATGGAAACAACTGAGACTTTTCAACCGGGTGAAAGAGAAGATGAAGTAAAGGACAGAAGCAGAGAAACAGAAAATAGGTATTATTTGGAAGAATATTACCACCCATTCTCATTTTATATTCGTCTGATGACTACCACCCTTTCTGAGACAAACCCAACTGTAATGACTCTTTCTTGTAAAACACCTCTTTTTTTCCTTCCTGATCCACAAGATTGCTTGCTTGCTATCTTACCAGTGCACATGCAAAGGAAGCTTCCTGAAATTGTTTTCCTGTTTAAAGTGAACACCTCATAACCAGAAGCAGGCTGAAGAGAGGCAAGAGTCTTACTCGGGAGAGCATCATCTTACATAATCATAATGTCAGTAGATCTAAATTCAAATTATGTGACCTGAATCACAATTCTAAGCTGTGAAGACAAATCTTTGCCTCCTGAGTGATGGACATGAGAAATTCCAGACTGGCATTCTTCAGCCCACCCTTAGAAAGCAACCTAAAATCTTCCACTTTTCAAACTGTGGCTGGATACTGTCTTCCCAAACAGAACAACAAAATACCCACTGAAAACAAATCAACTAAAATAGCTGAAATTAAGAGAGAAAGCACAAAACAAAGCCATGCTTTGAGCAGAAGAACCACTTGGGAAAGAAAAAAAAAGAAAAGAAAGACAAAAAAAATATTCCAGTCAAATCTTCTAAGTTAGGAGGTAGAAAATTTATTCAGTTTCCTGAGTTCAAACACACTCTGTAAGTGTGCTTTCTCTCCAAATGTCATTGGAGAGCAATTAGCTTTTTGAGATATCAGCCCCAAAAACTGAAGGAACTTGCAACTTTGGCTCCCCTCTCCCGATTCCCCCCACAACCAAAATCTCCACTCTCCATTAAATCTTGGATATAAAATACAATCACAGGCAGCAAGACGGCTGGTGTTGAAAGAAACACAGATAAGTTCACAGCTCAGCAAGTCCAGACTTTTAATCAATTATCTCCTAAGCATTTTTAAAAGGTTTCCAAAGTCAGCGAGTGCTTTGGACACCTCAGCTCAGCTGTACTAATCTGGCCCGACCGAAGGAGACCAACTCGTGGGTACTCAGAGGCACTAACGAGCATCACACTGGCTGGAATCTGACTTTTCGGCACTGTTTGACAAGAAAACAGGGATTTCACTGGTCTGGTTTACCATTTCTTCATCGCAAGTGAAAGAGGCACTTTTATATCACTAACTGGTTCCCTGTTCACAAGTAGGTAGACATTTCTTCTAGCAAAATTGTTTTGGGCCTGGAGAAGCATGGTAAAGCAGAAATCTCTCTGATCAGTAGGGTATCAGATGGAAATGTTGTTACAATATCTGCTTGGCAGATTGGGAAATACTATATTGACCTGGCAGAGCAGAATATGATGTTTTGTTGCAGCAACATTTTGCCTATGATTTCAGCAGAGGTCATATCTAAATATGAAGCAATGATTATAAAAATGACTGATGCACATATATCTTAGCCTAAACACTACCAAGTAACACAGACATTAAACTGTTTTTTGCATAATCTCCCTTCTAGTAAAAGTTTTTCCAAATAGATTGTAATAAGAGAAACAGAAACACAAAAATTACATATTTATCGTTTACTCTTTGGTTCACTGGCAATTCACTTTCTTGAAATTAATCCCTTGTACTCAACTTGGTGCTCTAATTTAAACAATGAACAGAATTTCCAATCACCAGTAATACTGAAAATTATACACCCTAATGAACACCCCCGAAATAGGTGGATTTTCATACAGGGGGACTTTCACCAACTTCTGAATTCAAACCCATGGCTTTCTGACATTTATGGTATCACTGAATGATGAAAAATGACATTGAGGATTTCAGCTTGGTGCAAATGTAGGCGGAAGTAGGGATGATCTCTTGGTGAAAGGAGCCATGTGATGGATATCCTACAACAAACTTTCTGAACAGCTTGGCCTGCTAGCTTCAGGTAAGGCTGCCTCTTCTAGAAAGGTGGTCTGAGATAATCTAGAAGGGTGTTTAGAGATCTGAAGAGAGATCCAGTTTCTTTGAAAGAGAGCCAGTGAGTGTTGAAATGCCACTTACTTTGTCAGTGTGGAAAGAAGTCACCCGGGCAGTAACCATGCTTAACTCTTTCTTGTTTATTTCATGGTTCTCCTCCCAGTCACTCAGAGACACAGCATGGCACTTAGGGATCTGACAGAGCATGTGAAAGGGTTAGAAGGATTGTTTAGGAGCAGCAGGGTGATGCATAACCACATCTATTGAAAGCAGATGAATCCCACTACCACCCATCAGAGCAAGCTCCTGCTCCTGCTCTGTGGGTGAAAGTGCTGTAGTTTGGGAGATGAAAATTTAGAAGGGAGATGGATATAAGTAGCCAGGATGAGTGTTCTACCAGATATGAGCAGTTAGGAGAAGGAATGACAGTGAAAGGAGGTAATGTATGCCTCTCCCACAGCACTCCGTTGCTTGTTATGGAAACCTTGTTAGCAGAGGAAAGTGACAGGTGAGGTTTAGCTGTGTGAAAAACCAGCACAAACATGGTATGATGACTGCCAAGGCAGGGGAATGGAGCAATCTGTGAACAGGCTTGGAATCCACAAATAAAACAGGTACTGTTTTGTTCTTAAAATCCAAAGACAAGCAGAAGCACAGAAACTACCAGACCAGGAGGAAGGGAAAAGGAGAAAGAAAAAAGATATGTACATTTAAGCCCTTGGCCTGTAATATCAATGGGTACTCATGGGGGGTGGGGGGGGTGAGGAAAAAAAAGAGAAGAAGCATAACATGTCACCACGCACTGTTTACATCACTTACATTCATAGTAAATGACCTTTCCCACGAATAAAATGCCTTTGAGCCTGCCCATGACTAATTTCTAATGTTGTTGTGATTTTAACCTTGGCAGTACAGGGAAAATGGTCACAGCAGACTTCAGTTCCAGGGGAGCAGAAACAGCTTTGCTCCACCACTGTGACACTCTCATTTTTAAACCAGCCTGCAAATTATCTCAGCTACCAAGTTCATTTAGGGAAGTCCCAGCAATCCATGGCATGAAGGAATAGTTCCACAAAAACTGCTAGTATGAGGTCTGTGAATATCTGCTGTTGCTGTTGTGCAGGAGACCCAGATTCATCTGTAAAGGTCCCTTACAGAGGCATAATCTTCACAAGTCAGAGTCATGTGTTTGTCTGACACAGAGTGAGAAGAAAGCATGGTGTGCAACACCAAAACATAGTCCTTTACTTTGGCTCCTCTCAACTCTTAATCCTTTTTTCAAACTTGAAAATTAATTTGCATAATTTTCTGCTCCAATGACTTTCAAGGATTAATTGTACTTCTGAAAGGGACAGGAGCAGTTTTGACATAAATGGGAGGCAGGAAGACAATGGGGGAGCCTGTAAATTTCTGATCTCCTCCTATGACATAAGTGCAAGGAGTATCCAGTGTAATACACTGAGATGGCCAAAATCCACTTCATTTCACTTCCTGCCACCCTGATCCTCTGCAAATCTTCATGTTTAAGGTCATTCATGTTCAGTCATTCATTTTGTGTTCATTGCATCTGAGGTTCATCTGTCACTTCTCGCTTCTACTTTGAGGGAAATCTGGATTTTTATGTTTTTACACATGATTTTTGTTGCATTACCCTCAGTAACAGTGGAAAATCGCTATTAAAATGTACAGAGAGAAGTAACAGAGATTATCTCGGGTGCTCCTTGGTGAAACCTCTCTTTCTGTTAAGCCCATGCACTTTTATCCTCTCAAAATCCATCGGAAGTGCGCAACAGGGAAATGCACAACCCTCACACTCTCCCACAGCCTGTCTGTTCCTCCTGTCACAAGATGTCTTTTCACAGATCACTTTGTCTGTCCTTCTCTGAACTTTGCAATTTTCCCCCGTGTTTTTGGGAAGAAGCAGGAACGTGCCACCAGCAGATACCCAGCTCTGGCTTGGCAGCTGCCCTAACTTAGGTGAAGCTGTGTTGAAATCTGTCACCTTAGGACCTGGCCTCATATTTTCAGCCTGGAGGTACCTAATCCAAAGCCTTCTAGGTAGCCATCAAGAGATAATGTCCAGCTGCTGGCTCCAAAATGACACATCAATCAGCAGAATCAAAATAACATGAATTTTCCATGATTACGTGAGATACAGATAATTATGGTCAAATCTGCATTACTTCTCATGGTAATTATAAGGATTAACATACTATTATGATTACAGTGTAACTGTGTGGATGTCGTATTACCAGTATTATAGGTTTCCCCTGAGAAGAAAGCTGAAATGGATGACCTCTAATCAACAAGGAGGCCAAACAGTCTTGCTGTGCCACAGGAGAAAAAAAAAAAAGAAATTTGAACTATTTCAAATCGGGGT
>VYXC01013312.1:181038-217369 GCA_013397175.1 Platysteira castanea
ATTCTGCACAGTACAGTGATGTCTTCTCTTCTCCTCTCCTCTCCTCTCCTCTCCACTCCCCTCTTCTCTCCATCCCATCCCCTATGAAAAATTATCTCCACTGTTATTTCTTCCCACACAATGTTCTCAGGGAAAGATGTCTCACACAAGATCTATTTTCCCCAGAAGTGCTGGTTTGCCCTCAAGTTGCCATGCTTCAGCAGGTGGCTTCCCATCAACTGAGCTAAGGTAAATGTCTCTTAGTCCACACCAGGAGAAAGCTAGTTCAGCTTAGCACAGTCCACTGTGAGACAAATCCTGCCAAAGTAATTGCCATCCTGACTGAGAAAATCCTGTTTTATCAGTTGTGACTTTTCTCTAACCCCTCACTGGTTGCCAGAGTGAGTACCATGAAAACTGCCAAGTAATCAGCCTGCAACTGAGTTGAGCTATTCTTACTCAGTGGGGAACTGGAAAACTAAATTATGTCATCATCTTTGAGGTATCCAAAATTCATGAGTGAGCCCACCCGAAGGCCTGAATAATTTTAAGCAAATTTTTTTCATTCTTCATTTTCTTTCTGGTGTGAAGGCCTGAAGAGGTCAAATTTTTTGATTTTTACAACCACTAGGACTAGAAACAGGCTTTCCTTTTTCCTTTCCATTGGAATCAGGGACAATCCTGCCTCCAATGGCTAAATCATCGAATTTGAAATGCTAAACCTTGCTTCATTGTCTACATGATAACCAGCCCCTGAAATATCATTGGAAGCAGGCTTTGCAGAGAACCCTCCAGAAGAATTGGGAATTTCCTCTCTTTTCTAAAGAATGATAATGGCACAAAGAAACCCATTCCACTTTCATGCCAAGGAAACACTACACTGCTGCAGGGGAACCTTCATGGTTGGGTTGGATTTTATTTTCATCCTCCTGAACATAGACAGGTTCCTGCAGAAATGTTTTAAGATGTTCTTTTGGCGTGACCCTTGGCTTGTTTTTACTAGAAGACCATGCACCCAGTGCATCTTTCACATGCCCTGTATTTGATCAAGCTCCACATCCCTGGGAGGAAGGATGCCTTTGGTCAGTAGGGAGTTAGATGGGGGCTTAGAAAGAGAGGAAAAGGTCTGCTTTGGTTAACAGTAGCAAGCAGGAAATCTATGGGTTTGAAGATGGCAACCTGATGTTTTCCAGGTGGGCTTTACCAAGAGGAGGCCTGGAGTGTTGGCCAGAATTTATCAGTTGCCAGTTACAGGAGTTAATTTTATTCAGAGGAGGAGAGACGTGCCAAGGGGAACATATGGCACAATAAACTCCTGGTGGGTGGAATGCATTTTTGGACTGAATGCCAGAAAAAGCCATGATCTGCCTGAGGGCTTGCAAAGCGTTTTGGTGGGACCTGCTCTTCACGTTGGCCTTTTCATTTCTCCAGGCTACAGCTCTAATGCTTTCCATCCAATTTCCACCCCTCCCCCCCACCCCCAAAAAAACCCTCTTGATTTGTTCCACTCAAAAGACAAGATTATTAAGTCACTCTCTGAGGTTTTCTTCGCGGTGTAAGAACAGACGTGCTAGATTAGGCTGCAAATCCCCCTGACTCAGTGATGTGTCCATGAGAGGAAACAGTACCAGTTGCCTAAGGCGGGGTGGAAGAGCAAGGAAAGCATGTGACACTTCTCACATTCCACCTTCCCAGGTCCTTCACAAAGCTTGCTTTGTGTCCCTCAGTAGCATTCCCCGGTTGGATTTCACTGCATGCACAGATGAGGAGGGGCAGCTCATGAGCCAGAGCAACCAACCTGCTTCTGTTTATGGTTGCTAACTTCTTCACCTTCAGCAGGCAAAGGGAAAAATTCTCAACGAGAGCTGAGAATTGCTTTTGGTTTATACAAGCGCATGATATTTTCTGAATTCTTTTGAACTGTCCATCTTCTGGTCATTCTCCATGGTTTGTCTCCCCTCAAGAATTTCCTTCATCCCACTCTTGGGGGTTGTCATTAACTCTGACAGCACTGAGAGTCTATTGTTCCTCCAAACATTACTTCCAGGAAAAGACTTTTTCCATGTAGACAACACGTTGCACAAGGCTAGGGAGAACTAGAGCAGAGAAAGTTGTTTAAAACCTTTTTGTAAGTTTGCAGTGCTGGTAAGCAGCCTGCTTGCTTGTGTGGTTGCTTAAACTTCTGCTGCTTGCTGCAGAGCACTGTGAGCTACAGAGCCTCTCACAATACAACAAGTACTTTAGACTTTTTCACAGCCCTCAACACATGGTCTGCCAGTTTAATTTGGGTTGAGTAGCACCTCACTGCTTGCATAACCGCTCCGAATTCAGAAGTGGCAGAAGCAAGTCTGGGGACAGTCACAACTTATCACCCTCTCACATCTTTGCACTTCCATCCCTAATGCCTCATAATGTCATTAACAGGTGTAAGCACTCAAGAGTTACTGGACCTAATGGCCAAACATGTCCATTTTGTGGCTGGCTCCCATCAAGGTGTGCCTGAGGTGTACTTTGCAATGTCACCTCAGGACGCCCCTTTGTAGACTGCACGTAATTATTACATTCATGTGTTTGTCCCAATTTCTCTGCTGTGGACACTGCCTGCTGTCTGAGCAAGGGGATTTCAGGGGAGGTGAAAGAGTACAAAGAGACCACAGGTCTACAGCTGAGACCAAGCCCAGTAGGACCAGCCCCTCAGCTGGCATAAACCACTGTTGTGAGTAACAGTGAGATGGGAATTTCCACTGCTTCTAGACCAGCCTGGGGAATAGGAAGAAAATAATCTTTTGCTCATTCTAGTAACAGTGAACAAAAAAAAAGGGGTCTGAAACCAGTGAAATCTGCATTATGGTGTGCAAAGTGGATTACTTGCACTCAGCTTCAACTGAACACTGTTCATATATACCAATATATGCCCTTTACTGACAATGAAAAGAGAGTGCAGACAGTGGTTTACCCAAGAGTCTACCAGACATAACCATTGAAAATGCGTGACAGTGCCTCTGGTCCTGGAGGTATTGTTGATCATCCAAAGGAACGTCTGGTATTTCACATGGGCAAGAAAAGGGATCTGTGTGACCAGGCTCTGCACTAAAATGTACATATTTGTTTCAAAAAAAACAATTTACTGACTAAGCCAAATCTTCAGACGGTGCACGCTGGCAGACGTCTGCCAAAGTCGAAGGAATTGTACTGATTTATTCTCACGAACCACGTAATCTGTTGAGGAGAAACAGAGAGATATGGGCAGAGGCCTCCTTCCCCTGCTCCAGCTCCACACTCTGGTGTTTGCCACCTCCCAGACCATTCAGGGGCATTCAGGTTACTCTAATGCCATTTCAGCTACTGCATTCCAAGATCTCGAGGCTGGCAGAGACTTGCTGACAACCTACAGCAGACTCTAAATGACAGGGCTGTCCAGCAGGGCTGCACTCCCAGGAATGCGTTCTCCTAAACCAGACAGAACCAAGACCAGAGCTCATGAATGCTCTCAAGTGCAGCTCTCCAGCAACCACACGCATTCCGAGACATTTCTGCAGGGCAACCACAATCCTGTGAATATCTCAAGCAAAAAGCAGACACAGGTGAATTGCTGAAAAAGTCTTCTTCTGAGGCTGAAAACATGCCTTCTTCACAGGCCCATAAACAAAAAATAAAAAAATCCCAAACAAACAATAAACAAAAGAAACAACCAGGGGGGAAAAAAAACCACCAGAGAAAACCACACCAGCACTAAGTCTGGCCTTGGATAAATTGCAAAATGTCTTCTTATTATAATTACCAAGATCCCTGAGGGTACATCTAATTGAATTAAGGGGTGTCTCTACTTGCATACTTAGTGGCTGTAGAGCTGTCTTCAGCTTCAGTCTGTGGTCCCGTAATCAGTGTCCAGAACATGCACAAGACGCCCTTTAATTTGGTTATAAGTAGCCCTTGGGGAACCGTAGAATTAAACAGTATCATAAGGTTCTAAACATGGTCTGTACAAGGGCTAATTCCACGCCCCTGCTCAATAGAGGATTTCTCAGCCTCATCAAAGTTTTATGCTAAAATTTTTGGCTAATATTTTGAAAGCATGTTACTTCATTTGACCTAAATGACTTTTGCACATGTTCATTTCCATTTTACTCTATCAGCCTGTTTAACATAATAGCATATTAACAGTACATTTGAAAGAAGAGTCAGTGGTTTGGAGTCAGTCCAAAGCAGTCACAGCAGCAGGAGAGAGCAATAAGAGTTCTGAAGAAGGAAAATCAGACTTGAGTCCCCATTATTTCTCTGCAAAATGCAAATATCCTTGTGCACAAGGGATGTTTTGGCACAAGAACGTAATGTTATTTGTACCAGATTACCAGGTTATTTCCTGAAAGATGGTCCCCGAGAAGACCAGACTGCTGCAAATGGCGCTTCACAACTGGAAAGTGCTGATAAAGCAAATACTTGAAATTATTATGTCTTTTAACATGTGTGCAAGTAGTACATTTTTATATAGTATTGTTCTACGCCATTCCAGTATATCCGTTCAACAGCATGTGTGTGGACAGGCAATAGACACAATTAGTGGAACCCCAGGCCATTAAACATTTTTTATTAAATCTTGTTGTTTATAACTTTGCCAAACCCAACACACTTATTCCATAATATTCTTCGGTGTTTATCTGTCTGAATTTAATTGATTTGATTTTTATTCTTTATTGAATGCAAAACAGCTGTCATTTCCAAAAGTAAGATTGTTAATCTTTTAACAATGATTAGATTGAGAGTGTTGATACTTACCAAAGAAGTAGAATATTTGGGTTTACGACCAATAAAAAAAAAAGTTTCATAATTTAAAATAGCGTATGCATTTACTTATGAGGGGTTAGTGGTTCATAGACTTAAAATTACAACATTCATCAGCCAACCCAAGCAACAGAACAACTGAAGTGAATTTGGGACATCTTTGTACATTTGAGGCTTTTAGATGTCGATGAGCACTGGATCATAAAGCAAAACAAAAGAAGAGGGAGAGTGTGCCCGGATGGAGCTTGCCAGCAATGGCTGTTGTAGAAAGCCCTATTTCCCATAAAGAAGCCAAGATGAGAAACGTTTTTCAACAAAGACCTTCTTTACACACCAGCTAGGAAGCAACACTGATGACGAGGAAAACCCGATACTTTTAGCTGGGTTTGCCACAATTTGCTCCCTGGTCTCAGTGACTCATATAAATCCCGATTAACACCAAAAAATTGGGATTGCTCAGCCTGGAAAAGAGAAGCTTTGAGGTGACCTCGCTGTGGTTTTCCAGTGCCTGAAGGAGCTACAAGAAACACAGAGGAAGACTACTGGCAAGGGATGGAGGGACAGGACAGGGGCAGTGGTTTCAAACAGGAAGAGATTAAGTTTAGATCAGACATTAGAAAAGAAAAGTTCGCTGTGAGGGTGAGGAGACCCTGGCACAGGGTGCCCAGAGAAGCTGTGGCTGCCCCTGGATCCCTGGAAGTGTCCAAGGCCAGGTTGAGATGGGGCTTGAAGCAACCTGGGGTAGTGGAAGGTGTCCCTGCCCATGGCAGGGGATGGAACAAGATGAGCTTTAAGGTCCCTTCCAACCCAAGCTGTTCTGTGATTCTGTGACTCTATGACAGCTCAAGAGCAGCAGCCCGGTGCAGCACCATGGAGCAAACGACACCAACAGACCTCTGAACCCAGGCAGAAACATCCGTGTGTGCCCAAGGGCACAACTGCACTTGAAAGTTATCTTGTGAACCAGCACAGGATGAAGTTGGCAAGGCACCATGGAGCTCGTAAAGTCCAGCCCAGGGCTTGCTGTTAAACCAGAGGATCTCACAAGAACAGCTGCTCCAGGCTGCTCTGTGAATCACAGAACAATCCACGACAGCCAGAAGACCCAAACCACCAGAACCTACTCGCTGGCATAGGGAGAGGCGAGGGCAGAAAATGGAAATTGCCACTATTTTAGGTACAAGTACAAGCAGGGAATTTATCAAGCATAAGCCTCTAACTGGACATAAGAAGCAGTCCAAACTACAGTGTGGCAGAAAGAAAATCTTTTTTTTGTCAAGGTTCTTTTAGAGAGTAAGAGATAATTGCCATGCACAAAAGTAAACTAGCAAAACAACAAAATATATATCAAAACTAGAGACACAGAAGCAGAACCTTTTGGAAGCAGGATTTTTTTTCTGTTTGCAAGAACATCGGCATGGCCATATCAGTAAAATGCCACAGGGAGGTGTTTTGTGGGTAGAAAAGAGTCCTGTAATTCTCACCTAATTATGCAGAGTCACAAACATCCTTAACACATTAAGAGAACCATTGTTCTTTTATCAGATTTCTACTCTTATCCTCAGATCAGGCTTGGTAGATAACACCTGTGTGAATGAGAACCACAGTAAGTCCTTGAAGCCTCGCAGAAAACCCTGTGTGCAAGGTCCCTCAGCCTAAAATGCTCTGCTTATCAGCTTTCTAACCCCTTTCTTTGTGCAGGATTCAGAACGGTTCATGGGAACATTGCAGATGGTCCCTCCCAAGGGAACAACTAATTGCAAAAGAGGAATTCTTTTCCTGTCAGCTTTATGACTTGAAATAATATGGGCAAACACACCAACCATCTTCTTTTGGTTGCTAAGAGATCTTAAATTCCAGGCAGTGAAATGGCACAGTGAGGTGTGTGGCCCCGTGGTGAGATGTGAGTGGTCCCGTGTGTGGTGATGTTATACTGACTAAGCTCTAGAGCTGCTCAGATATTTTCTTTTGACACAACAATTTTTCCCCGGGAAATTCCAAATCATTGGCACAGAACCTGCCCAGAGATTGCGCTGACATCAGCACAAGATATTCAAGAAATGCTCCTGCTTTTAACTTCCAAACAAACCTCTGTGAAGGAAACTCAGATCTCCACACCTCTGCTGTGTCCCTGTGTCCCTCCTTACCCTGCAGCTTCTCCATCCAAAAGTCACCCGTGTAACATGGTCCGTTTTGAAATGCTTTCTCCCAGCCACCAAAACCCAAGTTCTTGGATACTTTGATTTCCATTATGGGGGGATTTTGTGTGCCTGTGTGTTGCTCTGCCCACTCCAACTACCTACCCCAAACCACTGTAGGTTAAATCGTAGCAATGTGGGGAGAAGTGGGGAGCTGCTCCCACTCTCCTGGGTCAGGAATTACTTTTTTTTTTTTCTAAAGCATTGTTGGAAATCAGAAGCAGCAGAGGCAGGAAAAAAATGTGTCAGAAAGGCCTGTGTCAACATTAAAATTTTCCAGGACTCTATTATTTTTGAAAACATGTTCTCCCAGTCAAATATACACTTAAAGTATTGGAAATTAAGAAAAAAATAAAGATCTGTAGTGACAATTGTCATGATTAAGTAAGCACAAAGGAACTGTGCGGGAGACCTGCAGGTTCACCTCTGCCTGACAGAACCAAAAATGTTGAACCATATTTTCCAGGTGCAGAAGATTCCCTTGCTACCAAAAAGGCCATCAAAACCTACTGGAGCATGAGATGGGTATACTTACTATCACATTTTAAGTTGCCATACTCAGTGGTCTATGGAAATATATATTGAAATAGCACACAAGAGTGTGGAGAAATTCAGAAGCAGGTTGCTGCTCACTTCTCTCAAAGTATCATTTACATGGTATAGATTCTTCATTTCCATAAGATACAGCAGAACTGTTTAATTTTTGCATCCCTCGTTAATTGAGGACAAAAACCTCAAACTAATAAGAGACCAGAAGAGGCGTGTTGCTTATTAGAAGTCTTTCTTCACCTACATTTCTTACTGTTCCATCAGGAAGCCTATTAGAGTAAAACCCATCACTTTATAACTTGACTGGGATGTGTTTTGTGAAACATGGTCAATAGCTCCAGCTTTCCCTAGGATGTCAACACATGCATTGTTTGAAAAGAAACACACAAAAATAAATCCTCTGCTCTCTTGCACCCATTCAGCAGCACTAAGGTCACAGGTTGCAGGGACTGAATTGAGCCCAGAATTCGGCCAAAAGGCTGCCCAAATAAACCGGCTGATTGTTGCACGTTGTACAAATGACAAATTATCCTAGAACAGGCAGGCGCACGCGCTGGGGCTCTGGCTGGGGGATCTTGGAGGCACAATTTGGCTTCCACATGCTCCTGAGTGCTGCAGGCCTATTGCCTTAAGCACATCTGCACACCCTGAAAGCACGACACAGCTCTCGGCTTTCCAGCCCCGTCTCCTGCAGCCCTGCCCAGTCTGGATGACTTCATTAGTCAACTGTCATGGATTAATACAAAACCATGGTTTGGATCTCCCACTCAAGCTGTCGTTGTACTTCTGCCACTGTTTCTACATATTACAACAAAGCCTCTGTAGGGTCTGGAGTCTCTTCCATGTGTGTGCCATACGAGAACCATAACGAAGTTACTGTTCTAACTCAGAAGAAAACTGAGATGACAGCTGAGAAGAAGTGTCCAGTGTTTGCAGTGAAACCTTTTTGCAGTCATCATTAGGGATCTCCCCCAGATTTTTCCAGTGGAAGGAATTTTTTTGGTGTGCCCAGGTTTCATTTCACATCCAACTTGAAGATGTGGAAATAACTCCTCTAACAGAGAAGGACACTGTACAATTTGCTTTAATTTACTTGTAAAAAAAATATTAAAAATAAAACAACATCAAAGCAGCCTGCTGGTGCCATTCCAGTGTGCAGAAGTTGATCATTTTTCGGAGAGCACAACAGGAATGTGCAGGCACATTCACTTTTCCTACCCTTGGGTGAGAGGTCCTGACCCCACAGCCACACAGTCACAGAAACCTCACACCTCACTCTCAGCATATTATTGATGCCTTAGGTTTTAATTTCTATATTTTTCAAATCCTGTACTGCTTAGTGTGTAGCTCTAAAGTTTCATGTAGCTTGTTAGCTGCTCTCTTAGGCCAGATAGACATAACAAAGCCTCTCTAAACTTGCTGTTCAAGGACACTCGGGCTGTCCTAGGCCCAAAAGATGTAAACTAGGACCATGAAAGAGGTGGAGAAGGTGAAAAAAGCTAAAGTTTTAATTGGTGAATTTATGCTGATATGCAAATGGACCAAACCTATATCTGGGTCAAGAACTCGTGACCTGGGGTCCATCTTGGGTCCATTCTATGGAAGCAGCCTCTGGCTCCCCTGGGTGTACCTTGAAGGCCCTTCAAATAAATACCTACCCTTATTCCCTTACTCCTGTCTAGTCTCTGTTTCTAGGTGGTTGGGAGAAGGCATCATTATTAGGACTATCAGGAGTATAAATTATCATTGCTGGAGGAACACATTGAAAACTGTAGTAAATAAAATTCCCATGTGGTTGTTCATGACTCCTTAGTTTGCTCGTACACTGGTTTTCCTCTTTGCAGTGATTGCCGTTTCATTAATGAAACCTCATATCTATTTTTTAAAAACCAAATGCCTGTATTTCTCTGTCCTCTACATTTCATTAGCAGACCTTGGTAGAAAGGTATTAGACAAAGCATCTGAAATTTCATACATAATTGTAAAAATTTTTTTAAAAATACAATAAAAAGTAGTCTTTACCAAAGAATTTTTAGTGAGAATTGAGTAATCCAGATCAAACTGGGTAGCACTGATCGTAAGATAAAGGAAAAGAGATCTTCAACGGTATTTTTAACATCAAGAAGAGAAAATTTTACGAGTCACAAGATGTTCTTAGGTATCTTTGATTTTTACTTGAATTGCAATCCAGGAATTAAAGAAAGTTTTTGAAAAATGCCCTTGATCTTAACCCTAGGCAGATGTATAAATAGACTGACATGGACAGTAACAGCATAACCAAAAGATTACACTATTTTATGGAGCTGCTAAGCCCTTTACACGTCAAAAACTTTCAAACTTTAAACGAACACCTTGAAAAATTAATTTCTTCACAGTTCCTTATGAAATATCTTTTTTTCTTTAATAGAGCATTTTTTTTCCCTCCCAAAGAGAACATTTGTCACGCATATCACATCCACCAAGCTCCTGTCATCCTTTTTGTCCTTATCAGAGAAGCTGTGGCTGTCCCTGGATCCCTGGGAGTGTCCAAGGCCAGGTTGGATGGGGCTTGGAGCACCCTGGGATGGTGGAAGGTGTCCCTGTGGCAGGGGATGGGACTGGATGAGCTTTAAGGTCCCTTCCCACTCAAATCGACCTGTGATTCTGTGACATAGGGCCTCTATGGGTATTTGTTGCTCGGGAAATACTACGACTTAAGGGTTGTAGAAACCACAGCTGAGGTTCAGCATCTCCTGACTTACCTTGTTTTTGAAATGCAAAATCCTGTCTCTGTTGGGGCAACCTTTTAAAGAGAATCCAGTCCAGTGTATCTCAACTGATGGTGAAACCATCATTCCTGAACCAAACCAGAGAGAGGAAAAAAATCAGGATCCAATAGGACCATATAATATACTCTCTTGATTCCTGATTACTTTAAGTTTAAAGATATCTATTTTCTTTATCACATTTATGGTGAACCAACCCCAAGACTTTATTACTCCAAACTGGGTTTCTGCATGAAATCAGTAAGAAAATGTAGTAGCTGGATTTGTCTGTAAGGTTTGATCTGCAGACACTTGGTCACACATAAAAAGCATCCAAGAAGGAACTGGCAGAGCATAATGATGTCATCATCTAACCAACTAAACCCAGCTTGAAAATATTATTAATGTTTCATGCTTTCAATTTTTTCCCATAAATCCATGCCTTAAATATTCAATTTAAAATTAACTTGCAGTGAAAACCCAGAGCAAAATTGTGGCCTGGTTGATTTCTTGCACAAATGTTTAAAATCTGATTTTAGGAAGTGAATGGGAACATTCCACGAACATCACTGAATTAAAACTGACTTTTGAATTTCAATGAATACTCACAGACCTTTTTTTCCATTTGCTCTGGTATGCACATACCACTCATTCTTGGCTGAGACCTGCGGAGCTGAACACATTAGACATGGTGACTACTAAACATGGCTGGTCTTTGAATCCCTCCAAATTATAGATCAGGACATGAGTAACCAAAAATTACTGTAATTACAGAAATGTGGAACTGCACCTAGTTAAGTGTTTATACCTTTCAAAAAGATCTGCTGAGAAATGCCCTGCACTCACACATAGGAACAAACTGCCTACCTTAGAATTTGACTTAAGCACATTTTAAAAACATTAAACCCCATCATTCTCAAACCAAAACACGCTTTCAGTGGTTTCCAGTCTAAGTAGTCATTTTCTGCACTAGTTGAAAAAACAGTCACAGAAAGTTTTTGATGTGAATGCCATGCCTGCTGCTCCTCTGCGTGAAAATGGTGATTACACTTCTCCAAGAAGCCCCCATCTAATGCTTAATTCTGTCAACTATACCAAAATATTTCAATCTGCAGGGGACATGGCCGTTCAAGGTAAGTTTCTGAAGCAGCATTGCTCCAACATACACATGTACACATGGATTTCTGTAGCTTTTCTGTGGGTAAGCAGACTTTAGAATTATTTTCTCCCTCTCCCTGTAGCCAAGGAAGAAGTTTGTGTTTACTTGTCAGCTTCTTTTCCTTGGTTCTGTAAATAGGTTTCTGCACAAAGTTGGAGCATGGGTAGAAATCTGTAGAAATTGAGAGATTTCTGCTCATATACTTATTCATTCCAGAACAGTAAAGCAATGCTTTACCGTAAAGTTTTAATAATAAAAGTTAAAAAAAAAAAGAACAGGTCAGCATATCAACAGCAGATAATGAAAAAAACACCTAACCCTTTTTGTTTGAAGAGCTAGAAGGACTCAGTAGGATAGGTTTTGACAAACACCAGGTTTCATTGTGTAATCAAAAATCTCACCTATTGTTTTCATTACGATATTTAAATTCAGAAAAAGCAGCTTGTTAGTTTGAGAATGCAATATAGTCTGTCTTTGACTAAGGTTTGATTATAATGAATTTCAGGGCTTATTTCAAGATTATATCAAAGCATTGGATACTTTTCAAAGAGAAGGTTTTTCTAAGTCACTTCTCAGTAAATTCAAAAAACTCCAAAATTACTGTTCGGTAAATTGCTGTAGAGTTGAAATATAAACCAAGCCTGAACACAGAGGTGTGAAGAAAGTGGAAGACAAGACAAGAAGCTGCTGCCCCACCACAAGGACAAAACCTCCTCTTGGTCAGAACTGTCCACAAAAGAGCAGAGCTCCTGCCCACAGAAATCAAAACATCAAAGCCTCTATTCTGAAAAGATAATGTTCCATTTTTCTGTTCAGGAGGTTTATGCACACTCAGGGCACCAAGTTTTGCAGAGGGGACAAAGAGAAGCCGGGCAGGACCACTGTGTGCTCTGCAGCCCTGTCAGTGCAGAGGACAAAGGATGTGCCCTCACTGAAGACTTCGCTGGCTTATTTCTACTTGGAGCTACAGCACCTTGACTGCGTGTCTCCTCTTCATTCAGAAAAACTTCCTCCTGCGGAGGAGACTTTACCCTTTCAGGAAATCCAGGAAAAAAAATCTTCAATCTGGGATACTGATGGCTGTGCCCAGCAGAGCAGCCCGGATATCAGGGCGGGTTGGTTTTCCAATGTGTGTTGTTCAGTCTCCACTGAGCTTTAGGAGTTCTGCAACTCCTGAATTATTGGAGGCTACTGACTTTTAGAAATGTTCATTAAAACCATCCTTTTTGGAAACGAAGGATACAAAGCCATTATCTATCTTACCCCACTACCCTAAAACTGGGTCAGGAAAACCAAAACTATTCAAAGGTTCGTTAAATCCTTTTTGTAAGACCTTGCAGTGATGGAGACCCTCCTACAGTTATAATCCATTCCTAACTCTCTTCAGCAGCTCTAAGGGGGTGTTTTGTAAGACTCTGCAGGCATCCAAGTAAAATACCAAAAAAAAAATTAAAATTAGCACGTCAGAGTTGCAACCACACTGTGTGAGTTTAACTCACCCTAACTTCATAACTTGTGTATCTGCATCTGCTGTTCCATGCATTAAAGTACAGTGGGGCTGATTGAAAACTAAAGGGGTTTTCTACAAAATGGTTTAAAGCTGCTTTCACTTCAAACAGCTCTGAAATGACTCTAAATATTTTAAAACAAACAAGCAAAGAAATTATTTTATTTCTTCCTGCATTTTATCATTGAAAACCACCAGAGAACTTCAAAATAGGCTTTCAAAACTTACAAGATAATTATATTATGCAGGAAAATAGCAAGGTTTTGGCAAATTGAAATTGTAAGTAATTTCTTAATTTTGATGAAAGCAGAAAATTGAGAGATGCAAACTTTTTCAATAAAAAATTGTCAATATTATTTTCCAAGTCATTTAAATCACATTTACTAACTAAAAAAAAAAAAANAAAAAAAAAAAAAGAGGATGGAACAATAGCTCTTTTCATGAAGAACAGCCACCATCTGGATTGTGTATTGAAAGAGGATGACTCAAATGAAGAAGCAACTGGTCACAGCAACAGTTCAGCAGGTTTTATGCAAAAATGAGAAGTATGTGGGTAGGATCCAAAAAGCTTTAAGGAAGAAACTGGCCTCGGTTTCTACCTCATCTAGACATGTGCAAGATGTACTTTTGCCAGTGCTGTTTCCTATATCAGTGTCCTACTGTGAAACTTCATTTATGGACATGTCTCCCTCCATATTTTCAAGTCCTTCCTGACCCCCCTGGAGACAAAAACTGTGCACGCTATCATCAGGACTTGCCAAGAAGATGCTTGAAAGGCTCCATTTTTGTTCCAGCAAAAAAAGCAGTGACGGATTTTGGAGAAAATTTCTGCTGTAAGGTGTTTAAATTTCTTCCTTTTAAAAAAAAAATTATTTTATATGCTTTCGCCTACATCTCTGTGAGGTTTTTTTATGCCTCTTGTTGATTTTCTTGCTGGCTGGGAATGAGTACATCAGACCCAGCATGTGTCCCTGAACCAAGCCCATCCCTGTCTCTCCATCTCTGCCCATGCCTCCGCTCTGGGAGGAATACATCAAGAATTTTCTGCTCCAAGCTGTTGTGATCATAGGAACACACTATGTTTCAGGTAAAACTCTTCCCATTTGATCCAGCACGACATCCCTTATGTAAATTCAGCAGAGAGTTACCACCTTTCCACCAAAACCAGAGAAATGAGAAAGGAAAACACTGATAAAAGAATTTTTATGAAGGAGATCGGCAAGAAAAAATTCATAGGATGTAATCTTCTGGTCCTCTTCAGCACTAAAATAATACAGATTATTTTTCCCTCCCTTCTTCATCTGAAAATGAATTTATGCACAAGATTAGGAATCAGTTTTGGTTTTAATAACCTTGCATGGGGACATGCACATTCCATACATACCACCAGCTCCAGCAGAACTGCCAGCAACCTGCAAGAACTGGAGGATCAGACTCCATATTACCAAGATTATATCAAGATATTGTTGGGAGTCTGCTGGAATTTTCGTGAGGTTAGCAGTCTGAAGACTTAAGATCTGTCAGGTTAAGCTGACTAATCACCTTCTTATAGCTGCAAGAAGCATTATGAGCCACTGCTGGGAAAAGAACAGAGTTCACCAGAGAGAACATCAGCTTTGGAAAAACCTGAGGAGTTTTCTCAATGGAAAATTTGACAGAACACTTGAAAGATAAATTATATGCTGAATTATATGCTGCATACAATTTATCTAAAAGCACTTTTTCAACTGCATTACTGAGAATGTTGCCTGATTTCCAGAGCCAAGAGGCTTGTAACTGATGTTTCCCTCCTGATCACCAACACTGGAAGCAGCACATGGAATGGAAACAAAAGCAACAAGAGTACTGTACTTCTGTGGTCCTCTGTTGTCTACTGTGACCGTGGGATAGGATTCATCAGGTGCATAATTCATGGTTAAAATGATACTCTGAGTTCTGTCTGCATGATTCTCATTGATTTTCACAAAATCGTTGACGATTTAAAGTATTTGTGGCTGAGGAACAAATTGGACTTTTAACGAGATGCAGACAATACAGTTCCTGATAGTGCAGTTTGAAAGACTCAATTGCACAATTCAAAGTTCATTTGTTCGTATTACTAAACCTTCATTGATTCATTGCAAAGTAGGGCTGGTTTCTCTTTGGAAGAAACACTATAAAAATTTTAAGTCGTCCTCACAAGAAAGAACATTCTGCACTTCCCATCTCGTTTGTTTTCTCCTGTACCATTTGTTTGTCAGGGAAGGCCTGAATTCTCCCCACGGGCAACTCCAAACTCAGTGCGGGCAGGGGAAGTCCTGGGCAAGGAGTGATGGCTACATGGAGCCCAGTTCCCCTGCAGAAAAGGCTGCCCTGCTTTTGATGGCTGGAACAAAGCACTAAAAAGGTCCCAGCCCACCCTTAGTCAGAGGTCAGTGAAAACGTTTCCATGGGTCCTGAATTACCAAGGTAAAGCCACAGTTCTGGAAACCCCTGACTGCCTCTGCATGAAAGCAGCTCACCACGCCTTGATGAATAACGAAGTGAAAAATCTAACCAGCTGACAGCTTCAAGAAGGGAGAAACATTTAAATAAGGAGAAGAGCCTCACTTCCTCTTTCTGCAGTCCTGCCTTGCCAGCTGAGAGCAAATATTTCTTCTACAACAGAGAGGCACATTCAGAGTGCTCGGTTAAAGGCGAGATCATCAGTTCCATGCAAGTCCATAGCACTGTACCATTCACAGCACTGGGACATGTGGCCCACCAGGGGTACTTTTTCAGGGATCTGGTCCAGCTTTTCCTCAGCAGGTGGAGGGAGGAAGGCTATTGCACCTGCACCCTCTTTTAAGGCCCATCTACACTGTCAAAGCAGAGTGGCTGAGCCACCCTCTACGGGAGAACTAGAGATTATATGACAAATACCAGGCATGCAAGACACACTTTACAGGGCCATTATCATTCAAACTGGTTCTTAGGAGCAAAAAAAAATACCAGAAGGGCAGCTAGGAAAATATCACTGAGTCAGATACAGGGAGCAATGCCAAAAACAAGTGAACAAATTTAGATCTTGCAGCAATACTGTAAAGTAGCTGTTTTCCTGAGGTATCTGTTGCTTCTTTTCACACTTTCTTAGCACACTTCGTATTCCAGGTTAGCAGCTTTGATCTCGGAAGCAACAGGGGAATTGCCAGTAAAATTGTCACTTTATCAAACTCCCTGTCAAAGACACATCTTCTCTCACATGCAAAATCAGCAGCGCTTAGTCAGATTAAATGTAGGATTAGTAACAGGATATGGATATTTGTATTCATTGATTTTTCTTTTTTCTTATTTAATAAAGAAAAAAATCCACAACTGTGGTTATTAGACTTAAGCATCTCTTCCTCTCATGAAAGAGAGAAACCTAAATTCTTGTTGGTATCTGCATTTTCACAAGTATTTGAGGCCTACTGTTCTTAATGTGAAAAATAGACTAAAAATCAGGTTGTGCTCTTTAAAACTATACTGCTGGGGAAGTGATGCTGCACTCCCACCTGACCGTCTGTAACAACAAATCTTTAAGAGATTCTTAAGCATAGGTCACGTTCTGCATTCACATACACACACTGTGATTCTGCTTCCAGATCATGTCATGGAGAAGAAAAAGTAATTGTACAAAAGGCTTGGTTAAAGTTTGCTTGAGAACCCTAAAAGGCTCTGGGTTTGTTCTTCAGGTTGAAATGTCTGGTCAGAGCTCTGTTGCTAGTTACTCTATGTCATCATGAATGCAGTGCTTTTACTGAGCCACTTGTTTCCTCAACCCCACGCTGCCAAGGATTGGTACCCCTCAGTGGAAATGGAAGCTTAAAAAGTAGAGGAGCAGACACCAGCGTGCTCAGCAGCCCTCGACTGTGACAGAATTCTCCCTGAAATCAAATGGATTATCTGCAGTGTAAGCTACACTCCATGTTTTGAGGCTTCCAGAATGCAGACCCATGTGTTGTTTAGGTGGTAGCCACAACCAACAAAATCTTGGACAACCAGGATTCTCCTTGGCTACCACACTCCACAGAGCATTGCCCACTAAATGCTCAATGAAGGTAAAAGACCCGACAGGGGAGAAAACCAGCATTTCTAAACAGACTCCACACCTTCAAGGAGCTGTACAATGAGTCAAAAATCCCACCTTCAGCAGAAATAGCACGTTACAAGCCCACTGTCATTAGCAGTTCTGATGGAAAGAAAAGATGTCATTGAAAGAAAAGTAAATCAGACTAAATGCGGCAGAGCTGGAGAATGGTTTTCAACTCCCAGTTACTGCAAATCTGGCCCAGCACTGTCTGTACAAAGCAGTGAGGTAAAGACTAGTAGGAAGCCAGAGCTACTTCAATTTAACTGTCCAAGGAAGAGCCAAACCAGGTATAATCAATATGACACATGTAGCAAGAAAGATTTTTCGATGCACTGTTTCTTAATACTCACTTGGGTACAGAAGACAGGCAAACATTAAACTAGTCTCCCTAAAAAAAAAAAAAAGACAGCTTTAGATGCCCCAGACAAATGTGTTCAGATACTGTATGTAAGAGGAATGATGGGATACTGAATGGTAACATGGGCCTGGGTTATGACTTTATTTTATGCTGAAGGAGTTCTAAGCTGCAACCAACAGATTTATGCCTAGAGACTCTTATCATCTCCCTATATTTCTAACTGGTCTAATACTACTAAGAGTCGAAAAACACAGCAGGACTTGCTTGGGGCTGTTGGAGAGCTGCATTTGTTCTTTTCTCACCAAGCTGGAGATGAAAGTTGTGTATCACACCTTCTTGCAAAGACGTACACAAACCTGAGGGATCACTCAGGGTGGCACACCTGGAGTAGGACAGTTTTGAGTGAAGGTACAGTAGCAGTGCAAAACCTCAGGAGAGAGAAGGAAATAGCAACATTTTTCGTGATGGTCTCCAGAATGATGGAGAAAAGAGCAGCAGTCTGTCTCCCACCCCATTAAAAGCTCACCCACTGATACTCTGCTTTCTTCCTTGCTTCACATACCTCTGAAGCAGCTAAAAGCAGATTTAGTAGCATGCTGTCACACAGCTCAGCATTGGCAAGAGCAGGCACACTTCTTTCAGCTCGACAAAGGAGACCCATGAATTCTCTCTAAGAGATTCAAAGACTTTTCCAGGTAGTTACCTGTTCAAAGTCTGTGGGGAGATAGCAGGGGAGGAGCATTGCCTTCCCCCATTATCTCCTCTCAGACAGTGAACAATGAAGATGAGTTCTCCTTCCTAATAGAGCTTTGGGAAGGGAATCCATTGAAAGCTACAGCCCTGTACACAGCACACACAACATGAGAGACCTCCTGGTGCCCAGCACTTGCCAGGACTAAATGAGATATCCCAAAGTTTCTCTCTTGCTAGGTATGGGAGCTGGATACTGATGCCATAACCCATCAACTTCTGTAAGTGCTGGCATTTTAAGTGGTGGCTGTTTTTAGTGTCGGCACTTCCTAAGTCCAAGATGTTCAGGGATGTTTTCACTGAGTCCAGTGAGTTTTGTTCCTCATCCACCTCCACCAAGAGAAAACAACTTTACAAGCCAGGCAGGATTTGGAAGCTCTTCCTAAACTCAGATATGTGTTAGATAACTGAGATGAGGGACAGAACACAGGCTTTCCTCCGGGGATGCTGAGCTGGGTGAACTGCAAGGGCTGCAGTCTTTGTAGCAGGCAACATGAATGCCTTAAGAAGTTTTGGGTTTTTTACAACTATGCCTGCCCCCAAAATTTCCAGGGGCAGGTTGACAGTCATGTTTTGAAACCACAGTCACAAAGCAGCCAAAGCTGCAGACTGGAATTTGACTGGCAGGTGGAAACCCATGCTCACCAAGGCATGGAGGTGTGGAGGTGTTCACACTTGGACCCAGAGCCAGGCTTTTAATCACTGTTGCTGCATGAGTTCTCTGGATGCTGACCAAGGGAGTGGGTGAGATCACAGTTCAGTGACCAGGCACTCTGACATCTCACCTGCCCTTCTCCTAGAGATGTGTTCACAGAGCTCTCCATCCACAGGGAATGGTTGGACCAGCCTGACTCACCGCTGCTGAGGTTCCTCTGTTGCACACTCTCCGTGGACAAGATTCTGATATTCTTGGCACATCTGCCAGCACCTCATTTCACACGTGGTTTTCACCAGTTCAGACCAGACATAAATGGAGTGTTCACCAAAGATCATCAAGGTGGAATAAGGCTCTGCATATGCATAACACAGGCATGCTTACACCATCACACTATTTATCCCTGATGCTAGATTTTTGGGAAAAGATACTCAAGAAGATTGAGAAAGTGTGAACAAACTCCGTAAGACCTTATTGAGTATCTCTTGATCACTATATTTTTTTGTTTAACAGAATTCTTAAGTACAATTCTCCTCTTTTAAACATATGAGATTCTTGTAACTATGCCCATTCAGACTCAAAGGAGTTTTTTAGATTTTGGGTTCCACTGCTTAATTTTATTTATTTCATCACCCAAAACCAAACCCATATGAGGTGATACAGGTAGAAAGTTTAAAGGTAGTACATGAGTAATTAGTTCCTGTCTTTTGAGTAATTCTTGAACATTACCTAAAAAAATCTGAAATTTGCTTCACACTAGCTGTCTAAAACAGCAACTTAGAAAGAAACCCTTTGAAAACAAATATTAAAAATGCTTAGTAAAGTGTCTTAAAGAATCTTTGAATCAGTGAAAGTGGAGTATATTTCTAGGCTTTTGTTCATGCCAGAGAAGGAGGGATTTCTCAGAATGGAAAAAAAGGTTTGGGTCCAAAACCTCCTTGTCAGAGGCATCCATAAAAATTAACTTAAACATGTGTGACACTGCGTTGTATATGTTAAGACATGTCATGAGAAGATAAGTAAAATGACAGGCTAATTAGTATCTATTACAGATTCATTAAAAAAAAATGGCCAAATGTAAACTATTGGTCTTGTCTTAGTCTCCATTGGTTATCGAGAAGATTTGAACACAGTAAGAATTACTACCCAGTGGGATAGACACAGATTTCACCATCTTTCAGTCAAATGCAGAATGGGACTCTCTGATGATGAAATAATTTAATACAGCCGTACTGTGTGTATGTTATAAGCAGCCCTTTCTTCTGTCTCTGAAGAGGTAAAGAACTTAATTTCTAAATCTGTATTATACTACACTATTAAAGGCTTTGCATTTCAGTAAATCTTGTTGTTCAATACAACAGTTTTTAGTTTAATACCCCACATTTTCTAAAACTTCCAAAAAACCCCAAAGCTCCAAATATCACCACATGTTAAATGTTGAATTATTTTCCTTACAGAAATCATTGTTACTGATCTGGACTAATGTTGGTATGGTCATGATATAGTCCTGTGCATTCCGATGTGTAAATAGGTCCACATTTTCCTGCAATTGTTTTAATCTGTCAAGACTACTGTAATCCAGTATTTCTAATAAGATTCATCTGTATCTTACACAAACAGAGCTACAGCAAATTGGACTTCACAAAGAAGAAAACGATCTCAGTTAATCAAAGATTTATTTTTGCATAAAGTATGCTTGGACCACCATACTCTGAGAACATGTAAATAACAAGTACGAATCTGGGATCTTGGATTGAGTACTCAACACTCTGTTCTTAGAGGAGATCATCTCTCTTGGGAGCAGTTTTCAGTAATAAACTACAGTTTACTGTTGTCTGGCCAGCAGTGAAGGTGTTGGGTGAGGGTGACCTAATGAAGTGCCTCTCCTGATGTCTGATTGCTTCCTGCCCTCCCTGTGGCTGCAGAATGACCTGGCCATGTTGACTTCCAAGCTGTGCAGAACGAATGATTTGTGGAATTATACAGCCGTGGAAAGGGATGGGTTGGACAGGACCTTAGAGATCATCTCATTCCAAGCAGGGACACCTCCCCCTAGACCAGGTTGCACAGAGCTCCATCCAGCCTGGCCTTGGACACTCCCAGGGATGGAGCAGCCACAGCTTACCTGAGCAACCTGTTCCAGTCTCTCACTGTCCTCACAGTGAATAATTTCTTCCTAGGTGTTTGATCTAAACTTGCCCTCTTTCAGTTTAAAGCCATTACATCTTGTCCTGTACCTACATGCCCTTGTACAAAGACTCTCTCTGGCTTTCTTGCAGCCCCCTTAGGTACTGGCAGGGCCTACAAGCTCTCCCCAGAACTTCCTTTCCTCCAAGCTGAACAACCCCTATCCACTTTCCCACTCTGTCTTTATAGGAGAGGGGTTCCATCCCTCTAATTTTTGTTCCAGCAGAAATAATATAATAATTCTTGTTCCAACCTGTTCCAACAGTTCCACGTCTTTCTTATGCTGGGGACACCAGCATTGCTGATGGGCTCCCCCAAGAGCAGAGCAGAGGTGCAGAATCCTCTCTCCTGACCTGCTGCCTGCGATGCAGCCCAGGACACTGTTGGTTTCTGTGCTGTGAGCTCTCACTGCCGGGTCGTG
Source organism: Platysteira castanea (assembly GCA_013397175.1). Taxonomy (NCBI): domain Eukaryota; kingdom Metazoa; phylum Chordata; class Aves; order Passeriformes; genus Platysteira; species Platysteira castanea. Next base: position 202,418 of record VYXC01013312.1, read on the forward strand.
TTGGGCTTCTCGTTAACCAACACCCCCAAGTCCTTCTCCTCAGGGCTGCTCTCCACCCGTTCTCTGCCCAGCCTCTGTTTGTGCTTTGGATTGTTCTGACCCACGTGCAGGACCTGGCACCTGGCCTTGTTGAACTCACTCAGACCCACTTCTCAAGCCTATCAAGGTCCCTCTGGATCCATTCTCTTCCTCCATCATGTACACCATAGCACGTAGCTCAGAAAATTTGCAAGCATTGCCCTAAAAAACTTGAAATCCAGACTTTCATAGAATCATGGGATTTCATGGTCACTGCAGCCAATGCTTCTCTTGGGCTTCACATTCCCCACTGCCCCCACTCTGTTGGTGAGGAAAAGATCCGTGACAGAAGCTCTCCTCATTCTTTACTCTGCCAGTTGGAGAAGGAAGTTGTCATCAGCACATTACAGGAAGCTCTTGGTTCACTTATGACCTGCTATGTTGTCTCACAGACATCATATCTGAGTCTTTCTTGTATTCATGTCCTCAAGACTCTTCCAGCAACTTCAGCTGAAGTAGAAGGCTGATTATATCATTAGGGCATTGAACTGGGACTTGTTTCATCTCATGGCTTTTCCAATGTATTCCTATCTAAGCTAAGTCACTTTTATCTCCCTGTGACTTAGTTCCTTACCTGTAAAATTACAGTTGAAATTTTTCTCTTCACATATGACCTCCAACACATTTGGACCTCAGGCACTCCTATAACGAAAGAAAATGAAATCCCAGGACAGACCCCAAAAATAACACAAATGGAAGGACTGGGTCCTATTTGCAAGCACTGGCTGCTACCAGCTGAAGAGTGCCAGCTAAAATCTCTTACAGCTTCTGCCCTCTTGATATAAGAGTTAATAAGTGACAACTTGACAAATTAACATATCAGTTCAGAATTATGAGAGAACAAGCAAGGAAAGGGAATTATTTGGTGGTGTCAACCAAGCACTGTCAATCTCACAAACCCAAGTACTGCTCATAACTGGTCTTTCCTTAGGACTGAGTTCTGAGGGTGATCTGGTATCATTTAGCTTTTGAAAAATTTGTTGGAAGTAGATGGGCAAACTAAATTCATTCCAATATATTCCTTTTTATATTCATATACACTTTCCTCTCACGCTGATGAAGTTACACAAGCTGGGGAAATTTTCCAATCTTCCTTTTTGTCTGCATCTAGATTACAAGTATATAGAAGGCAAACACAAGTATATACAAGGCAAACACTGGTCTGAATTTACTTGCACACTGTATATCCTGATTTCTGCGCCCATTTTGAGATCTGTTAGGTGAAATGTTTAAGATTGCAAGGTCAAGCTCATACAAAAAACCATCTCAGCATAGAAGCCACTGATTACCTATTATAATGCCTACTTTAGCTTGAGGATCAAACCCTATTTTCTTCCATGTGTCCCACCTTGGTGTATCTTGACCAGGCAGCCACCAGCTCAAGTTTGCCCAGTTAAGAACTGCATTATTTTTTTGTTGTTTTTAGTGGGGTTTTATTTTGCATTTTTAGTTTTTAGTTGTTTGGTTGTTGTTTTGTTGTTGGTTTTTTTTTTTTTTGGTGGACATTTTGTATGTTTGTTTTCTGTTTGGTTGGTTGTTGTTGTGGTTTTGGGTTTGGGGTTTTTTTTATGATTTTGGGGTTTTTTTTATAATTCCAGATTCAGCAGGTAATGGTAGTGATTGACAAGAAACCTCAGCAATACTGTTTGTACCTTGGTCATCCTCTCCTTGGCAATGGTTTGCACACACTGCTGTCAATGGCAGTCTCTCTGTGCAGACAAAATCTCCACAGAAGGTTGGTCATAAGTCAGGAAGCTTCTTTTGGACACAAAGAAGCTGAAAAGGGTCTCTGGAGGAAGTTTCCATATGTGTGTTAACAGGATCCTACTACAGGAAGCATTCCTGGCAAATTAGAGGAAACAAGGAGGAACAGGACTACCATGAAAGCAACTGTAAAACATTTATTATAGATTCACTCCTTCTGCTAACATTCTCAAAAAAATGTTTAAATGGTGAAAGCATCTCCAAAACAAACCCAGGATGCAAATATATGAAGGACTGATAATCTCAAGCCAAAAACCTCATGTCTGGCAAGGTTAAAAGTAACTTACAACAGGCTTCTAGCTAAGAAGACTGCTAGGGAACCTCAGCTAGACCTTGCCACCTTAGCAACCTCTAATTTAAAGGAAAGTTCTGGTAAACACCCACCTTACTGCACAAAAGTGAGTTTTACACGTTTTGCAAACAGCACGAGAAGACTTGCAGAGCTCCTTCACTTTGACATTTCATTTTCACTTTGGATAAAAAGATGTCGTTTGGTGATGTGACAGCAGTGCCATGTATTGTATCTGCAGCATCACTGGCTTTGTCAAATCAACATGGATAATTCAAGGCTACTGCCTTTCCCTTTTAAAATACTGCTATGCCTGGGTTTAATTTTATTTCTTGCTTACGAAACTAATTCTGTATGGGAAAAGAAATGTTAGCGCTATTGCACATCTCAGATTTCAGGAGATCCTTAGAGGAAATAGTCATTCACAAAGCAAGAAAAATGTCTGTAGCTCAACTTTAATTTCTTGATTGCTAAAGGAAATATTGCTGAGACACTGGAAAGATATTTCTTACCATCATCGTCCTTCTGCATAGACATTAACTATTGTAGATACTGTTACTTGCAATAAACTTGTTTTCTCCACTGCATACCCAGATAATCAAGAATTTTCCTGGCATTTTTATCTAAATACAGCTACGACTTGACAGTGCACTACTTTATAATTTCAAACCATCACAAAATATTAATGACTGTTTATCAGTCTTGAGGGCAGCGAGGAAAAACAGTGAGATGAAGTGACTCTCTAATGGCCATACAAGAGGACTGTGGCAGCTAAAGCCATGTACAGAGCTTCAGCTCCTGCTCAAAGAATTTATGGCAGTATTATCTTTTCTAATTGCAAGACCCAAAAGTAACACAGGTTTTTTTCTCTAAATGCCTATTCTTGATTTGTATTCCAAGAGGTTACAAGAGTTCTCAGAGTCTTGGGTGAGAATTCACTGTTGTAAGTTCTCTCCAAGCTCAGCATAAAAAAAATACAAAAGCCTTAGAAACCAAACAGATAAAAACAGCCACGGCAGACAAGGAGAAAGAAAGGATGGAAAGGTTTGATGGGGGAGGAGAAAGAAACAATAGAGCCACATTAGGGACATGAGAAGCCATGTCCACACCAGTCAATCCTCATAGCAGGGACCATACAAACCATCTTAAAGAAGGGTTTTGAGGAAGGATTTGTGGTGGAGATGAGGCAGTTTTTGATGGAGACCTCATTTCAAATTAATGCAGCAGCAGAGGAAAGGTTCTCTTCTGGAGATTAGTTAAACACCAAAGCTGGAGATCAGAGATGGGAGATGTTTTCTTAATGAGGCATCTTTCAATGAATGAGAAGTAATACGTAGAAAAGGTCTGAAGGGTCTCGTAAATGAAGGCAAGCAAGCTACATCCCAAATGCTAAAGAAGGAAAAATAAGTGGACAGATACTACCTGAAGGGAGTTTCAGTCAAGATGACAGGTTGGAGATATTTATAAGGATGAGATAAGGTGGCTGAAGTCTCTGCCAAAGACCAGAATATTTGTGCTACAGCACAAAGTATGAGGACCCTGACAAGTCATAGACGATGTAGGTAGAGAAGACACACTCATGTAAAATAGGATGTGCAAATAATGTGAAGATAAAGTTATAGCATGGATCTGAGTTTGTGAGGAAAGCTGAAGACACTGCCCAGTGTGACAGGTGATTTTTCATTGTGATCATGTGAACAGGTTGATGAAGAAGCTCAGCAAATGGCGTACCTAAAAACTCTGGTTTAGACATGTATATCTTTGTCCAAGGACTAGACACCCAGAAGGACTTCAGAAACAGAAACTTCAGATTATAGATCAGAGTGAAGAAGACAGGCCTGGGTAGCAGTGTTGATCTCTTGTCAACAGCATATAATAGTAATGAAGTTTGGAAACTGGAAGTGATGCCTTTTCCTGGGCTTAAAATCAAAAAGCCAGACACGGTTAGAGGGGAAAAAGGGAATTTACCTCAAGGTTTATTAAGGATCCTTAAATCCGGGCACGAGTATCCCACAGGAATGCCCTGCCCGGCCCGATGCACCGAAAAAGCCCCCCCGCGACGATTTGCTTATACAATTATAGACATTGCATATTAGCATATCTATCACGGATTCCCCAATGGGAGGCTCAAGAGAAGCCCCCCATTCAGGATTGTCCCCCCCTGCATGGGTCTATCTTAGTTTACAGAATGTGTTCTGGAGAGGACCTTGGATTTGGGGCTCTGACGCCTTCACTACGACAAGCCAAGATGTTTAGTCTTTTAACTTAACAGAACTTTGGGTTTAAACTAGCTATCAGCCTTAGGGAATTACAAGTATGTGGGCTAAAAGCGTTTGGGATACACAGAAGCTGCATGAAGGTGAATATGAGAGAAATATATAAAAAGCAAAAATCATTATGGCATCAGAAGCACCAGCTCTTTATTTCATATGTAGCTTTGTATATGTGCACGTAAAGATCATCATGTATTGACATGAGCCAGACCATTAGTACCCTGTTTCTGACAGTGGCCAGAAACAGATATAATTGGATCTAAAACCTGTTCCCATTCTAGAGTTAAAAATAATACTGAATCACAAGTCCAAAAAAGGAGAACTTCCAAGGTACTTTACGTTGAGTTAATTCTACACAGTCATCTTCCTTTGATTTCAGCAAGGGCAGAGTTGCAGTGAATTCAAGATTTTAAGAATCTTGGCTCAATGTGAAAGAGACTCATGGGGATGTAAAATGGTAGCAAGACATCTCAGTGGCTTGTTCAGTTTAGGTTCACTGATGTAAATCACGAGCAAGGCAAGAATGAGTAAGAGAAGACACACTGAATTAATCAATCCATACCCTGCACTGTGGAACCTGCTTACCTTCCTGTGAAACTCACGAAGAGGCTGTTTTGAGGCCACACTTAAACCCCCTTTTCCTTCATAGACTTCTGTTACTTATCTGTGCCCCAAGGTATTTTATTAAAGAAAATTAGATCAAAAATTTGCATGACCCCTCACCCCTCTTCCAGCACCCCTTCACTTCCCTTTCCCACACAACAAAATCTCTGTGACTCCATTAAAGGAATACCCAGGAGCTGTTTGGACATCTTGATTTAGAGCACATCGGAGCTCTCTGTGTATTAGACACACCAGGCTTCAGGCAGGGAGCTGCAGTGAACAACAAAGGGCTGTGGCTGCCTCCAAGGAGACTTTTTTGTTTCAGTCTGGTGGGTTGAACGAGAGAAACTGGTGGCCACAGCCACCAAGGTGCACAATCCTGTGTCTTCTTAGATGCTCAGGCTGGCTGTTGGCTTCTAGGGCTGCCTATTTAATTTTATTTCTGGGGAACAACTTCATCCCTGAATGCCTGGGATGGATGCAGTAGGAACATATAAAGGAGAAAGGTGCCAGCTGCATCCAAAGACCTGCCCCATGCATTTTATCAGTCTTCAGGGAGGTTTATGCATCCTGCTGGGCTTCCCATATGGAAAAGCACCTTGCTCTAATGGAAGCTGCATGGAGAACACATGAGGAATCAGGTGTTACTGATCAAGGCTAAGGGATTGAGGAGTTGCCTCACTGCAAGGGAAATTTATATTACACCCTCTTGGATGAGGCAGTCGCCCATGCAAGGCAGTAATTTCCACAAGGTATGGTGACAAGCTGATTTGGGTTACTAAACAACTGAAATCTGTTAACTCGGGGTGCTCATAAGCTCTCCAATGCATTAAAGATCACATTATTGGTTGTTTATTGGTTGTTTTTGTTGATAAAATGTAAATCTAATGTAAGCAATGAGAAGATTCCAGCACTGACCATATCAACACTAGAAAGAGCATTTATGATTGCTGTCACACAAATACACACAAAAAGAAAGTAAAGGAATCTCAGCCTCACTAACACTTAGAGATACAAAGCTTTTATATCCCTCGTTCTTCTTTCCTTTGTAATTTCCACAGGATTTTCACTTCCAGAAATGTTATGCGCTTGCCTTCAAAGGAATTAAGTATTTTCATTCTGGGAAGTAATTTCACAGCAAAGCAACAGAGAGCAGTGTCCTGGGTATTCATTTTCTGAGCCAATCTTTCAAAGTCAGTTTGCGTTCCCAAGAAGCAGAGAAGACATGAGGAGGTATAAAATCCTCTATACTTGGTTTCCACAACCCTCTTCCTCTGCTCTTCCCCGAGCACAGGCTGCGGGGATGCCTGTGCAGAGAGCACATGAAAAGGAGGAGTACATGGGGCTGGAAGAGGAGAGCTCTGAACTCCTGCACGAGGCAGCTGCGTGCTCCCTACCGCACTGAGCCCGAGCCCCGCACCGAGCGGTGGCTTCATCTTTCATGTGCGGCACTGAATGTGATATCACCATACCCATCGCAATAATTCAGTCTATTTTCTCCCCACTGTTCTAAGAACTAAAGGAGAAAGCTTGGAGTCTAAGGTGAAAGAAGATGAGATGACTTACTTCCTTGGATACTTCTGTGCAGATGAAAAGCTAATCCTGATAAAACCAACTCTGAAATCCTTCCAACCCACATTTAGTCAAGGTCACACATTATTAGACAAGCAAGGTGAAAGCCACACAATTTTCAGAACCAAAAGAGATGGTCGGGGGAGGGAGGAAAGCAGGGGGGTTATAGGAAGCGGGGGAAGCATCTCCCTCCTCTACTCACGGTCTTTGATGTGTTTCAGGAAAAGAAAAAAATTAGAAACCTTCCTGATTTTTCATGAGAGGTCCAGGGTGCGCTGAGAACTAGGTGGACAAACAAGGCCCTGGCTACCCCTTTGTTTTGCAGAGCAGACATGCTCCATAACCTTGAGGATGACAACAACATTTGTTCCTCACACAAAGATAAAGCTGGCCAGTGACTGCACTTCCCCCTCCCCTCGCCCAACCACAAGCAGAACAGGCAGGATGTCGAACAAAGAAGCAGCAGAAACAGCAATGAGCATTACGCTCAGATTAGAGGACATTCAGGGACTGTAAAAGGTCCATTAAAATAAGCACAGACCCACTTTCAATGAGGAAAGGGTCTTTTCTCTCTTCTCCTTTGGTTTATATTGTTAATCTTTCTTCCTGGATGACTCCTCACAAATGCTTTTTGTTTTCTCCTGTGGTTTTACGTGCCAGGACTATAAGGAGGAAGGGACTGAGGCCCTTTCTTGGCAAGATTTCAAATCACTTCCATAGGAGACATAGACCCTATTGCCATCTCTCTAAGGGTATAAATTAAAGGAGTGGTGATGAGCAGTCCAGAGCAATTCAAATGCTGGTAAAGCTTAGGTCCTCCTCCAGTCCCTCATTACAGTGAACGCTGGCATCTGCTGCACAGGCTCAGCTGGAGGAATAAAACTACACATGGGAAGGAGTGGATGAGCAGAAAGCCTGCATTTACACTGCATCACCCCATGATGACACAGAAATCGCTAATTATAATACGGCATGGAAGGGGAAAACAATTGCAGGCAATTCCCATGGCAAAAAGGCTACCTTTGGATTATATATATGTGGATATATATACACATATATATTGGACATACTTTGAGTAAAGCTATCATTTCAGAGAGGCAGCTATTTTATGTTGTTTACAAACCTTTTGCCGGAGTGAACGCTTCTGTGATGGCATTTTTCTTTCAATTTATCTATCTTCCTCCCTTATACATATTTAGGCAAATAAAAATTATTCTTGACAGACGTAGCCCACATGCCAGCTTCACATTTTCTGCAGGTAACCTATTTTCATTCAGCTTAAAGTGCATCCTATAATTTTTATTCAGGACTCCAGCCATTTGTACCAAGTGAAAAGTTTCCAAGGTGCCTCATGGAGTCCCAAACACTATTTTAGGAAAACACAACCAAGTCACAAAAGAGATATTTTAACAGTTCTTTCACCGCCTTTCCTTCTCCCTCACAGATGATACAACTGGTATATGTCCTGCAACTAAACATCTCCTAATAACACAAAGTTGAGATTCTCATTGAGACTTGGACTGAATTTGTACAGGATGAGATCTGGATTCACAAATCTGGATTGAGAACATCTTTCCTCCAGATGGAGACACAGGAAGTATCTGCCTCTTGAGTGTCAGATTGTGTCCAAGCCTGCACCACTCTGTGAAAGGGAATAAAGATGAAGGAAGTTTTTCTTCTCTCCAGAGGTCTAAGCCACACTGAGAGTCAACCTGTTAGCTTTCAGGAGTTCTTGATGAAGCTCCTGATGATGATGGCATTTTGCCCTGCAGCCAATGAGAAGGATGAAAACATACCTCTTCTCATATTTTGTTGTGACAACTCCCTCACTCGCCTTTGTACTGAGACCAAGAGGAGATTCATACTCTCTTCACCCAGACAGAAGCCAAAAAGGGATTTTAACTGTTTTTAGAGTTATCTTGATTAAAGCAAGTTAGTTTGTCAAGTTGTCTCCAAATTAATCTTCACCCAGTGTGTCCATCACTGTGCAGCCATGTCCATGTGGATAAATGGAAAATTGCCTTTTCACTAAAGTAAATAATCCTGGAATGAGGAAACTGTTTTAACAAAATGAATGAGCAGGTTCCAGCTATACTTTTTGCTCTTTGTAGCAACTGTATCCATGCAAACACCTGCACGCATTCATAATGAAGGGGAAATGGAATAAATGGCAGAGAGTTTCAGAAATCAGTAGTGCATTGAGGTAGCTGGATCCAAATACCTACAAGTAACCCTCCTTTTCTTCAAAGCAGAGGAAAAGAGGCTGGAATACTTTCTGAAAATCTGACTCCTAAAGCAGAGCTCAAATTGATCACCTAAAAACTGAGGACCTCAGTGAGTTTCTTGCTTTTCTTCATTTTTAATCTTAATCACAGGATTTCAGCTGTCATCAGTGTACTCTTAAAACCAGATGTTAGATTCTTCTCGTCATCATCGAAACCCACTTCCACTTACTTAAATGCTACTCCTATGCTTCCCTGGAAACATTGACTTTGTGTTTGTGAACCATCCCTCTCCCAGCATTTTTATTTCTAGGTGGCTGTTGTTGTTCATCAGAGCTTTATGTGCGTTACAAAGCAGAAACAATTACATGGGGGAGGCCAGGAGCATGTTAACTACAATAAAAACAGTTGTCACAAACACTCTGCATCTTAATGCACAGCTTCAATCTTTACGTAAGATTAATTAAAGAGCAGATGTTCTGTCATACTTTGCATTAGGTGTGGTTATCTCTGAGATTCTGGCTCTTCCATTTGCCGTGCTTTAATTTGCGTTATTATGCATTTTGAGCCTGAGGCATGAGTAGTCAAGTGGTAAACATTAGATATACAGAGCCACATCTCCAAAATGCACCTTTGCTATTAGGCTGGCTAATATGATTCCATTCTATTTTAAGACAGATTCACTCCCTCCCCCCACCCCTCCCAATTTTTCATTTCCTTTTGACATGTTACATGGCAAGGAGACAGTCCAATGGGAGAAGACAGACAGGCAGACAGACAGACAGATAAATTCTGTGTGAGTGCATGCATTTGTGCACATGAGCAACAGTAACATGAGGGGCTTTGTGTAAAGAGAGCCATATGTAGAACATTAATTGCACATATCAGCCACTGCTGCTGAAATTCTTTATCTAACATGCAGAAGAAGTTTCTGTTGAATATCCTGCATTTTTTTTCTGGAGGTTTGCATACCAGCTACATGAAGGCACTTTTATTTCTGTTGTTTTGAATCTGAGGCTCCAAACTGAATTCTCATTTTCTAAATGCAACTGCTGGAAATTGATGCCTGAAAACTTTTCAAGCAGTGATCAAAGTCTGATGTGAATTAATTTGTCATCATAACAGAGCACTGCTTACAAGTCATTTCAGGCTGGATTTCAGCAAAGGCAATAGATATCTAGGTTGACAATTTCATTTAAAAGGATAGAAAGCCTTACACTTTTCTTTCATTGGTATCTTGATTTAATGAACATACAAACACATCATCACCATATGTTCTAAATATCAGCTTCAGTGCTTGTTCTTAGGAAACATCTTGGAAAAATGCCAATGACTGAAGCTTGGAAGAAGCTTGAAAAGGTTTTGAGACATATTGCTGCAGCTTGGGAAAGCAAATCCACTGGTGACTAATTACTCAAGAATTTAATTTGAATAGCAATGTCAATAAATTGCCAATACATACTTAACAGATATATAATGACAGAATTCATGCTAAGCATAACAAAGCCAGTTGTGTCAGTGACTGGATTTCCAAATGCATATGAAACATTAATCTCCACAGCAGGTCATAAATATGTGATGAAATGTCAGGTTTCCTTCCTCACTGTGAAACCCTTGGATAAGGTATTATCACAAACAAGACTATGGGCCAGAGGGTTGTTGGACACCTGTCCTTACCTCCAGAACAGCATCCTCCAGTGAACCACCCCACTTCCCAATTCCCACCTGCTCTCTGATCCCATGTAGAAGAACCCACACACCAGCACACAGCCCTCCCCTTTTTCCCCACCCTTAACATCCCCACGTCTTTGATTTTGCTTTTTCCTGCCCATGAGTGCCCCTTATAGTATTTCTCATTGATTAGTGGCACTTATTTGTGTGAAGTGACTCATCAACCAAGGCCTCCACTGCTGGCTTTTGCTAACAGAGGGCTTTTAAGCTCCAGCAGTTTTCTTTTTTTAGCCAGATTTTTTTTTTTTCACAGCAGGAAACTCAGTGAGCTTGAAATAAGAAAAGTGCTGACAATGCTGTCAGAACTTCAACCAAGGCCCCTAGGACAATGTAGTCAAATAGTCAAGCGAGATATGGTTTCATTTCTAAAGTACTGCTCCTATTCTTCAGCTGAGACAATAACTATTGAACAAATCTTCAGGTTCACCCACACTCTGTTCTCTCATGGTTTTTTATTTGTTTTTCTCTCAGTTTGATGAGAGACAGACTTTCCAGCTAATGATGTGATGGAGGTGGTTGTAGAGGATTAATGATGGGTATCAGTGGAGTGCTTTGTTCTGAGCACTAAAATATATTTAGGTATGCTCTGCAGCCCAAGGGATGGACAGCATGATACAAAGCCTTGTACCTCCATGTGGCCAATCCACAGCCATTCCAGGTTAATAAATCATGAGAGCCACAACCCCTGCGTGGCTGCCTGTCAGATGACATGAAATGGGTTGGGGTTTTTTTGCACATTAGCCACTTGTGGATGGGTTTGGCAGAACGAATTGAGGTAGCTGATGCAGTCACTGGCTGCAGCACCAGGGCATCTCCTCCTGTGCTCACCCGTGGGTACTTGTTCTCACCAGAATTTGGTGAAGTTAGCTGCAAATTTCAGGCAAGAAAGGTGAAAGTTCATTCCAGTTTCCAACACTAATTCCATACTGGCCTCCCAGCCTAAGCTCACCAAAAACACGCCTTTTTTTTTTCACTTTTCATCAACAAAACTGTCATAATTTCATTGATGGGACTTGCAGGACCTAGAGAATGTGGAGGGGTCTGTCAACAACACCTGACAATAAGAATTGGAGAATAAGATATTTCACCACTGAACTGACCACAGGGTTTCCCAAATGAGCTTGTGAGGCCGTCCAAGATTACAGCCTCTAGAGATCTTGCTGTGCTTCTGGAAAATTCTTCCAAAAATTCCTTTTCTTAATGAGAAAGGCTCACCAAGCTTACCCCTCCTGGCCATCCTGCAAAGATTAACTCCTTGGTCCAAGGATGGAAACAACAGGCATCTCTCTGGGGCCAGAGGAGGCTTTGAGTCTGTCCTGGAAGAAAGTGGTCTCTCTGGTGGAGAATAGACTTCTCCTTTTTTAGGTTCCACTTTGAACAAAAATAGATGAAAAAGAAGTCAGCCATCGGCAGCTGTAAAACCAGGCACTGGCACATCAAGAACCACCAACTCCTTCTGGAACAGCTCTGAAAGTGAAACTGGACAAGGGACAAAACAAGGAGAAGAGCTTTGATTGTTTGTTTGTTTATTTATGTTTACCTTCTGGGGTCTGCCTGTCCATCAGGTTATGATGACCAAGGTGTTTCTTGCACAAATCATACCTTTTCTTTCTGTTTAATAAGAACCACAACTTATTCTGGAAGGCCAGAGCTCAAGCTCTTGAGCTCGAGTTTTAAGCAAGCTCAGCCTTTTTAATGTAAAGGCAAGAACATTAGACTTTTTTCGCAGTCTGAGTGCGAATTAAACTCTCTGTCTAGACACTGCTTGTACTTTGCTCAGGCTTGAGCTAGGATCCTTTAAGATCTCAAAAGCCAGTGAGCCAGATTAGTACTTGCATGGGAGAACTACATGAAAGGCTGAGTAACTCAGCTAAGAGCACAAACAAATCAGCTGAAAGTAAACTTAATTCAGTCTTTCTTTCTGCCTTAACAATGTGTTCTGCAGGTTCACTCTCAAGGCCAGTCTTTGAGTTTCTAAGAGAATTACAAGAGCTATCTTAAAGAAAAAAAAACAAAACAAAAACCACAAACCCAAAGAAAAAAGAGATCATACTGAAATCTAATCCAAAAGCAAATATCAGCCCTGCACTCAGACAGGTTTATCTCAAGGTACTTTTATAGCATGCCATAATCTCACTATTATTTAGAGTTTGTAAAGTGACAGTGCAGGCAACGAACTGACAACTGTTCATCCTTTCCGAGGGTTTGTTTTATGGGGCAGCAATAAGATAGAGAGGGGATGCATAGGTAAATGATGGCAGTGTTTCCCACTATCTAAGAGTCACAGGAAAGATATTGGGAGAGAATTGCTCATATTCTCTCGAATTCAGTCACAGCAAAGATGAGTTGATCCAGTGTCAGAAGGAAAAGATATCACCCTGTTACAGATCTGCCGAGGGAAAGGAGCATTCAAGGAGCTACCCTGACCCATTTGTGGGAGGCTGAAACAGCTTGTCTGCCATGGTTAAACATTATCATAGGTCTCCTTTGAGCCAGCAGGGGTTAAAAAGCCCAACTCCCTCTCTAAAAGTACACTTTCATGGTCTAATTGTTGGTTGTTTACCCGTCCCGGTGTGCACCATGCAAAGTAGTTCACTCCAAAAGAGAGTGTCACCTTTTCGGTGTCCATTGCTTGTTGACTTTGTGACACAGACCTTTTTTCTCCTCACAATCAGCCTTCAGACTAATAGCTGCATCAGCTGGCAGATAAACACAGAGATATGCTGGGTTCTTTGTTTTTTTTTTTTAAGCCACAACCATCTTATTCATCCTCCTCTCCTCATACAAGACATTTCTGAGAGATGGACTGAAAAAAAGACAACGGATGAGACAGTCTCTGCAAAAAAAGGCTTCTAATGAAAATAAGTAAAAGAGACAGAGGTTGGGAAAACAGTCATGCCACTGCTATTGTATCTGGGTGGGGAGGAGATGCTTTCAGACAGGAAGGGTGTAAGCTCATGGCAGTACATCACGCACGCAGATAGCTTTAAACAATCCGTGTCAGCAGTGCAGGGAAGTGCAGCCACGTAAATGTGTGCTCACTCAAAGCAAACATGCTAATAGTTCCTCATATCCAGCAAATCAGACAGGTGGTATCCATCCTAAAACGATTGCACTTCTCTGGAAGGAAAGGTAGTGTACCTACTGCCACCCACCACTGACTTTGATAGGAAGACATAGCTTGGGAATGAGGAATACTGTGGATCTGAAAATTACTCCAGATCCCTCAAACTCCACTGCAACTCTTTCACCACAATGTAATCTCTCTTCTCAAATTATTTAAGCAGATGGGAAACAATAAACCATGTTCAGAAGTTTTGTGGGGCCCCTGTGTACAGAAAGGCAGAAGGAAGTGATTGGTAAGGGCAGAGACAAACATGACTGTCCTCTTGAAATGCTAGCTGCCCTATTACATTTTCAAGACCTCTTGATTGAGATGATAACTTGCTGTTCTCTGCAGCCATTATTGAAAGCTTGTGCAGCTTCATCTCCCATATTTTTCTAGTATCTATTATGTGTGTGTAAGAAGCACTCTTAATGTGGAGGTAAAGAAAGGGAAGCTGTATTATCTTTCTGCTAGAGAGGTTTTATCTTTAGTGATGATTGCATTAACCTGAAAGAAACACCAAAAACCCTTCTAGCACACTTGTTCTGCTGCACCACTCGTCTCCTCAGCGCTCACAGCCCATTGCAGCTCTCTCCCTGGAAGATCAAGAGTCTGCTTAAAATGAGTACAGCATTCAAATCAGGGTAAAATCCCTGGGATGAAGCTACAGCTTGTGATCCTGGCCTGAGGAAGGTTCTGTTCCTGGCTGCAACAGGAGTCAGATGATGCTGGGAGGTACCAGCACAGAGAGAAGTGCAGTCAGTCCACGCTGGAGGTGACAGGCATTTATTACTAACGAGGGATCTCACAGAACCGCTCGGCCCTCAGAAATCCCCAGTACTCTGGAGACAGCACAGAAGTCCATTCGTCAGTAGAGCAGATGCCTTGCAAGGATAACTCAGCCTGACTACACCACGTTCCCAAGTTACTTTTCTTCTCCAGGGTCCTCAGGAGTGAACATACACCAGACCCTTTCTTTTAATCAGTGACATCCATCCCCAAAGAGTCTCTGTGAGGAGAGCAAGTAGGATCTGGACAGGATCAGACTACAGGAAGCCTTAGTGAGAGACCAGAGACACAGCTGAGAAGCAGGGTGATCAAAAGCAGCATTCACAGGTGTGTGGTGCTCCAAGGTTGCTCTGCAGCAGGCAGATCAAAATTAGCATGCATAGGCAGGGGACCTCTATCCACAGGGAGGGAAGGGTGTGTGGCACACACCAGCAGTAAATATGCAGACCAAACTATGCAGGATGGTCAGGTGAAAAGGCTTAGTGCTGTCATTAAGGTCCACAAAAATGAGGAGAGGTCTGGAGC
>VYXC01013312.1:217720-235898 GCA_013397175.1 Platysteira castanea
AGGAGAGGACAGGACAGGAGAGGACAGGAGAGGACAGGAGAGGACAGGAGAGGACAGGAGAGGACAGGAGAGGAGATCTCATTAATGCATATAAAAATCTTGCAGATGCCAAGAGAATGGTCTCAGACTCTTTTCAGTAGTGCCCAGAGACAGGGAAAGGAGCAATGGCCATAAACTAAACCCCAAGAAGCTCCACCTCAACATGAGGAAGACCTTTTTTCCACGAGGATGGCAGAGCACTGGAACAGCTGCCCAGGGAGAGTGTAGACTCTTCCCCTCTGGAAACACTCCAAACCCACCCCGACGAGCTGCTGTGTCACCTGCTCTGGGTGGAAGCTTCTTTCTCCTTGGGCCTGACTAAAAACACTAAGGAGAGAATGTTGTAGAAAGCATGGAAGAAAAATGAGCACAAAATTCTGGTGGGCAGAACCTTAGAAGGAAAGACCTCATGGAGAAGCTCATGGGTGGATTCAGTAAGGAAAGAGGCCTCACAGGCAGGCTGTGGGTATTTAAAGGACAGGCTCAGAGCCAAAAGGAGATTGGTGGGAAACAGCAACAGCAGGCTAAGTACCCCAGCAGAGGTGTAGCAACCCATAACATTGTGCAAATCCATCACTATTCATCATTCAATGATTCCAATCATAAAGTCGTTCATCCAGGTGGATGTTGTGCAAGGTTTCTCCCCGCCACACACTCAGAAAGATTTTAATCCTGTTAGTGTTGCTTACCAGAGCCATGTTTTGCCCCAGTGAACTCACAGCTTCCTGAATACTATGATCACAGCTCTCTCATTCACTGAGATTTCCCCACTTTCTTTGGAGGTCCAAAGGCAACTGGGAGCATTAACAGAGCAGTTTTCACCTAAAAAGGCTGTAACATTTTACTGGAATAGGTAACTACTCTTTTGCAAAAGTAAATCAAGGCAGAAAGAAATGGTGTGATATTCCTCAGGTAGCAGAGCAGCAAATAGGTGTAGTCAGAAAGAAAATTCAAATCTCCCCGTTATTAGTCCTAAGTTCTACTTATTTTTGTAGTTTTTGTGACACCAAACACAGGAATAAAAGAAAGGGTGCAGGAGCAGTGCTATTTTGGAACTTGCATTTAAGCAAGAGTAAGTGACAAAGTAATTTTTTTTTAAACTCCAAATTATTAAAACCACAAGGCAGCAGAAATTTCTCCCAGCTTTGGGGTTTTCTATCAGCACGAGGGGTTTAGAATAGCCCACACAGTGTTCCTCACAATGATGCTCATCACAGACGTGACCTGTGGGTGAGCACTGGACCAGTCAGACACCACTGCACGGGCACAGCCTCAGTTGCAGCCTGAGCTGTGCCTTCCTCAGGGAGAAGATCTCATTCCTGGGTTAACTGAGGGAACCACCTTATCTCCTTTTATCAGCAAAGTGTCATCTGGAACACTCCTGGGGAACTGTGGAAGTTCAGAGGGCTGTTATTCCTTACCTGAGTCCAGTTCTCCCCACCTTAATGGCACTTTATTTGCTACCTATGATTCTTACCCTGGTAACCTCACCTTCCCTTGGTCTGGGGACAAGGCAGCCTTAGGGCTCTCTGGAAGATAACACAGCTCATCAAATCAGCTGCCAGGCGATCCTGAAATAATACCCCTTACCAACAGAAGACACAAAAGTGTATAGGTATAAATGTGATACAGCATTTGGGCTGCAAATCAGGAGTGACATTCCTCAGCATAAATTAAACTCTGTCTTCCAAAATGCCTTTAAATATTGCTGCAGTATTCCATGCTGTGGAAAGCCTTGGGCCCTTGTACTGCAAAGAGTGGACAGAGCTGGGTGAATTTGGGATGTGAGGGAAGGTGGGGTCTGTCTCTGAGGCTGCCTTTCCCCTCCTGTGTCTGATACCTGATCACCTGAACGAGGAACTCTGCTGCTGATTCAGCCACTTACCACCCACCACACGGGCATGTGGAGGTACATACCTGCCTCTCCTACTTCAGTGATCAAACCTCAAAACATCACAAATCCAGACTGAGCCACCAAATAATGAGGGGTATGAACAGATAGTGAAATTTCCTACGCTTATCTAAGTCTTGTGGGCACACGCAACTCCTGACATAGCTCAGACAAGTTTAATTTCCCCAAGATATTTCTCTCTATGTAGAAGAGCTAAAAAAACCCAAAATCTCACTGCTGCACACTAGTCAGATGCACTGCACCTTGGTTCATAAGCAAAGGAGGGTTTATAGAGGTTTTCATCCTTCTGCAGCTATAAAAATAGATTTGCAAGCCCTTGTATTTAGATGATCATCTGGTATTTACATGCATGAGGTCTCAGGGTGCTTACCTGTTCACCACCACCATACATAAAAACACCCTTTCACTCTGAAACATAAAGCCTCTTAATTTCACAGATTATTATTTAATTATTGACCGGCGTCAGGTTTTCTTGGCCTAGTGGGAATAGTCATTGGCCACACATGCTGTGATATAATGCAGAAGCGTGAACCAGACAAAGAAAGGACCTTCTTTTAATTTAAAACATACATCCTGGTTCCCATTGATCCTATTATGCACCTTCACAGCAGATTAACATGTCATTCAACCAGCACACCAAAGAAATAAAGCAAGGTGTCACCCACAACAAATGCCTCCATGACAGAAGGCACCACCACTTCATAAATACATAGAGCTTAAGCAAGTAAGGATAAGAAGTGTTTTCTGAACAGGAAAACATGCACCACGCAGTAAAAGCAATTCCTTCCTCTATCTAAGCAGTAAAGAAATATTCCCCCATAGCAGCACGCCATGATGGATGGGAGAGTCAGTCAGTTTTTAACTACTGTAGCAATACTGCAGTTATCTTGATTTACACCAGCTGAGGATCTGAACACAGTGATCTTCAGTGATCTGCCAAAAGCTCAAACTTCTTTTGTTCTTCCTTCAAAACATTTTTTTGTGGAAAAGAACGGCAGTTTCCAGGCATTTTGCCATGGTAATGGCAAGGGTCCACCAGGGAAAAATTCAGGATGTTGTCCTAGGAGTACAATCACACTTCTTTCCTTTTTTTTCCTCTCTCTCTTTTTTTTACCCTCTTTCCCTCTGACTGGTGTTTTTTCATGCAGGAACGGCCACAGTAAGCCCAGGATCAGTTTTGGGAACACTCACAAACATGTCAATCTTTGCATATGATTACTCACAGAGGAGGAATGCATTATATAACTCCTGTCTTTGTCTGAAATTAATCAGTCTTCTGATTATTTAGTGAAGACTCTCAGATGTCCTTTCTCCTCTCCATTTGCAGTTTCACTCACCCTTGGACTTCTCTAGTGCAGCCTATAGTTTCCAGAGGAAGAGGAACAGATACTCTTTTGGAAGCTGTCAGTGTCTGTTTCTGTAAGAGATGGAGAGGTTGCTCTTGATCATAGAGAACAGATAGTCTTTGGCTGCAGACTGAGTACCTTTCCCTGCAGTAGTATTCAGCAGGAAATAAATACAGGTAAAACGTGGGAAAAAAAAAATATCTGTTTCTGGGTAAGAACTCTCATATCAGCACCAATTCCTGAAATGTAGTTTACTCAGGAACACAAATTCCCCAAAAGGACAACCAGCCATGCCACAGGTCTACTCACAAGTATGAATTTCAACATGTACATACAGTCAAAGGCTTGTTCTTCGTGCTATTCTTAACATTACTGTAAATTAGCATATGATAATGCTATTTTTCCTATTAGAGCCTTGGTGTGTTTTGCCCTGTAGCTGCGATTAGGGAAAGAAAAGGAGGATAAGCTTAAAACCTGTTTTCTTCCCCCAACTAGGTTAACACAAACACAGCCCAAGTTGTGCTTAAAAACAAGCCATTTCAGAGCAGGCATAATATTCCATGCCTGTTATTAAAATACTTGAGCTCATGCTGGACAGATTAATAGGGCTGAACCAGCAAAAAAAGAAATCTCATAATGCATTTCTTTGCAGGGATTCCGCATCCGTGTCGCATTCTTCATCAAGGCAGGTATAGAAATTACTTTGCTACAAAGCCTTTGTTACAGCCCAGACCCAGCTCTGGATGGTGTGTGTGTAGCACTCACTTGTCTCACATGTCTGGACATACACATATGTATAGAGGGCCAACAACTCTTGCAACAATATGTGGTCACTTACCACGTATTTGTACAAATAGCATCTTCCCCCAAAACTGGCATCCTATTTGTTGCTGTAAATGCAGTGCAGACTGCTGGTGACTGACAGCTATTATCTTCCTGGGGCTGCTGGGTGGCAAAACCATCAATTCAGCTGACGTGAGGCAGAGGGGAATATTTACTCTGCAGAGGCCAGGAACCCAACATTCCCAAAAAGACGTCCTACATACCTCGTGTATTACCACCACAACTGGAGCACACGTCTGTGGCTTTGGCAGGCCCTTCCTTTGTTTGTTCTGTATCCAGGTCTTGTTGCTGCTGTCACGCTAGCAACTTGCATGATCACCCAAGACAGCACAAACAGATATAACTTAATATCTCCTCGGGAGATTATTACAGAACTGTTATGCTTGAAATTAGGCACAATGATGCATTTTGCATCAGGAGCACACAATCAGGAGCAAAAGGCCTGTCAGCAAGGCAAATTTCAGATGAAGCATGCTAATACTGAGCTGGAAAAGGCCTTCTCACCAGCAATCATTTTGTGTGGGTAGTGAGATATTCCAGCCAGCCAGCCATACATCATGAATATCAATTACCATGCGGACACATGCAAACAGACGCGCACATGCACACACACAAACACTGAGCTGGCTTGCTCATTGTCTGATAAAATCTGGATGCTTCATAACTAAGGGATTTTGGTGGCTGCCAAAATAGAAAATTCTTTATACAGCAAGATATTTTAGCAGAAAAAACAGAGCATGAGCAGAATAGGGGATTCAGTTCATGAACATTTGGTTTCAAAACTCCTTGCTTCAGATGAAATCCAACACTAAATCTTCCACCTTAAGACTGATGCTGGAAAAGTTGCACATCGAGTTTGAGTGAAAAATGGAAGACAGGGAGATCTCTACATGACTTGTTCTTAATATTCTGAGAACCTTCCCTTCCTGATACCTTGCAACAGGCACAAAGTGATGGTCAGGGTCTTGCTGTGCAGCACCTCTCCCTCTCTCTGTGTATATCTGTATATCTATATATCTGTATATCTGTATCTCTTATATCTTGGAGACCCACCAGATTTCCATGATGGCTATACATGTAGTCTGAAGGTTCATTCAAACTCTGGAGTACATGCTGGCAACTTAGTGGGGAGTCTCTCCCCTGGCTCGGGGAGACCTTGCCTAATTTGTGTTTTATCATCACACACATCATTCTTCCATCAGACAGAACGGAAGGCAGCTTTCTTCAGTTTGTTCTCAAGGACATTTTTTCTGTTTGTTTTCTGATATTTTTGGGGTATTTTTCTGAAAAGCAGTTTAAAAAAAAAATCAACTAAATAAATCAGCTTATAGAAAACAATGTCTCTTACTCTTGTCAGATTGAGACACCATGCTCTACATGGTGAGTCCCACCCAGTTCCATGAGTCCACTTTACACCACCATTGTCGTGTCACGGATGTGACTGATAAGAACAGATAAGAAGTTGGGAAATTTCCAAATTCAAGAGGTGGGGGCTTTTGACTTTAACAAAAAAAGAAAACCCAAAAATGCCCACAAAAACAAAATACAACACCTCCCCAACAAAAAAATAATTTAGACAAATAGAAACTTGTAAAATGCGACCTCAATTTATGTAAATTTCATTTAAAAACAAAAGGAAAATACTTCATATTCTGGATGGTGATTCGATTTCTCTTCATCGTTATGAAAACAATTACACAATCCAGTATGAACTGAGCCATGCCACATGCAGCCTCCTCATCTCACTTGGTGCATGTATCAGGAGCAGAGCACTTTGGCTTAGCACTAGGTATTCCACAAGCTCATCCCGTTTGCTGGTTTAATCCTCATCAATACTGCTATCCTCCACGCTCCACCTCATCCTCTGAAAAGAAATGCAAATGAATGAGATTTATAGCCTGGGACGTTTTCAAGTTTTCAAACAAGGTGGGGCTTCCCCTGCCCACCAGGCTCAATGAGGAGCCTTTGGTTGCAAATTCCTTTGACTGAGCAACTATGTGCATGTCAGTAACACTGCCCAAAAGTGCCACCATCCTCCACCCCCTTCTTTGCTGGCTTAGAAGCACATTTCAAAGCCTCCTTGGACTGCTTGGCCTCTTGCTGTGCAAACAAGCAATGCAGGGCACATCTGTAACCACAGTAGATTCTTCTGTATGCATTAACTTAAGCCCAGACTTAAAAACTGTAGTATATCCAAGTATGGGATCACCTCAAGTTCATTCATTCCTGCTCACGACCCTGACATTCTTCCCTTTCAGTTGGGTTTCTGGCGACTAACAGCACCTGGTTTTGCAGTCAGTAACTCTCAGCGAGATGGCAAAAAACCCCACATCACCACCCCCCAGCATGAAACACCAGGATGGGCTTTTAATGTGAGCTCTCTCATGACCTTGAAATTAGGTTTTCAATGCGTTTTCGCCACTCCTGGGTATTTTTTCGTCATCTTCCCTCTCTTTCTAGAAGACTCTAGGCAGACAGTGATATTTCACTTTCTGGCTTGACCAGGGTGACTTAGACCTTCAGGCAGAAAGAGGACAGAAGCCAAGCTCAGGGTTGTGGTGGCTGGTTCACTGGCAGTAGACTACACACTGTCCTTTCCTGTGTGAAAACCAGCACAGCTGGCGGGGCTGAGATGCCTGGAATGCCCTGGCAGTGTGACACAAGCCCAGCCAAACTCTTTCAGGTCAGCAGCACGGATTTGTCCAGCACAGCCACGATGATGAACGGCCGTTGCACAAAGTGAAACTCATGGTTTCCGTCCTCTTGTAATGGTCAGCTGTCCACATCACTAAAATAACCTGTGCTAATTGGCACCTACCTCAGCAGAGAGCCCAATGATTAGAAAGATGTGGAGAGTGAACTCCAAGCTTGAGGTGATACCTCTAGGTCAGTGACGAGCAAAAATTGGCAAGACAAGTGAAACAGCCACTTCCTCTACCCGCGCTGTGGATGAATAAAGGACTTTATATTCCAGAACTGTCAATCTGGTGCTTTTTTTTTGGCCCCCCCGCCCACCAGCAGCAGAAGTTTCCCTAACAAATAGAAATTAAATTTGTTCAAAATTCAACCTGTAGGGAAAGGAGCTTGGCTCTATTTTAATGGCCTCTCTATAAAGGAGCAGGAGGAATAATGGACAGTCTCCGTGCTACTGTGCTAACAAGCTTCCATTGTTGATAATGGACACCCTAACACACTGTGGAGAACAAAGTGCATCAGGTCTGCACACACTGGGCAAGGAGAGGGCTGGAAAACTGAAACCTTCCTCTTACTTTGCATCCTCTCCTAACTCTTTCTACCTGTGCCGGGAAAGTTTTTCCAATGTCAGGAGGTGAAAATGACAATTTATGTAGGGAGAGATACAGGGAAGCATCAGGTACTAATAAAAAGTATTGAGATGAACAAAGGGATTGTTGAATTATTAGAGAAGAGCACAAGTTTCATGGATCGTGAACAAAAATGAGTCTACACGAGTGGAAAGCATCTTAATATCTGTTTGCCTCAAACGAAATTAAATCTTGAAGGAATTATGAGGAGGAGCTTCCTAAGAAATGATATGCAGGAGATAGAAATGGGAAAGGAGACAATAAACAGCAATGCATTTCAGGTGCAAGCAGTTCTCTTGCCGTGCCATTCCCAGTGTTGATATGCATCCATAACTTTTGACAGGGTGAAATACAGAGTAGCAATATCACCTCTGAATCCTGCCTTTACTCTTGCTGCAAAACCACCGAGCACAGCTGTGACTTTACAGGCGTCGTAATCGTAACCCAGCAGAGGAAGAACACAGGGAAGTTCTGATCAGTGGAGGACCAAAAAACCACACGGAATGTTTAAAGACACATGCGCAGAGGATCCTTGTTTGTTGGCATTGGTGGAGAGAGAAGATTCAATGAGAAGAGGTTTGGGGATTATCAGCATGCAGCTGAAACCAAACGTGACCCACCTCATTGTCAAGAAGAAGGTAGAGATTTGTGTCACGTTTGGCATCCAGTGAATGACATCAGCACTTTCCAGTACCAGGGGCCAGTCTCAGATCCTCCACTCCTTGAAGTCTTTGACTGGAAGGCTGATGGCCACACCACAGGATGATTTTTATTATTAAAATGCAGGGTGGGCTGTTAAAAGTATGAGTTGAGTGCATTGAAAGGGTTCAGGTCTGTAAATGGATGAAGCATCTGTAACAGAAATACAAGGATAGGACTAAAAAAGCATTCCAACCACAGATAAAACAGCAATAGCCTCCAATGCAGACCTAGAGTGTGCACTTATAACGTCCACACAACAATACCTGCTTCAATTTCTCCCCTTTCCCCAGGCTCCCAGGAGCTATGTTTGCCTTGTAGAGATCTCTTCCACAGTCATTAGCAAAGCCTTGCATCAGAAAACTGATCAGCAATACTACTCTATCCATACACGTATTATCTGAAGTGAATTGACAGTGTTAGATTCTTCAAGAAATAAAAAAAAATCAGTATTAAAAATGTTTACAAAATGAGAGATCTCAAATTCTTTTTATAGCTGCAGCATGTTAAAAGCTAATTTTAAAAAGTTTGGTTCCCTGGAAGTATTTCAAAAAGTAAATTTCTTTTCATTCATATCAACATTTCCCTTCAAATTTTTCTCTCAAAAATCCATTAAAACTTTAACTTTCCAGTGGCTGAAGGAAAAAAACCTTTCCCAGCTTCTGAAAAATTAAGTAGAGGAGTGTTGACATTTTAGAGAAGAAAATTAGTCTGACTGAAATGCTAGTTGCTGACAAAAAAAGAAGTTTTGATAAAAAAAAATTTAGATCAACAAAAACACACATTCTGTTTAATCTATACACACTTGATTGTGCCATCTGTTTTATTGGGGTGACTCTTGGATAACCACTGTAGCCAAACAAACAAGAATGACTGGTACTTATTCAGGAGTAAATTAGAATAAGCTTCAGAGAAACATATTTAGTTATCACCAAACAGCAAGAGTAATGCTTTGAGGTGTGAAATTATACCCACTGCAGCACAGTAGGAAGAGAAGGTTTGCCCCTGGGGTGGATGCAAAGGAGATGGACCTCAATCTTGCTATCTTTGGAAGAAAAATGCCGCTCAGTTTGCAAGCCAGTGAGTGCCATGGCATGAGGGGAGGGAGAGCAGGAAAGGGAAGGGGGAAAGAAGAGGCTGAAAAGCTGAACACCAGGAAAAAATTCACTTTAGAGTCTCCCTGCTGTCCAAGAAAACACCAATAGAAATGCCAAACATGTGCTGTCTCTCCTCTATGCAGAAATTTTCAGGTCCTGGTGTTTCATCTCCTCCACGAAGTTTTGCTGCTGCATCCCTCACTCACCCACTCCTCTTAGAAAACTTCTGCCCTGCTCTAACCATCTCAGAGACCAAAGGAGCTGCCTTTGGATGATTTAGTATGTTTTCTTCCTAAATTATTATTCTGTTCATCATGCCACAAGGATGCCCCAGTTAGAAGAATGTGTCTGAAAAGATCAATGACCAGCTAGGACATTATGGCTAGTGCCTCACAATGCAGCCATTCAAAGCTTCTCAGTGACAGCAGAGAGCAAGCTTGGATTTTCTGATCTAAACACTCCAACTTCCCTGTGCTCAAGTAAAAGGAGAGCCTTCGCTGCCTGCGAGCTTTGAAGAGATGGGAACACGGGGAGGAACAGAGCTGTCTAAAAATTTCCTCCACTCGCAACTTAAAATGATCTTCTGTGCTGGAGAGGCAGGGGCCAGGCCCTGCAGGAGAGAGGAAAGGAGGTCTGCACTGGAGGCAATGATGTGATTGATACCCCAAGAAAACAGCCGAGGATCTGGTCCAGGAATATATTCAAAAACCTTGTTTGTTCATTCTGGAGGATGATTCCTGAGCATCACAGCACAGACACCAATTTATTTGATGCTTTGGCCACCTGAAATAAAGGCCAGAAGTATTGCCTGCCTCCCCCTGCCCACCACGTCCATTCAGATCAGCAGTTAGCCCAATGGATTAACAATATAGACCCTCTTAATATTTTAAATTTGACAGAAGCCATTTCACTTCCTCCTGAGCTTCCAATCCTTGAAGCATTTTACTGCTAAGAAAGCAATGATATTATCATTTGGTAACGATCACCACATTTCCACAGGTAACACGAATTCCACTGCATTTGTGAGTAAAATGCTATTTTCACTGCACATAACAGTAAACATGGGCAGTGGCTATTTAACAAGTTAGCTCTCAGACAGTACTTTAAGAGATCCAACTCTTTCTAGCACACAACCAAAAATATTTCCCCAAAGCCACTGAATGATTAGCAATTTTTCACATCAGGAGAGACTGTAAGCTGTGAGAATAAAATATATTTTACTGTTTACTCTGAGATTTTTATGGAAAACAAACAAGCAATCCATCAAGCTGGCTGAGTTTGTCAAGTTACTGGAGACCAGTTAACTGAATGAGAGTCACTGGAAACAGTTGAGTAAATATTTAAGAAGATCAAATGGAGGAACATTTGGTACAGCACAGCTTGCTGAAAGATTGCAAAGATACCAGCATGTTTCAGGAGAGGCAGGTCACGCCTCTGAAAATTGCTGGAATTCTTTGAAAGTGCTGTATTGCCACCAGGACAGACAAGGGAAATAGAGTGGACTTCGTTTTTCAAAGTATTTGACAAAGTTCCTTGCTTGAGGTTAATGACCTAAGGAGCCAAGGCACAGTACAGAGGAAAAGTTGCTGGAGTGAAAATTGACTTCAGGGCAAAAACCACAAGGAAACTGTAAATATAATTCGTGAGGTGGGAAGAAAGTTGCTGGTGTGTTAGCAGATGAAAAAATGTAGGGACCTTCCTGGGTAATTTTTGTAATAAAGACTTCAATTTCTTTTCTTCACTTCTTCTTTCTCTTAGTTTAAGCAATTATTTATGAATTCATAGCTTGAAGCCTGCAGAACTACTCTTTTAATCCAGGGGACAGGTGGTACCCACATACCTGCAAATTGGGGTTACTTCCATGCCTTGTGCTGCAGTGAGGAAAGGAGGGTTGAGGAGCCTGGCTGATTCCACTTGCCCACTCTGCCCCTGCCCTCCCTGCCCTGCACACTGCCTGAGGGGATGGCACCAAGTCCAAGTTTTCCAAACAAATGTATTTTTAAAAAATTATGATCAAAACTGGAGAGCTGTTTCCCAAATAATTTGTTACCCAAATTTAAAAAAAAAAAAAGTAAACAACAACATTTTCACGACTTGCAAACAAGCAATTCACAGATGTTCTTCTCCAGATGAAATGCTGAAGGTACAAAATCACATGGAGCAAAAGGAAAAAAAAATAGAAAAAACATTTCAGTAAACCCCATAAAGGGGTGCATCAAATTTTAGAGTGCCCATTTCTAAATAGCTTAGCAGTGATGAATTAGACATTTTAATGGCTTTGAATAAGAAAAAACTGGAAAGTCAGTTGTCACAGAAAGATAGTGGGCTCAACTGTGTGCTTCTAAATGCAATTTCCAACACTACTTGCTGATAGAATAATGATACCATTTATAATAGCTTGTTATTTGGGTGTGTAAGATGATGTATTAATGATTTATTAACCATCTGTAATGATATATATAAATGGACCATGAATACAGTGGATGCTCATTATGCATGGATTTAATAAAGTTGCATTCTTAGACTCGGTTCCCTTTTCTGTCACTTTTCTGTCACTGTCCATATCTCGTGTTATGAGACTTGAGTCCTGACTCAGTGGTAAAACCAGGGACATGGAGAATTCAGAATGAGGTGTTTGGTGCAGAAAGACATCTGTTCCCTCCGACTGACCATGCAGATAATAAACAGAAGGATTTAAAGCACCTGCAGTACGCGCACCAGTAAATTGTAAATGCGCCTTAGCCCAGTTACGCAGCATATAAACAGAATAATGCCATGAAGCAAATAATAAAAAACACCAATATTTGCTGAAAAGGCAACGCTATGCTTTATAGTGTGGGAGAGAGATTTGGGAGCACTTGAAGAAAAGTCCCCCGAGCCCCCAGCCCCATCTACAGCACTGTACAGCTGCAGTGAACAAAGCAAATGTGATTCTGTGTTACAGCATGGGAACACGAGATAAATCAAGGGAGGTGGTAGTAATGTAAGTGTTATATTTATAATGGAAATGCTGATACAACCCCTGACTTACAGAGGTGCTTGGCAGGAGCTGCCATAATACGGCGACATATCATTTAAGCAGTGTTTGCAGAACTGATCATTGTATCTCACAAGGAACACTCTGTGCTTGCTCTTGGAGATGCAAACCGCTGGCTATGAATCAGCCAGAATGACTAAATACACACTGCACAAGCCTAACCTGGAGAGAGAGAGAGAGAGAGAGAGAGGAATTTATTCAAATACCGTGTTTGTTCTTTACATTTCAAAAGCTGGAGGAAGCAATCAAATCCATAGTACTTTCTTCTTCTTCAGTTAAGTTGTATTGAAAATCTGAATTTGTTCAGGAATTATTGATCTGAATTGACGGTGATGTTCTCAAATTCATACAAAAGAGCCATCTCATTGCAAGGCCATTTAAAAAATCCGTAGTTCAGAATTTACAAAAAAAAGCTCTCATGGAACATACAAAGAAAAAAAAAAAAAAGAATAAAGGAAAATAACTTTTGAGAATAGACAGTACAAATCATTTTGCTTAGGTATCATGTGTGATTCCTCAGAAGGAACCAGAAATTCTTGTTTTAATTTTTGTAGGAAATGTTGCAAGATTTGTAGCTTGACAAAACCTACACACTGGCAGAAACTATTGAGAAGGAGTGGCTGATAGGAACAGAGTCTACTGATGCTGCTGGAGCTAAGCTGTGAAGAAGGTACCATTAAACTTGATCCCTGTGAAAGCATTAATAGTGACTAAAACCAAACCTGATAATAAAAAAGCAAAACATTTTTTATTTTTAAATTCACTGCTTTCTGAATCCTTGTGGAAGAGGTAAGGGGTTTTATATCAATGCTCTGGGCTAAGTGAGGAAACTAAGTAACATTAGAAATCAGAGCTCTTGGAAAGAATGTAGAAGTCTCAGAGTAAAAACTTAGCACCCAGACACACTTTCAAGTGCATTAGAGCACCTAATTCAAAGGAGTCAAGGAGCTGGAGGGCTTCAAAAACACCTTAAATTACCTATCATGTATATGAAAACAAGCCCAGCCCTAAGAACACATAACACACTGAAGGAAGAGCATGTAGCTCTTGAAAGAAGGGAGATGCAGCTCAGCAGTTTTGAGTTCCCTCTGCTAATCACTATGAGATCCTCTCATCAAAAAATAAATAATAGGTGATGAAGATGTAAAAGTTAAAATGTGAAAGCGCAGAGAAGAGTATTAGAATAAAATGGTTTTGTATATGCAGTATCTGATAAACTCTGAAGATTGTTTACATTCCTATCTTCCATTCCTATGCTTTCTTCTTTTCCCTCTTCACCAAAGTCAGGGCTAAAATCCGTCCCTGCCTTTTGACCTCAACACTGGCTGCTCTACCTGTTTCAAAAGAAGCTGGAGGTTCTGTCCTGCTTCAGGAGGTGAGGTTGGCTAGTTTAGGGAGTGATGAGTTCATCTAATATTTTAAAAGAAATTTATTAGCACGACATGGACTTCAGATAGCTCCATGCCATGCGTTTGGCTTGGTGCAGTCTCAGTCTTCTTCTAGTGGCCCTTAAATATTACATAGAATGCACAAAGTCTTGAAAGAGAGCATTAACCCCATAGAAACTTCAATTAAGGAGAGACAAAGGAAGCGCAGAAAAAGCCTTTTCTGTGGGTGAAATACAAAATCAAAAGACAACCTCCTAGCACAGAGATTCTTCCCTGGTTTTGCCTTTGACTGGGTTTTCAACACGGTGACACAGGAACAGACTTCGGAGGTTTGCCACCCACCTTTCCCTTCTTGACAGCCAGGTGTGATTTGGTTTCCTTCCAAAAACTCTGCGGTAATCCCAGATCACAAGGCGGGGAAAAAAACCCACACATGAGAAGTTCGTACCAGAAACTTTGGGGTATCTCCAAGTTGGACGAAAGGTTCATCGTGTCCTCTAATGAAGCATTTAAGCTTGCACAGCTTAGTAGCCACTGGGCTTGCTCCCATGCCTGAAGTTGTACACCTGCCTGTACATGTTACCAGAGCAAGGCGTTGGGCATTATTGTGGAGACAATTCCTTGCACAAAAGATACAGCAAAACACAGGTATCACAGCTCATTTTCCATTAAAATTGATTCATGTCTGTCCTTTTGCTCTGAGGGCATTCATGGAACCCGTGACTCACTGGAAAACAAGGGCTGTGGAAGTGACCATGCTCATGAAACACTAAAACCTCTACTAACAAACAGGAATGGTGATGAATATGCTGTGCAAGAGGTATTGGATTTATACTGGGGCAAGTGAAGGGAGAACATCAGAGATATGCATCTCAGAGCCACTTGAGCTGTAACAGAGCCTCACAGTAACTGGAAATGTCGACTTCTCTCCAGTATTTTCTAAGCTAGTCTTGATCTTCACAAAGAATCCTAGCTGTTGGGACAGAGGATTGCAGCTCAGCTTTTTGCATAAAAATTCATGAGACAGTATCTATTTCAACTGTCTTATACAGCAGTGAAGAGGAGGGGAAAAAAAGAAGTTTAGCCCTACAACTGAGACAGGATTCATTTTGAGTAATGATTGCAAACCAGCGGTGGAAATTACAGATGCTACTTGGTTCACTATTATTTTGCAGCATCTCCAGTAATCTTCAGTGATCATTTATAACAGCATGTCTGATGACTTTCAAAACATAACTGGAAAAGATACTTCTGTGGAGGGTAGGGCTACTCGGAGGAGAAATCAATCTCTGCTGCTCAGGGAGTCAACTTCACAGTGCTGCTATCAGACAGTCAGGGATTTCAACATCCAGAAGTAGGGCTGGGGTGCTCCAAACCATTTCACCCCACTGTACCCAGTGCAGTGCAACACTGGGGTCAAGATGGACCATTCAGATCAATAACATCAGAATAATCACACGTGAAAACCTGATATTTGGGTGTCGGCTGTTGGGATGGATTCATTACACTCCTTTTTTTAGGGGCACATGAAAGTAGAGCCTCACCCATGGTAATGAGAAAACAAAGATCAGTCCCAGAGAAGGTTTCATCACTGACAGGGAATATCTTAATGTACAGTGGTAGAAAGGCCCTGGCAAAGCACAGTACAGGCAAGCCTTGCTTGTGGAGGGTAATAAGAAGCTGGGGTGACCCAAAAAACCCAGAAATGGAATTAGCCTAAAAAATTAACAAGTAAATAAAAAAAAACCAGTAAAACAAGTAAACAGTAAGAATACTCTTTTAAAAAGATTAATTACTCCTTGATGATAGAGACAAACAAGGACTTTTGTTGGAATGATGAAGTTCATGCAGAGCCTGGCAAATCAGACATGTTAATAAGTAATGGCCACAACCACATGAAATCACTGGCTGCTTTGTGGCCTGTGCAAGTGGATAGTGTGGTCCCCCCTCCACTCTTATTGGATATATATTAGTGTCATGTGAGCCACCGTATCACACCATCTGCAGGCTCTGCCAAGAGGCCCCAGACTGAACAGGAATGCAGAACTATCTCCTTACAGTTTGAGGAACGCTTGAAGCAAATCCTTCCCCCCCAAAAAACCTGAAACAGGCTATGGCAGAGGAAGCAGGAGGGTGTTTTAATAAAATTTATGTGGTTGCTAAGGTAGTTGAGCAATTGTGTTAGCTCTGGGATTCTTTGGTTTTCTATTACAGCTTGCAGAATGAAAACGACATTCAAATTTACATTTAAACCGCTCTGAAGCCCTTACAGCAAAGAGGACAGGCAAGGACCTCCTCTGTCCCTGATCCCACACCTGTCAGTCTCCTTCTGCTATGGCTCATCTCCAGCTTCCACCCGGGCTCAGCACCTCTAACGCACCTCCCTGAGGTTCGCCCAGTTGTTCTGCATCCCAAGGTTGCTCTGATCCACAGGCTCTGGCCAAACTTCCACCGTTCTGGGGTTTTCTTTTTGCTGCTTAATGCAGCACTGCAGTGGTCCTAGCCATTCATGTTCAAGACAAACACATGGTGTGCACGCACATGCGTATCCATTTCAAAGAACGTATTAAGTGCAGCCCCAGCTAAATTGCAAGATGCAATTTAATACCAGCAATTAACTGTGCACATATTTTTGTACCAGCGA
Source organism: Platysteira castanea (assembly GCA_013397175.1). Classification (NCBI taxonomy): domain Eukaryota; kingdom Metazoa; phylum Chordata; class Aves; order Passeriformes; genus Platysteira; species Platysteira castanea. The sequence continues at coordinate 234,049 of VYXC01013312.1, forward strand.
ACTGCAGCAGCACAAGTGCTAGCAGTTAGATGTCTTTTCGTATGGTGAAGCTTAAAAATAACTTTAGGGTACTTTTGTCATGGCAAATGCTTGCACAAGGTATTATTAGAGCAGTTATTCACACAAGCAGCAGACAAAATCTGCACCATGATAGACAGTAGAGGCATCTGGGAAGTAAAAAAGGCAGAAGAGACAGAAAAATTTACCAGGAAATGTGCAAACTCTTGCTTGGATTTAGACAATGTCTATAGCCAGGACCATATTCTACTGGCTCTCTGTTTCACTTGCTTAAAAATTAATAGGCAAAAAACATCTTAGGCAAAATCTGACCATGGTGTTAGAACAGCACAGTATTCACTCACTCCTTCCATTTTATCCTAGATAAGTAACTTTGTGCTGGTTATTTTTCAGCTTTGGGAGTCCTTGCAAGTGAGACCACTAAAACACTATTTCTTACCAAGAAAAGGAACGTGGAGGGAAATGCACAGGAGCACGTGCAGGAATCCCCATCAATTAATCGCGAGTGAGATCTTTTGTCATTCTATCCTAGATAAATGTGATGGGCTGGACTGCAAACCTGCCATGTATTGATGACTATCATATGGACAAAAGTTCTTTTTGCTTCTTTTTACCGTGTTGCAACATTCTCCTGAGTTCGCTGGAGTGGCACCGGTCCTACAGGACTGAATTCAGGATGAAAAATGCTTGGGAACCCTAAAGCCCAGGTCTCCTGTGGCTCCTCCATGTGTTGTGAGCAGCAGGAGCGGGTGCAGCTGCAAAGCACAAGGTTCAGTGGCAGGGAGCCTGTCCTGGCCCTGAGCAGCCAGGACAGCCTGGAGCAGGGAGTGTGTACCAAAACAGGGGGCCTGCAGGGAGGGAAAGGCAAAACCCCCCCAGCACTTCCATGTTCACTCCTGCAGCTTGTCCAAGGCTTGTTTCAGCTCACCTGAGCAGACCTGCACGCCCTGTGGGCCTTGGTGGAGGAGGCACTGCTTTGGCTGGCTGCAGCTGAAGAGCCTCTCTGCACAAGTGACTGACTGGTGCTGTCGTGGTGTCTGGGTCAAGTGTCTATTTTGTCACACTTAAACCATGTGGAAGCACTCCAAGCTGTATCTACATATTCTGTGCCCAACAGATGCAGAAAAACTCAAATAAAGATTATTTATAGTTGGAGGTCCTGGGCAGTAACTATCAGTGATGGATAATGGTTAGGAATGCAGGCGGATAAAGCACCCTTTTCCTGGGATGACATGCTTGCTCCTAATCATTTCTGATCATTGATTTCTTCCAGTCCTCTTCTGCTCCTGCGAACTTTGCTGTCACCTAAAACAGCTCTAGAAGCTGAAGCTCATTTTCTCACCAGGATGCAGGATCCCAGAACTCCCCAGTACACAAAACAGAATCCTTAATCTGTGATTAAATCAACAGCACCCAATGCTTCTAAAGCAGAGTTGGGCATTTTTTCCTGGGTGGGTTACCATGGCCGAGAGGAGAGGATGTGAGCACGTTTGTGTTGCAAAAAGCAGCCTGCTCCAGCAGAAGGCTCCCGAAAGCATCACATCCTTGCATCATAAGGACAACAGCCCAGGTACCAAATAGTTATGCAATATAATTTCCGTGGAAGTCAATAAAATCTGGAATTTTGGGATCAACACAAAAAGACAAACCAAACCAAACCAAACCAAATAAACAAAAAAAACCAAAATAAAACGAAACAACAAGAAAAAAAAACAAAAACAAAAACAAAAAAATCAAAACCAAAACAAACAAAAAACCAAAAAAAAAACCCAGTGAAGAAAAAAAACCCCAATAAAACAAACACAAATCCACAAAAAAAAAAAAAAAAAAAA
>VYXC01013312.1:235907-250571 GCA_013397175.1 Platysteira castanea
AAAATACAAAAACCAGAACCGAAAAAAACCCCACAACCAAACAAAGAAAAAATTTGACCCCTACCCCCGGTTTATACATTTTGCCAAAGCTATCCTTTTTTATCATGAATCTCATGACAATTGATGTTTTCTTGAAGCCCTGGCTCAAGAAGGAATGAAACAGTTTTCACATTTAATTTAAAAAAGTTTTAGAGTTTGGTCATGACAAACAAATAAATATATAAATAAAACCAGAATGTACTCTTACAGACTTGAGAAATAATAAACCAAATGGAAAGAATGCTCTTCCATTATTACAAAACAAAACAAAGGTAAGTTAATTTTCAAAGTGACACTGTGATTTTTTTAGAACTGATTTGCAAACCTGGAGTCCTCTCCCAGCAATATCCTTCCACTCTGTGGAAGTCCACACAGCCAATATATCATTCCTTCTCAAACGTCTTCTTGAAACTCACCCTGGAGAGCACAAACCCTTGTCCAAGCTGCTCATGCTCTGCCAGGTCTTCTTTAAGGGTTCACTGATATTTTGAATTCTCCCGTCTCACCTCGAATTCTCCCGTCCCCTCCCGGCTGATACATCCTGGTGCATTTCCAGCACCACAGTAACAACTGATGTGTTGGACCTCTCTGCATCCTCACTGGAACCTGGCGCACCACCTGCTTGAAGAACATGCAGAAATACTGAAATGCACAAGGCCAGGGCCCTAAAAGTAATGGGTTTTCTGGTAGTGGTAGGACAGAAGCAGAACAAATTCATAATGACACAGGCCCTGTTGTGGTTTGAACATTCCATTCCAGCCTTCTGTGTTTTCCTGATTGGGCTTACTGCTGTTAAAGCTGTAATTATTCATGCAGTTTGCAGTATACTGTAGATACCCGGAGCACCTTGTGTTAATATATTAGGAAGGAGACACAAAAAAACCCTATCTCAATATTCATAGATGAACACTGCAAGTGAATTGCTGACAGAATGTTTCCTGGGGTGGAAAAAATGGAGAAGTTTCTGTTTTATGGGTTGCCAGAGGGAACGGTTTCCAATGCACAACTTGTGCATTTGGTGGAAAATGAGTACAGTCCCAAAAACAACACCCTTAGCTCAAGGTTTTCCATTATTGAGTTGTTTTTATTTTATTTACAATGCAAACAAAAGTGCTGATTATCATGATTCAGCACCCTCTAAGAGAGATGGAAGCAGTAAATAGAGTTGGCAGGGAGATCGGACTTGCCACCACACCCAGGGCACAGCATTTCTGCAGGTTTCAGATATTTAGGAATGATGTTCATTTGCCATGCACCGTGCACTTATACTTTTCTTACAACTGATAAGAGGCCCAATATCTGACTTTCTCTTCTACCCTTTTGTGGCCTTCTTAAAATCTGTAGATGTTTTTAGTTTGGGTTTTTTTTTTTTTTTCCTAGTAATGATTTTGCAACATCTGGAGACCATTTAAAACGCTTAAATTAAAATAGTCCCGAGCTAAAACTCTCAAGCAGAATTGATTAAAACTCTGCAGAGGTGGCACACACCAGCCTTATCTTGCCAGGTATCACCTGTTTAGGCACACCTTTGGGGCAGGGTCACACCTGAATCAGCAGTCCCACCGGATCTTATGTGGTTGTTCGAGACAAGATAAGGCAGAGGCAAACATCCACCGCCACTTCTCACCATTAACAACCTCGCTGAATTTTTCATGGGGTTCCCTGACTCCAGTTTGGGCAACAACTGCCTTGCCTGAGCTCATTGTTAAGTGCCATTAACTGGAACACCTTCCACATGATCCTAATCTGCTCGGTGGGAGGAAAGGCACTCCAGGAACTGCCAGATCAGGCCTGGAGGAAGTTTCACTGACTTCACTGGTGAGCAGAAGTTGTGCTGGCTCCAGCCCTTTGGGACCACAAGTACTCCATGAATGTGCTACAACACGCCCGAGAATTTGGCTCATTTTGGTTGTGTTGGGTTTGTACGGCCAGTTTTGAGGAGCCACATTCTCACTCCCCTGTGGCTGGACAGGGGAGAGAAAACATAACTAAGAGTTCATGAGTTCAGATAAGGGCTGGGAGAGATCACTCACCAAATACTGTCATGGGGAAAACAGGCTGAACTAGAGATATTAACTGAATTTGTTGCTAACAAAATCAGAGCAGGACAATGAGAAGTAAAAGAAGCCCTTAAAAACACCTTTGCCTCACCCGTCCCTCCTTTCCAACTCTACCTTCTCCCCCCAGGAGGCACAAGGAATCAGGGAATGGAGGTTTGGTCAGTCCATCAGAGGTTGTTTCTCCCTCTGCTCGGGAAGAGGAGTCCTTCCCCTGCTCCAGTGTGGGTCTCCCATGGGCTCACAAATCCTGACAGCAAACCTGCTCCAGCATGGGCTCCTCTCTCCACAGGTCACAGCCTCTCTCAGGCATCCCTCTGCTCCATTGCGGGCTCCTCCAGGGGCAGCAGGGGCACAAGTTTTTATTTTTTCTCTCTGTTCATCGGAGACCAACGTTTGCGTAACCATGCAGGATAAGATATAACCAAATCATGTGAATCCTCCTCTACAGTCAAGTGTGATAGTGTGAGAGAGGACACACTGGATCAGAAAGGAAAGCCTTGAACTGAAGTTCAGGAATTTTCCAAGGACATGGGTAATCTGGCTTCAAGTTTCCAGATGTGTGTGGCCTGGGTCATTCAACATCTCGTGGCTTGACCTCTACAGTGAAAGCACCTGGCAAAATGAAAATCAAAATTTAAGAGAAAACGAGGAGAATGGGGGGAACTCTGACCCAGTGGTGGCACAAGGACATTGGTCAACAGGACTTGCAAAGGTAGGAATTCCAGACCTGAGAAATCATCAGAAGCAAAAGCAGTCTTTTGTAGTCTACTCCCAATTGTTTTGCCTGGCAGCTTGGAATTCATACAGCTGCTCTTTTTAGTTTTGAGGGAGAAAGTGCCACTGTCTTTGCAGGTTTCAGCTGGAATTCAAAGTCATCCAGAAACCCTGAGGAAGAGCTCACCACTGTAACAGAGCTGCCATCAGCTGGGAACAGCAAATGTGGTCCTATGGGTGGGACATCTGCTGGCAAAAATAACCCTGATGAGAAATTCTGCCATTTCCAAACACTCAGGATGATCTGGGACAGCTCTTGACTCCATCAGTCTGGCACATTCAGAAACCTGTGTGGGGACATTCTGTATGATGAAAGCCTAATTCACCATGGTATGTAAGTATTTAACACAAATACCCTTTCTTACAAGGATTTGTGTTAAGAAGAGTACTTTTTTCCACTAAAAATGTCATCGTGTACTAACTGGAATACAAAATAAAGAATGCATTTGAGATCTAGTACATGTGGGGAAATATTTTTGTTTTTTAAGATTAATTTACTTTGTATACCCGTGTTAATGTGGTATTAGCATTTGTATTAAGGACACCTGAGTGGCCCAGCTGAGGCCAGATCCCTGTGGTGCCAGAAACTGAACACACCCAGGGGTTAGAAATCATATTAGTTCCTTCCTTAGATGTTCTCAGACAAATAAATAGAAGAAACATGTATTCTCATTTTACAGTTGGGCAACTGAGGCACAAAGAAATTAATCACCATTCACCGAGCCTGAAGTGCACACCAGTGTTTCTCAGTCCTGTACCTAAGTGGTAAGGCTATTCTTTCTTCCACATCTTTTCTTTGAGAGTCTCTATGTTTTGTTAATTAAATACAAGCGACAGTGACTTCAGCCATGATCAAAAAGAATTCACACATTTTCCTTGACATAAAGGGACTCTGTTGTTCATCAGCTGTGGGGTACATCTATGTATTTTCCCCAGGCAATTGCCTCCCCACTGTGTGGCCTCTCAGATGTGTCTTTACAGAACACATAAACTATGAACTGAAGCCATGGCTCTTGTCCTTAAACTGGTCAAAATAATCTCTCCCCTCATAAAAAAAAAAAAAAAAAATCACGGCCATTTAGTTGCAAAACTTGGCAAATGAGCTTCTGTTTTCAAAAGAGGATGTCTGCACTGGTGAAGAGTGAGTTCACCCCCACAAAGCATCTGGGTATGTTCCTGGGCAAGACCTTGGCAGACAGGAGAGGGGAAATGAGTGCTGTGAAAACACTGGGGGAAGTGGGAACCTGTTGCAGACCGCTCCTACCAGCAGAGCAGTTTTATTGACAGATACACCCAAGTGCACATTTGTGTATGTTTGTGTGGAAACTGGGGACCCTGTCCAAGCCAACAGTAAGGAAAATACAGATGTATCCAGTGCACAGTGTCTCATTTCTAAGGACACTCTGCAGATGCCAAGAAAAGCAAAGCATAGGTAGAAGTTCTTCCCAGTGCCCATCTCAGATTGCCGGAGACATGAGAGGGACCCAAAAGTAGAGAAGCTACAGATATGGACTCAAATTATCTGAAAGAAGAAATCCCCAGTAACTTCCAGGGCCCTTTGATAAGGTCTCCAGGGAGCAGATGATCAGCAGAGATAACATTGTGAAACCGTACAGCATTTCCTTTCTGTCTGTGCTACATATTTAGCAATCTACAATGAGGACTGCAGAGAACAGCATTATTTCTTGATTATACAATCTCTTGTATCTATTCAAACTTTTCTGTGGAAGACAGGAGCATAATTCATTATAAAACTATTTATTTTTCTGCCACTTCCAATTTTTTTCCTCCAGTCGCTCCCAGCTTGTTGGTCTCAACACCCATGATACAGGAACTTCACTTCAGCTTTTATTCAGAGATATTCACTAGAGCTGAAAAACAGCAAAAATGTGGTTATGGCACCAGGAAAAACACATTCAGACCTGCATCTGAAATTTATTTTGTCATAAAATTAAATTACTGTTTTCTTTCTTTTTTTTTTTTTTCCAAGGAGAAGAGTTTCCCATCTCTTCAGCTTATCAAGAAAATTCTTAACTTTGTTTTGCTACATTACAGATCAACATGGGCTTTGGCTGACTGAGGTATAAAGATTGTGATACATAACCTGCTGCTGTTCAAATCACAGGACACAGTCCCAAGACTCAGATGGAAATTTGTGTCTTTCAAACAAATCTTCCTTCTCCTAATGCTGCCTTTCCCCCTTATGTATTGAACTGGTGACCAGAAAACGTAGGGGTGAAAAAAAAAAAACCAACAAAGCAATTCTTGACTGACTCAGCAGAGGAACAGACCTTCTGGCACTTTTCCAGCAGCCCTGACATCGAGGTTATTACAGAAATCCAATCACATGCTTTACAATTAGAGCTCGGGTTATCAAAATTACTGGCTTGTTTTTCACCACGTCTAAGGTGAAAGGTGACAGAAAACAGCAAACTAACAGAGAACTGGTAAATACAATTGTCAAGCATATGGGAAAAACACAACAATTAAGAAATGACCACTGGGATTAGGTTCCTCAGCCCTACATAAGACCTCTGACAATGGAGTTGAAGCATGACTGACAGAGGATCATGACTGCACTGTTCAGAGCTTGGATCCTGTAAAGCCCCTCACCGGAGCCCTGACACAAAAGTAATTAAATAAATCAGACAGAAAAATGGCATGTCCTTCACATTTGGGGCCAGTGACACTGCTCATCGTTCCATGACACACCTGCAATCATGGGGGGAAAAGAATATATTTAGGAACTCAAGTATAGCCAGCATTATAAATCTCTAATTTTAGTGACAATTCTTCAGGCAGACACTAGAAAGAGTTAAAATGGCCCAGTAATTCCCCAGTCTCATCTGTCTACCTCCTAATTCCATCATCTCCTGCCATCCAGAGAATCTCAGGTTCAGTGATTTGATGGTGACTCCTCCGTCCAGGGCAACCACACAGGGAAGCAGGGAACATGCTGAGAATTCGAGTGGTGTCAGCACGGGGTGAGACCTCTGTGCTGCCCGAGGCCGTTCCCTCAGACTGGGCCCTTTCAGGAATTCAGGAGTTGGATGAGCTGGATGCCAGTGACACAAATCCAACCTGCCAGGCAGCAGGAAACAACGGGCAAAGGCCTGGAAATGTTGTGAACAATCTGAAGAGTGAAAGCAGCCTCCCAAGACTATACTTAGTTTTGTTTACCATCAGCCATTAACCCTGCTCTACTTTGCACCCCGCTAAGCATACCCGGGTCACAATCCATTTGTGTGAGGAACAACACAGGATTCAAGATCCAACTCTTGTTTTTCATTCCTTTAAGCAACAGCTGACATAAAGGCTTGTTCCAGATTGTCTCTTAACAGCCTGTGGAGGGATCATGTATTCTGGGCACCAAACCAGCATCAACACTCCCGGGTGGGGATGGATGGTGAGAGGAGAAAGACAAGTGGAGGTAGGAATATCTTGCCAAAACAAAACAGCAGAACTTCCTGGCTTCTCCCCAGTCTCCACAGTTCGCTGTCCTTCTCGAAGGAAGGTGGAAATCCCAGCAAAGGAGGATTTTTGCAGATCCCTGTCCTGGTTGTTCTGAATGCTGAAGAAAAGAATGCTTGCCCTGGTTGTGCAGGAATGGGTAATTATATCACACAGCACAGTCAGCGGGCACATCCAGGGAATATGCCACTTAAGGACGTAAAGAAGTTGCAGGCAGCAGTAAGCTGAGCTATTTGCACAACCTACCTGGGAAGGAATAATGCTTTTCTTTGTGCAGAAGTACAAAAAGTACATGGTAACACAGCGGAAACATGTTCTTAAGTAAACAAGTGTTAAAAAAAAAAAAAAACCTGTTACAAGAATGCAATGGTTGGGCATTCAGGTTAATCCATTTGCCAGGGTTTCTACAGCAACACAGTGAATTAACTTTCAATCATGATGAAATAGACTTCTGTTTTGACTATGTAGGAATTCAATTCACATGTCTTCCACTCTCCAGCTTGTTCACTCTCCTTGACTCTTCTCAGGGGAGAAAAAGAGAATGAAGGGGGCACCATCCGCCATCCATTCAGCTTGACAATGTGGCTGCCAACGTGCTCATGTATGGACCCACCACTTCACTGTGTTTGCAGCACAGCTGTTACCTTCCAAAGGTGAATCTACTCTGTACAAAGAGCTTGGGAGATGCTGAGTGATTCAGAACGCCGTTGGCTTCAAAGGGAAATCCAGTATTTTCTACACCCTTCCTCCACTCCCAGGACCAAGACCTCTAAGAACCAGTTCAAAACAGTACTGCAACCTGCTGCTTACATTTAAAACTCTGGGCCTTTTGTACCTTTTTCCAGGATGCTTTGGACATCTTCCTTTGCCTGCCCTCATGTGTTATGTAGAAGAAACATTACTGGTTTATTAATGCTAGCTTGAAGTCACATACACATGCATAGACACACTCTCAGACAAATCCCTCTCTCTATTACAATAAATATCTCATAAAAAATTTCATACCCTGAATATATTCAGCAGCAAAATAGCAGATGTTGCATAGTTTGAGGGTTTTTTTATTTTTAACTTATTAATATGCTGATCAGATTCTTGTAATCAGAAACAAGGGACATTAATCTCATAAAATATGTAAACTGTATTTTATCTGGGAAAAAAAAAAAGGAAAATGTCAAAGCTGTAACTTCTTTCCTTTCTTTTCTTTATTTCATGAGGTGAGAAGACATCTGCAGGTGGAGTTGAAAGTGACTGCAGGTTATGACCACAGGCCCAGAGGAGTAGATGAGAGATCAAGAGAGAACAGACAGCTTTTGGTCCGTGGTTTAATTTTTGTCCTGATCAGTGGCTGCTCTGAGAGCAGTTCTGAGTCACAGTTGATGTGAGCAGAGTTGGTGGGTGCTTCTACACCCACCCCAGAAGAATCACATCTACAGAAGTATCCCTTGTAAAAACAAACAGGGGGCCCAGGGATTTAGGTCAGCACCTGCCAAAGAGGGTGGGACTCTCTTTAGTGACTACAAATAAGTATTTTATAGCACCACTAGACAAGGAGAAGAGAGGCTGGCCTTCTCACTTGCTTCCACGGACAATTTCTTCGGAAGACATGCAAAAGTTTGTCAAGGAAAGAGGCAAAGGCAGGGGCTGTGATCCGGCAGGGAAGAGATTCAAGTTTGAGCATCAACACTTCAGGGATACTTTTGGTATCAAATCTGAGGTGTTTTAAGCAGACCTGATAAGGAACAAGAAACTATTGGTGGTTTCTGAAAAGCTCAGCTTCCACACGGCAAACTGAACAAGGTCAAAAACTTGGGGTAGCTTATGTATTTAGTCAGCGACCAATCTAGGAGAAAAAAATCCTGAAACAATCAGAACCAACCAAAATAGGCAGAGGTCCATTTTGAAATTAAACTCAACAAATGTGTATATTTTATTGAGCTGAGGACATTGAGTTCTTTAGATGTTTTTACTCTTTAATCAATATCCTTCTCCAGGTTCATTAAAAACAGGAGTGAATGTTTCAAATACATGAGTAGGGAGAGAGCAAGACAAAAGATACGTGAGTTGGATCAGTTAAGTTGCTTTCTAATGATGAAATACAGCTAAAAATAATTGGGTCTTCTTGGGCTTGCCATACATCTCTTCAGAGGGAGCAGCACTCTGGTCATCTCCACTACAGCCAACCAAGAAATACCCTCGCGCTGATGATTGTATCAAATCTGGTTTAGACTGACCCAACAGGATCTGTTATCTAATCTTCCATGAGCAGATCCAGTCACACGGAGCTAAACCTAGTGAAGCCAGTCCAGTTAATGCACAAAAAACCAGAATAATCTTTGCAAAATCTTGGAGGCAACCCAGGTAGTTACGACTTAAGAGACAAACACTGAGTTGGTGAAGCTAACAACTAAAATTTTGCTTTTATTTTTCCAAATTGAAGGGTGTCAACAGCTGCAGCTTTTTTGTTTGTTTCCACCACTAACCTGCCATAAATTAGTTGCAAACCGTGCTTTAGATATCAAATGCACACCTGAATCTGAATATAAATTTTGGGTCTGGAGAAAACTTTTGGTTTAATATCCCTGCATAAGAGGAGAACTTTAAGACGCCTCAGGAACCATGAATTCTGCCTGAAAAAAGGAGGCATTTTTGCTGTGTTTCTTTGGCAGAGTGTCTATAGCGCTGTTTCAAGTCCAAACCTACACTTAACACCCAAACAGATAAATTTAGGAAGTTCAGAATTTGTCAGAAGCCAGATGAACACGGGGTAAAACACCTGCACAAAACCTGTGTCCTGCCTTGTTCCTCAGGAATCTGGTAGCTGTCAAAGCCGGGATAAGGGATTATGTTTGTCTTTGGTGTGTTCTGCCATCCTTATGTTCCGTCATGTGGATGCAAATTGTGACTCTTGGTACAGCTGAGAGTGGAGCTTGACAGAAGGTAGAACCAGTGCCCCTGAGGACAGTCAAAGAGGCAGAGGCAGCCCTGGGCTGTTCTACAGGCAATGACACACAGCAGCTTCTGTAGTCAAATAACAATTCAACTAACAGGCTCACACCTGCACCTGCTGCAGTCAAAGTGTTGCAGTTTCACCACTGAGTGCCCCGCACTGACCTCATATCTTTCTCTAAACCAGAACTGTAGCCACAGGAGGAGAATAACTAAAGGATTAAGCTAAAGTGAAAAATTTGAACTGGATTTCTCTTTTTTTNTTTGGGGGGCGGGGGGGTGGGGGGGTGCATTTTCATAGAACATGTTTTACATGTGACAGCCTTGCTAGACAGATCATTTACCCACCATGGCCACTGAAATGAAAATCAGAAGACACCAGTTCTGTTTGCATATTTGCTGTTTCTGTCCTTATTTACAGGATGCTGGTGGAATTTGTAGAATGTAATGCCAACACTGAATACAGAGAGAAAATGTTCTCAGTTTTCAAATCTTTGGGAAAACCCTGGTGGATCAGCAAGTAAAGGCACTCAGAGGACAGTAAGAGACATTTAGCCTCAGACCTGGGGCTACCACTTGCTACTTTCATACTGACGAGCTCCAGAGTTCCTGCACAAGATGTGATAACAGCTGAATTACTCTAGTTCAGGTATTTGCACATCTGAGACCTCTAAGGTTTCAAGCTACACAAAGATGCTAAAGCCTTACTCAGAAAGTCTGAGAACCAGAAAAACCCAGTGCTTACTGATAAGGCAGACCTTTGTCAGTCAGACCCACCAAACACTCTGACAAATGTCACTATGACCCGTGGAAAACAAAGCACCACCATGAGATGATTGCAGGAATGATGACCTCAGAGTGAGAAGAGTGATTTTCCTGCACAGACATTTCATAAACTGATGTCCAAACAGCAACTTTGAAAATGTTTTCAGACATCAGCCAGGAAAGAAAGGCGCTAGAGAGGAAGTGAGATTCGAAGGAGGTGGGAAGCAAGTTATAAATACATTATTTGTGAATCAGGCCAGAGAACTAGACACTGAGCTCTTATTTTCTGAGTGCCAGCATGAAAAAGGAGGGAAACTACAGCTGTAGAGATACCATTCATGTACTCCTGGCCGAAGTTATCTCCAGACCACTTGTCTGCTCTGCTGGTGGAACTGGCTTGGTCCACAGCAGGTAGAAAAGTGGTTTACAAGGCATGTGCAGGCCCTGCAAAATCTGATGATCATGGGAATGAAATGAAGTTGCAGAATTTCACAAAACTGAAGCAGCGTCAAGTTCCTTGAAGTTAAATGTTACTTTTTGCACAAGACAGATGCAAGTGGTCAGTGGAGAAGACACAAGATTTAGTGTCCAGGACAGAGCTCCAGGTAACAGAGCCTGATAAAAGACAAAAATTTCACACAGCTACAGGAAGAAATCATATTCCTACTTCCTCAAAGGATGGAACAAACAGGAGATTGCAAAACTAGAGTGTATTACAGTGTTCTTTGGACATTCTGTGTGAGCTGCTCACCTTTAAGCTCACCAAAGATCTCGATGAAGATACAAAATGTTTAAAATACCCTCCTGCATTCTATGCTTGAAATAAGGAATACTACTCAGCCCAGCAGGCTCCAGCAAGGCAAGATGGAACTCTCAAACCAGACTCATAAGATTCACTAACTTTAATAATATGGCACAGCTCTCTCCCTTGGGCTTGTTGCACACACAAGTCTGCATGTCTTCTTTGAAGTGCCATGCCTTTATACCATGTCAAGAGAGCAAAGGACTTTAAAACTTTCTCAAGTATTATATTTTCTTTTTTAATTTTTTTTTTTTTTAATTTCAACAAACACAGAAGCTTTCTCTCAGATCCTTCAGAAGCTGCAGAAGTTAACATGCCATCTGGATGTCCCTGAAGTGTAACAACAGAAACTTAGCGGCTGCTGTTATCAGCCTTCTGCACCACAAAGGCAAAATTCAGGCTTTGGACTCAAAAAAAAAAAAAAAAAAATTTGCTTCTCAGTCTTAAGACATTCCAGTCTTAATCAAGGGCAGTCTCTCAGAGGTATTTTGAGATGCAAACCTAACCTGCTGGGTCAGAAGTTGAGTGCACAGCTAGTGCCACAGACAGTGGAAAGGAAAGCAAAGGAATGGCTGGGTCAGCAGTGCCCAAAGCTGTCTCCAGGCTCACGGAATGGCTCTGTGCCTGTGCTGATCACACTGCTGTGGATTTATGTGTCTGCTACAGATCCACCACTGCATCAGGCTGGAGCAGCTGTAGATCTGTACAATCAGAAAGGCTGGGAAGGAGGAGACGAGTGTGAGCCCGTTCCTCAGAGATTTTGAGAAGAGGGAAAATCGTCTCGATGTTTGAAAAATAAAGCTAAAGACATCACTACCAGAGGCAATAATGTGGCCTCCCTTAACAGGCATTTTTAACCCACAGAACATCTCGTCCTCAGATAGACATCTCAAGTAGGTCACTGGCTTGTGCCCTAGAAAGATTTATTCCTTTCCATTGCCTATAAAAAGCAACCCAGATGATTAGCTCAGATTTAGATATCTAGAATTAAGTGAGCTGCTTTCATCATAAGAAGATACGATTATTTGCTTTGTTATTTAAACCAGGAATAAAAACATTATGCTTGTGCTAGGAATCACTTTCTGACTAGCAAACAATTGTGGTGTCACAATGCAGAAAGATGGTTTCCTTAGGCACATGAAGAATGCAGATACCTCAATATAGCTGTAATTCACTGAAGGGCATCACATCTGCACAAAGCTTTCAGGCATAAGTAATGCTACAAGCAGCATTAGAACCTGCTACCCAAGTTGTACCAAAAGCTGAAATTCTGGTGGTGTTGACTCTGCATGATTAAAGTACCTAGAGCCAGAAAAATTGTCCTGTGCAAGGACTGTGACTTCAGACCTCTGACTTCTGTAACTGGCTGCATCTCCATTGACTCCAGCATACTCATGATAAATTACCCTGCAATGAATCTGCCCATTCCTACAAAACTGGGCTGCTCAGCTAATTATCAGAACACCTACCTCGTTTTACATCACAGGTGCAGCTGCAGTGGTCTGAGAGTCCACTCTCCCACAGAAAATCCCATGCAGCCCTGACAGCAACAGACACGTTTGGCTGGTCAAATACTCCAGCTGCTCCACTGGCAAACCCTCCCTCGTTTCTGTAATTATTTTTTGCTCTTAAAAGACTTTTATTTGATTGGGTATTTCGTTTGCAGTATTGTCTAATGAACAGCAGAGGATGCACAAAGAATACTTGGACTGAAGAGGATGAGGTGTCAGGTACCCTACAGGGCCCAGCCTCTGTGCAAAGCCAGAGCTTCCAACACCTTGCACACCAGAGCCACAGAGAAATCCTGGTTGCTGCTCCACGTTCGTACACCCCCCAGTGGGATGGACAGAAAATAAATAGCAACACCCTGCCGTGACTGAGTCCTTTATATCATTTTATCATTTATACCATTTTATTTTCAACTGCGCTCCTTGTCATCCATACAAACACCTGAACGCAGGCGAGTTTTCCCTTAACACAAAAATCTGCCTCATGCAAAAATTAACATGCCCTGTTTTCTCTTAATTTTGTGGATGTTTTAGGTAGGCAGTAAGCTAGTCTTATTAGCCAGTCATTGGTTGTCATCTTTCTGGTTAACGACTGAAACATTAAATTCAAGGGGTTTCACCAGGAGAAAAAAAAAAGCATAAACAGATGAAATATCAGCATGACTTTGTTCAACTTCATGCTACTGAGTTTGCAAAGAAGCAGTCCAAAGTGATAACTTGGTGAACCTGAAAACAAGACATCACTAAAATTTATGAATTAAATAATCAGGCAGGAAGAAACACTTATCTAATTGGAACCTTGGCCACTCCCAGGTATGTCTGTTTGAAAGGGCAATTAATTTGTTTCCTGTGTTTGATAGCAATGAAGAGGCTAGCAAGAATGTCCAAAAGGAAAATAGTATCATGAATTAGCATGGGGAAATCTGCAGCTTGTTGCTTATTCAAAATTTGATCATGAGTAGCCTACAACTTCAAGTTTAGAAAACAATTTTTTTTTTCTTTTTTTTTCACTTTGGATGTTATTTCTACCTTAGCATATGGATGTGAAATCTGGAAATCCATCAGAAGTATAGGCAGGTGTCTAAACACCTTCAAAAGCAAACTGCTAGAAAAATATTAGACATTACAAGGAGTTAATTTATAAAAAATCCTGAGATTCCTCAGACAACCAGTCTTAAAAATTACCAAGTAAGAAAATAGAGATATCTGGAGAATGAGCTAATAATTAAATCAGAGCATCTGCCATTGCAAGTGTGTTATGAAATGCTGTGAAAAGGCACATACAAATGGTTTTAACTGGCAAAATTGTCAGAACTTCACAGCACAGAGGCTTTGGAAATTGCATCCCATCGCTGAAGTAGCTGACTGAATGAACTTTACGACACAGCTTATGTTTCTTATAGCAGGAAGGATCCAGATTCAAATTGTGGAATAAAAAATAAAACAAAACAGAACCTCCTGAACAGAACAAGCATGTAAAGACTTACAACAGACACACAGAAAGAAAAGTCTTAGAAATTTTTTCTCACCAAGGATACTGGCAAACTTGAGGGTGAAATATGTTCTCAGAAACACTGATCAGCTTATAAGTCAGTTGTGAATAGAAAACCAGCAAAACCTGTTATTTGCAATGAATTTTTTAAAAATTTATTTCTAATGCCTATTTTTTTACAAACTATATTATCTGTCCATTAATTGAATAGTAGACATTGTTTTATTTAATGTTTTGGGCTTTTTTTCTTTTTAAAAAAGTGTCATTTAAACCAAAATTTGTATATATAGCAGAGGTAAAAATAAAAAAAAAAAAAGCTTATTGTTCTGATCTGGAATGACAATTAAACTAAAAATCAGTTACATTTCTTCTAAATGGATCACAGATGTTAATATTTTTGTTTTGGAACAGATACTTCTATATCATTGGTTGTTCTGAAAATGCTAAAATAATCTAACCTTTCCCTCCCTTTCTAATAAGGAGTGTGAACACTTCTCTTTTTTAATTAAGTCTTGAAAATATTGAAATTTACATAGGTAGATTTGGCAGTCTTTTCATGTTTACTTGGACTGTGAGGTATATTTTACATATTCCTCTGTAAGTAAAACAATTTCTTTTTTTACTTAGTCTGTTTCATCAGATGTGGATAAGACACTGGTAATGGGAGAAGACCTATTCTCTTAAAGTTGTGTAAATTAGAAATGGTCATTGAAATGGCAGAGTCACAGGGATGTAAAACCTGCAGGAGGAGAGTAAGGTGCAGGGTGTTTGAGATGTCTGAGGACCCTAAGTAAAATCGCTCCTGCC
>VYXC01013312.1:250635-262689 GCA_013397175.1 Platysteira castanea
TTTTTCATTGGTAATATGTTTCGCCCACTTAATTTGTTCCTTTATAAGTGCATTTTGTCACTGCCAGTTGTCAGTGGGTCTGCACTGGAAAATTCAGACCCAGATCCCAATTCAGCTCGTGTTCCATTCTGCCCTGAATGCGACTTCTGGCTTGGACCAGCATATAATTGAGAATANAACAAAGGCAGCCAGCGCTGCTGTGAAGAGCGAGCTCCCATCCCCGGGACGGCAAAGCTCTTCCTGAACCCATCTGGGACAAAGGAGCACCCCGAGGATGCTCGCAGCCTGTCCGACCTGCCCGGGGCGCGAGGAGAGGCAGGCACACGCTCCAAAGGATGGGAAGGAGAGGCAATTCCCGCTGCCTGCAGCCGCGGTCACGCCTGCCTGGCGAAGGAGGAGGACGGGAGCCGGCCACAAAGGATTTCCTGCCCACAAGCAGGGCTTTGTGCTCTTTGTGAGGTGCGCTGCTCTCCGTCCCCTCCCGCTGGAAGCGGCTCCTCCTCCAGCACCCCGCGATCCAGGGAGCTGGCGGCAAACGGGAGGTGAACCAGAGAAGAGCTGTGAGGACAATTAAAGCGCCAGGAAATGCGCCCTGGTGGCTTAAATAAATCAAGTCTTTCTCAGTGGAGAAACACGTGAAGAGAGGATGAATTAATTAGAGATTACAACCAACTATGAGGGATGAAAATTTGGTAATCGAGGGAGGTTTTGGTTTGGAGACAAAGAGACATCGAGGTTTAACATCTGCTGAAGTTGAAGGTAAAACAATTTAGAGCAGGACTGAAAATTTAAAAAGCAGGACAATTAACTGCTGGGCAAACACACCAAACTGAGATTTAAAGATTTGCACTGAATTTTCTTCATAAATTCTGTATTTTTTTCCTTAGAAGATAGGCTGCAGGTTAAGCAGGAATTAATTTTAGCAAGTTCAACCACATACACTGCAAAAAGAGTTGGAATAAAAGATCAAAACAGGCCCTCCTAGCTTTGTAAATAAGGAGTCCAATAATAAGCAGCTAAGCTCACATTCCAGGCTCCTGAGGACACATTGCAGGCAGGAACGTGACATGACTTTCCAAAGGCTGCATGACAAATCTGTGCCCAGACCTGAAGAGAGACCCCGGGATTCCCGACAGGAATGCTCTTTGTCCTTGCCGTGTTCCCATCCTGCCCTTTCTTTCTTTAAAGCGCTTATCCCCTTCCTGTACCGCTCCCTTCCTCCTTTCCTCTGTGCTTGCCACCAGGTCCATTCCTCCCTGGTATCTTCTCTGCCCCTCATCCCGCCTCTCCCATTTTTCTGGGGAGCCTCTGGAACTCTGCACTGACATCTCCTGCAGAAGGACCGGGCTGGTTCACGTCTCACCACATTTTCTGGAAGACTCCCACAGCTGATAAAGATCAGGCAAAGGAGGTATGAGAAAAAAGAAGGTTATTAGTGGTCTGAATGTCCTAGATTGTGGCCAAGTGGCTCTGTCAAAAAAGGTGAGGGCTGCAGTCCTTTCCCACCAGCGGCTGTCCCCTGAGAGCAGCCAACATCAGCACTGGCAACAGAAGTGTGGAGCTGCCACTCCAGAAGAGGGACATGAACATCTGTCCTGGCCATGAATAAGCCTTTAAAACCTCCTTGGTGATCTACCTGGCTCTCAGGGAGCACTCTCCATGACCACACGAGGAGTCATCCTGGCACTGACACCACCACCCCCTTTCGCTGCAACCCTACCACAGGGAGTGGCCCCTCAGAGCGTATGGAAATGAGGATGAACCCACGAGCAGCTTCAACACTGGCCCTCTTAATTTTCCCAGTTTCTCCTCACCACAATACACGTATCTAAAACCTCAACCTTGTCTGTTTCTTTAAACAGTCACTTTTCCTCTATTTCCAAACCCTCAGATCAGTTCCGTTCAAAAGAAGAACATATTAATAGCAACCTCTATATTCCCTCTAGGATGCTCTCAAGTCTTACTGTGTTTTTAATCTTTGCAGAGCCCAAAAAACCAACCACATCAGGTGATGTGAATGCCAGGGGTTTTTTTCATTTCTGTATGGACGTGACTAGTTAGGAGTTCTGCAAAGATTAAAAACACCATTCAATAAAACTACAGATTTGAAAAAGGTGCATCATGATATGATTAACAGGGGATTCAAAAAAGAAGATAAAAAGAATATTCCTGAGATCCACAGAGTGGTAAAACTCTACAGAATAAGTGGAGCAGCATTGACCTGCTCTTTAATAACAGCGAGAGATAAAACAACCTCATCAAAACTTGGAAGGCATCTGAAGCAGAAAGATTAGGCTGAGATCTTTGGATTTCCAGATTGCAAAGAAAAAGAGTCTGTTTAGTTGTTCTGAAGCCACAGAAGAAGTAAAACTGTGAAAATTAAAACCAGAACAATGTGTTTTGACCACAGGCTGCAGGCTAATATTCACGGTCAGGCGTGGAGAGGAATTGAGTTTCTCCTGTGGACTGGGGGAGCAAAAAAGCACCTACAGCACATGACATTTAAAACTACAAGCAGAGTGCCACGACTGGTGTGTCATCTACATTCTCTAACTTCAGTTTTCTCAGTTTGCGTTAAGGATACATTCAAAACTCACTTCTTTAGACTTTTGTTTTCATCTTGCTCTTCAAGTGTGTTTTTCCCTTCCAGCACACAGTAATCCTTCTGGTGTGTTATATAACAGAATATTCTACCCTGGGAAAATATTTTTTGTTCTTGTTTGCAACTTTTCACTCTTTTCTGAAAAGTTATCCTCTTTTTGGGGTAAACACAGTGAAATAGAAAATGACAGGCAGAAGAGATGTTTATTATTGCACCTTTTGAGTAAGTCACAAGACAGTGCCATGGTCTTGGCCCATCACCACAGAGAGTATCTTGACCATTTGCTGTGACTCTTTGTAGGTGGGCACATTATGAGACAATAAAGCTCATCAGTGGGTGATGATTCTGTTCCATGGCAACTTCCTGTGTTCCAAATCATTATTCTTCTGTGCTGGAACACAAAGAAAATGCTTTCATAAAAGCCTGAAAATGCCTGTTCTCAGGCATTTCTGTTACCTGGTGACTAGAATCCTTACCCAGAATTTTCCTTTCTTTCCCCCCCATTCCAGGTCACTCAAAATGAAGTGTTTGTTTTCCTCACTACAGTCAAAGCATTATCCTCTTCTCCCCACAATTTCACTCTAATTTTTTTTCCTAAATGAAAGCAAGTGAATAACAGCAAGTAGTTGCTTGCATCAGACTCAACTCCAAAACAAGAACCAAAAACCCAGTGATTGCTTCACTGCAGATACACAGTTTACCCTCATCGAAACAAGAACAAATAAGCATTTTAACAAGGATAATCCTATAAAGTTTGCACAAATAACTGCTGTCCCAAAACTGCAAAAGAAAGAAGAATCAGGCCCAATCAACTGTGAGCTGTTAAGTAAATCCACCATGAGGGTAACACAGAGTGAGTACCAAGTTGCAGTTCTGAGTCCAGTATGTGTCTTCTAAAATAGACTGGGGCCTTTGAGACTACACTTGAGGGGGCTGGTGGGTGTGTTTCTGATTTTCCCAAATGAGCAAGAGACCCTGACAGTCTTGGACCCCCTGAGTGTTGGTTACCACCACTCCTCGTTCTCATCCTCCATTTTTACATTCCACATCCTCAAGGAGAAAAACCTTCAATCAACACTAACTTCACTGCAGCATGTGGCTTCATCACCTCTGCAACACACTGAGTAAGGGGAATGTTGCATGAAGAGCAGGGTAAATTAATCTGTACCAGGTGATGAGTGCTTCATTTTGGGTTAGACCTATCCTAACTGAAGGAGGAGGCAGCCACTCTATTCTTCACACAGTGCTTTTCCCTGTGCTGCCCTACCTTATCAACAAGACTCAAAGGCATGAAAGCTTAGAGCTTCATCTCTGTGGCCACACAGCACCAGACTCAATTGTCCCAGACAGATTTTTGCTTTCCCAGCCCTCTGAGACTCCTGCAGTTGGATTACACAACATCTTCTTGAGCAGCATCTGTGCAATAGGAATCTTCATCCCACAGAAAGGCTTGGGAGACAGACTGCTTCCTTACACGTGGTTGCTTTTGTCAGCACATAAATCAGCCCCTGAGAGGCCTCGGCAAAGCAGTCCTGATCCAGGGGAGGGTGCCTTGGCTGGAGAGGAGGGACAACTGTTGTAAGCTTGGCTGAGGAAAACAGGGAGCTGGGGACAGTCCATGAGCCCAGAAATTTACAGTTTTGAACATCTCAAGGTGCCTTTTGTGATGGTGTAACTTCGTCAACAGGAAATTCTGCAGGAAATTACACACCATTTTCAGGGTACATTATCCAGCTGCAGAAGATGGGCATCATGCAATGCAGAACACTGCAGACACAGCAGAAGGATTCCCACAGGAGATTAGGGAGAAACTTGCAGGATCAGACAGTTCCTCATGGGCAGACCCTGACCACACAGGATTTCAAAGGGACTTTTGCTACTGCTTCTACTGGAGCAAAATTATATTTTTCCAGGTCTCCAGGGGATTACAAAATATTTCTGATTCCCAGTAACCTCCAAGGGTTCCTTCCATATCTCAATCATGGACCAAACCAATAAGAGATCTCTAGAAATGCCCATGGAAGAAAGACCATTTGTAGCAGGAAAAAAGATGCCTGGTGGAGCACTGGAGGTCAAGCTGCACTCACAACACCCATGTGAAATTTCAGCTGTCCCCTCTCTGCAGAACAGCTGCTTCACTGAAAGGTTGCACAGCCAGGCAGGAGTCCCTGCTTTCCATCAGGGATCATGGAGCAAACTCTTGGCGCAGAGCAGGGAGACTTCATCTCCCAGACAAAGCAGAAAGAGACTCTTGTCCTCACATCTCCCAACCATTTAGAGCTGCTTTAAAAGAAAACCCTCCTTGACTGTTATTTCTCTATACTAATCAAAGCATCTTGGACTCTATCAAAGAAGCCAAAGATGCTTGCAGGGTCTTTGACATGCACAAAACTGATTTCAGTGTTTTCCTTTTGGGCCTGCAGTTTCTCAGCAGCTGCTTTAGCAGCACCTTCAAGTGGATCAGCCTCAACTGTTGTCAGCTTGCAGCATCCCAGTTTGCACGCCCTACTTAACTGCTTGAAATTCAGAAGTATTGAGCACCTGGGACTCCAGGGGAATTTGATGAGATCTGTGGTTGCTTCCTCACCTCTGAAAAGTGAGGCCTATAGGACCTCTTTTGAAGATGTCAGTTGCTATCCTCTATCCTGGCTTCCCCATAGTACTTCCAAACAAGCAGCTGTCGCTCCCCATGCTGGTAGGTTTGGCTTTTGAATGTTAAGTGTCCTGGACGAAGACATTAATTTTAGTCCAACTTCTTCTGTTTAAAAGGGACAGGGATTATATTACTTTGCAATTCGCTCTTAACTTTATTCTATTCTATATCAAATATGAATTATTGACAGAATCACCCCAATCTGTCACATTTGATGAGACACACATACCATGGAATACATTAAATGGAGAATATAATTTTAGAAGCACATGCAAGAGAAGCTGAGAGAGAATTAATTTCTAATTCAGTGCATGAAACAAACAACAACGAAGAACATTACAAAGCTTTGTGACCTAGCAGTAGCACTGGAAATGAAAGGTTTCAGTGAAGTCTAAAAGGGCAAACTACAGTCCCTCGTAAAAAAAAACAGCTGAAAAACAGACATGCACACAAACACACACATAAAGTTCAACTAGCAAATTTGATTTCAGATTGAGAGGTTTTTAGTTGTGTTGCATGGTACCTTCCCACCAATGAATGATCCCTTTGAACCAGCAGACTACTTGTGGAACAAGGTGCTATTCAGCTCAGGGGTGAAGTGAAGGGAATCAGAATCCATCCCGAAGTCAAAAGAAAACAGGAAATTCCATATCTCACAGTAATCAACGCGAAAAAAGAGTCAAGACTTCCCAGCATTTCCCACACTAAGATATTCCAGCCATGCCCACACACCAGCCTCCAGCGTCCCATACAAAATTGTTAATAAAAAGTCTCCACTGGGTATTTGCGTATGGGTGTCAGTGAACTCAGCGGGGACTCTTGTGGCAGGAATGTCACACTGGATCCTCCGAGGAGCTCATGATCCACAGCACAGGAGAGAACCCCGAAGTTTTGCCTGAACAGGTTACCAGCACCACTGCTGCTCCTTCTGCTCTGCTAACAGAGCCACAGAAAGTTTTTGCAAGTGCTGTTCTCTGCTAGCTCAGTTTCCTTGCTTGGAAGCTTTTTATCCCTTCTGAAGATAGCTTCCAGCTCTTTCTCTCCAATGCCAGACAGACTTTGTTTGAATGAGGAGAAAAAATAACCAAAAAAGGAAAGTAACCATCCCTCCCCTTCATTCGAATTTCTCACTTCTCAAAGTTTTAAGTACACTTTTGAAAAGGTGGTAACTTTTTAACGTTTAATTTGCCCTCTCTTCCCATGCAGTCAAAAAGTCATGAAAAATCTTTACCTCAGGACTAACTAAATTGCACCCATTAATGAGATCTGTAAGGTACACACATAATTGACTGGTCATTTTGCCCTGATCAGGATAATGAGTACATCTCCTTTCTATGGCTTTTCTCAACACTCTCCAAATGTGTAATATCACAAATAAAAGGAGTATGAATTTCTGTTACTTAACTGGCTAAGAATAATAAGCATGTGAGCAAAATGTGCAGTGGAAATTACATATCCAATAATAAATGAGGTCAAATAACACAAGAAACTCACTATCAGAAACTTAAAAGATCTTTATTTATGTCAGAATTTTGACCATTATTGTGCTCATGCATAGGTAAGTACAATTTTAGGCATACATTATATTGAAACAAATACTGATTGCCATTTATCTTCTGGCTGAAATGTTCTTCATTCAAAATTTTCCTCAGACCAAATTGTTTACCAAAAAAAAAATCTGTGGAAACCCAAAATTGCTTGCCTATTCTTTCTTGAGACCCACTGCCAGGAGTTACACACGGCAAATCCATGAAAAGACTGACTTATAAAATGTGGATTCATTTACTCCAAGTCCTCAACACACCTGCAAAAATTCCTGGCTGAAGTGAGGTTAAAGTTTAAAACTGGAGGGTATTGAGTAATTCATGGTACAAGTTTTCATCTTCTTGGTCCAACCTCCAGCAAAGGAAAACAAACAGCAGCAAGGTGGCCTTGAGACATTCTTAAAAAGGCAGAAGACCTGCTCCATGTAGAAGAGACCTATTTCAAGGTGAACCTTGAGAATAAGATGAGAAAGGGTCATTTATTCATAGCTCTTTCCAGAGGGTGCCATAAAAGAGGTCTTTAGAGTCAGCTTCAATCAGCTGTGAACAGTGGTTTCCTCTGCAAAAAGCCTGGCTCCCACATTTTCACACCACATTGTGTAACTTGAACTTATATTTAATTCATTTTCCCCTCAGACTACAGGGTATTTAGCCATCTGTGACATCATTACACCAGCTACCAGATTCCCTTCACTGCTAAGAAGGCTGACAATTCAATAAAGTCTAATTGACGACCTTTTTAAAAGGACCCAGATTAAGAGTAATTAGCACACAAATGAGTAACACTCAAGATTCCAGTGATGTAGAGATTTGATCAAATTCAGCATACCTTAGGGGAGATATAGTGAACAGCAGTATAAGGAATGATCATATTTATTGCAAGAAAAACACACAACAGACATTTTTTATTTATATGCTCACATTCCTTATTAATTGAAGATTATCCTCAGGAAAAAAAAATAAGGTATTGTGAGGAACCGAGAAGTCCTTCAATTAATCATGATTTAGAAAGTAAAGAAAACATTCACAGAGTTAAGAGTCAAGACAGACAAGAGTGACTGAGTAAGAGAGATAGGTTATGGAGAATAGAATGTCTGGAGAAACTCTACACCTAGAAAGAGTATTTACCAAAAGTCCCCTGCATGGGCATCTCTGTGTCTGTGCACACACTGAGACACACATTTGCCTTTAATCACATCCTCCTGATGGAATCTGGGTAGCCAGGCAGAAAGTGGGGCTTGCGAGGAGAGCTGCCTACCCTCAGAACCAGAAAGAGAAAGGGAACACCAAAGAGCTCATGCTGACCTTCAGTCAGAAGCCATAGAGAAGCAAGGAAGATGTTCTAGCACACCTTAAACACATGTACTGGGAACATTTAACAAGAAGAGTGATGAAACCCTTCCATCCTGGTGGAGGTTTGCTTCAACGTGGGGTTGGAAGTGTGCAGCACAGAGGTGCCATTGCATTCCAGTCCCAGATCCAGGTCCCTGTGCTCCACACCACCAGGAATGGATGTGGAGCCTTTCCACCATGGAAACAACACTGCCAGTACGATGCAGATCTCTGTCCAAGTGCCTCACTGGACCTCTTGGACTCCAATCGAGGCAGCACACTGAAAACACACCCTGTTTTTCCCCTCCACCACTGCAGGCCAGCAGGAGAAGAAGTACTGTGAGTTCCACCACCTCTCCCACGCAGCACAGGGCAGCACAAGCAGGACCCAGCGCACACCAAAGCAGGGAGACAGAGAACAGAGGTATCACATAGCAGGGAGCTGTCAGCCTGCTGGCCCCAAAATAGACATGCTACCTGAAGTGTTAATACAGAGCTCGCTGTCAGATATCTCAGCATTTCTCCCCGGTGCCAGGAGAGTGCACCCCTGTGACATCCCAGCAGGGTGTGGAGGAGGGAGGGTTAAACCTCATCCTACAGAAGGAGGCAGATTCAGAGACTTGCCTAAGGTGGGAGTGTCAGCCCACTAAACTGTTGACTCCACATTATGTTGCGGTTTTACAGCTCTCATTATTTGGTCTTATACTGAAAATTCAGATGCATTATTAATGTAATTTGTTTCAAACAACGCCAGCTGGTCATGGCGAAAGTCTCATTAAAATTTATCACCATGAGAGTGTATAAATATATACATATATACATATATATCTCACACAGGTGGGCCATACCTCTCCACGAAGTCTGCTCTTACACATAAAGTCAATTCAGTGGATGTGCTTGAATTAAGCAGTGCTAGTGAGCATGCAACAGTTTGAGTTTCTGCACATTGATGTCTTTTTTCCATGCAGGACCTTGCAACATCTGCATGAGCATCTCCTCTTGTTTTTTGTGTTGCAGTAACTTGGCCCACCCAGGAATCTGCAGAGGACACCATCTCTCCCTTCAGGGCTCGGGGAATGAGATCAGAGGGTCACTGGAAATGGGCAGAGCCATGCTAAGTCCCAGTTGAAGGAGTACTTCAAGGTACTCCCCTTTGGCACAACACAGAGCTCAGCCTGGAAGCTTGGGCTGAGGGGACACGAGTGAGAAATTCAAGCAAAGACTCAGCCTCGGAGAGATCATTTCAGAGGCTTCAGGAATGGACTTAAACCCTCCTGGCCAGTGCTGTAGATAAGAACAGATCTTTCATCTTAACCAGCATCACCCCTACAATTAAAGATGCACAATGTCTATGATGGGTGTTCTCTATGCTGTCAGAGGCATCTGACCAGATGATTACCTAGAGGTGACTCCTTCCTAGATGAGTCATTCTGTGAATCCAGCATTAATTCTAAAAAGAAAAAAAAAAAAAATAGAGAAATATGGTCAGAAATTGATCTTGTCTTAGACTGGGGTTTGGTGGAGTTTTTTCCTGTCTGTCATGACACAACTTCTATGGCTGATAATTTTAGTATCAAACAGGCTGTGGATATGTTTCAGACTGGGGAAAATGTCTTTCAAGGAGATGTCTCTAGTTGGTTGAGACAGAAAACAAGGACAACCTTGTTTCACAGAGGGGGAAAGATGCATTAATTTTTGGCAACATTTCAGACATGATTTTTTTTTTATTATTTAGGATTTTTCTCCTTCTATAAAGTTCACTCAGCATTATCTCCATTACTAAGCAGGCATGCTTACTGAAGTCTGCCAATTTAGTCCAGCCTATATTTAGATCCAGGAAGCTTTATTTTACTTTATATTTAATAAGATGTTTTGTAAGTGATAGGAAGAACCCACTTGGTTCCATACTACCACAAATCTTTCATTTGTGGTAGCTAATGAAAGCTCAAAAACTATTAGATTACACAAAACAGGGGTAAAAGTGGCTCTAAATATGGTTCTATCTTCTCACTGGCAAGATAATGACAGTATTACCAGTGACCTCCCCACACCAAAATTCCCTCTTAAAAGTTATGTACTGCAGACCTCATCATAAATGTGAGTAGTGGTGCATCCTCCTATCAGTTCAACCATATTACATGTAAGGGTCACTAATTACAAGTTTATTTTTCTTCATAGGATCCGTAAAGTCTCAAAATAGTCTTTTAGTGAGATTTAACTGGTGTATAAAATATTGCTGGCACTTTTATAGAGCCCGATGGGCCTCAGTTTCAACAAACACTCAGTTGCAAAGGGTGATATGAGACTTTAAAAACAGGTAAAACTAAAGTACGTAGGTTAAAAATGTGAGTAGAACAGAGCCAGAGCGAAAGAGAGGAAAGGAAGGTTGGTAAGACTATCAACCTTGGCATGGATGTCTATACCTACGAAGCACAGCATCACATAAATGCAGCCTTAGCACCCTGCACGAGCCTGGCTGCAGCTGACCTGGCTCCCTCTGGATGCAGGGGAGCACTCTCCACACTACCTGGACAAACTCCTCCCAAGGAGCTGAGAGCTGATCCCATTCACACACAGTTACCTACAGGCCAGTTCACCTGGCAAACAAATGCTCCTTCCCCAAATGCCTACCTTTCTGTTCCTAAACCTCCACATCTGGGAGGAAGTCCAAGTCCTAAACTTGGGAGCAAGTACACTGATCCCACCAACAACTGCACAAAGTGTAGCATCCCGGGCACCTGCACCAGGAAAGGTTTCACAGCGGTACAAAGGAAAGAATCCAAGTTTCCCAGCTAGGCAAGCACTTCTTCACTGGTGAGCATGGCCTTGTAGCCTTTAGAAAAGGGTTTCACAAATTTGTTTTGTGCAGGTATCATCACGAAGCCAAGAACATCAAAGAGAAGAGACATTCTTCTCTTTGAGTGTAGCATCCCCCGCAATGCAAAGTGCAAATCCTGCAGTTAAATATGCTAGTTTAGATCATTTAAAAGTGGCTTTTTTCTTCTCATAGTCCTCACACAAAACAACACTTGATGACTAAGATTTCTGGCCTTATAGCCCTAAATGAAGATCCCACTTCTCACTATATATTTCAAGGTTACGTTTCAGGATGCGTGTGGCTCACACAGAAAACATAACAAGATGCAGAAAGTTTGCTGCATTCTGTCTAGGGTGGTCCCATAAATAACTTACCAGCTCAAAATCATGCCAATAAAACATCATAAAAGTATCATCCAGTTTGTCCCAAGTCTATCATTAGAAGGGAGAAAGAATATTTATAAAGATTCATTCACTGACCGTGTATCTTCATCAAAAATAAAAAGAAGAAAAGAACAAAGCACTTCTTAGAGCAGCTTACAGCAAATATTATCAAAAAGGTGTGTTTGGGGTTTTTTTAATGTCTTTGGGTCTTGCTTTTGCACCAGCAACCAGCCCAGGAAAACTAACATGCAGGATTTCATGTTTGGATAGAAGGTAGCCCTGTCTAGCTTCTTAAATTTCCATATAATCATGGAATGACTAGCAACTCTTCCCCCTGTTTCAAGGCAAAGACAGGTGAAAAGGAGAACAGAAGACTGCATGATAAGTGTACATAAATCCAAAAAAGCAGTTTGCAGGGGAAAAGTGGGAGTCTGGGAGGAAATGTATATCTATGCATGTAATTGTGGCTTATCTTGTTCATGTGAGCTTTTCTCTTGACTGAGGAGTATGAATTACTGTAGAAATGTAAAAGTAGGAGTACTCTCCAGAGGACATCTGTTTCACATCACAGACAGATGTCTGTCTGACCCATTTTCAGGACTTGAAACAAGGATTCCAGAATATCCTCAGAAACCCCGTTCCAGTGCAGTATCATCCCCATAGCCAGAACATTTATCTGAGTTCTATCTATCTGCTTTAGTTTATTCCATCCTTTTTTTTTT
>VYXC01013312.1:262783-273040 GCA_013397175.1 Platysteira castanea
TTTTTTTTTTTTTTTTTTTTACACCATTTTAGACAGGGAAAGCAAGCAAGGGTCCTCTTCTTTATAACATTTTAAATAATATTTTTGCATACTTTATATGCATTACACCTTTTCCTAAGAAAAAAGCCCATACTCAGTCAATTCAGTTTTTCCTCACAGAAGCTGTTTTCTAGGCCTTGTTTTTCTCCTTTCTAAAGGAGAATGAATTTCAAAACGTGCCATTACCATTGGGCACAGATGTAATATTCCTGGGTCAGGTTCCACCACTCAGGGCAGAACTAGATAATTATTTCCCAGTTATTCACAATATTGCTATTAATTCATACAAGCATGGAATTTACTCTTCACACATCTTCACATTTCTGGATTTCATTTTGCTTGTGCTCTGCACTAAGCCTCTTTTATGAAAACTGCTCTCAAACTAGTTGTTTCCCATTTAATATTTGTGCATTTGATTTTTTTCTTCCCCAAAAGTAATACATTGCACTTGTCTTTCTTTATTGAATTTCATCCTATTGATTTCAGACACTTTCTTCAATTTATCAAGCCCATTTTGTATTCAAATCCTGTTCTGTAAAGTGTTTGCAGCCCCTCCCAGCTCAGTATCTTATGCAATTTTTTAAAGTTTTCAACATATTCCATCATCAAAGCTGAAAAGATTGAATAATTCTGGACCTAAGACAGTCCTCTGTGGTATCTTATTTGATATGTTTTCCCAGTCTGACAACAAACCATTGATAACTGCTTTACTGATAAGCCCAATTTTTCAGTTTTGCACCCATCACATAATAACTTCATCTAAACCACATTTCTCCTGTTTACTTATGAAAATGTCATGTGGATGTGTGTCAAAAGCCTCGCTAAAGTCAAGATCTATCACATCTGCTTCTTCCTCCTTATCCACTGGGCCAGTTACTCTGTCAAAGAAGGAAATGAGATTGCTTTGATGTGATTTGTTCTTGACAAACCCATGCAGGCTATTTCTTATCACCTTATTTTCCTCTAGGTGTTTACAAATTGATTGTTCAATAATTTGCTCCTACATTTTTCTCAGTATCAAAGCCAGGCTGACTGGTCTGTGATTCCCTGGGTCTTCCTATTTCCCCTTTTCAAAGACAGAAAAACACAGAACCTTTCTCCCATCCACCGGGACCTCACTCATCCTCCACAAGCTCTCAGAGATAATTGCTAATGGTTCAGAGATCACCTCAGCTAGTACCTGCAGTACTCCAGGGTGAATTTCACGAGGCCCTGCTGACTTGCATATATCTAACTTATCTGAATATTCTTTAACCTCTGCACCTTTTCCCTGTATATTTAACGACTTGCTGCCCGGAGTACATTTCACACTTCTAAAGCTCAGAGGCAGCAGTCCTAACAAGGTAGGTTTAATTTATTTTGACTGGTGGAGCAGTCACTTTTCACTCCATAATGTCAATAAAGAAGAGTGGCTATATTCACTAAATCGGTGGGAAAGACGCCCCTAAACCCAAACACGTGGTGTTTCAAGAGTGACTGCTGCTTTGCCTCTGGAGACTAACACTCTCTGGGCAGGGAAGCCCAGTGAGACTTTGACACCCTCTCACGGCCCCAAAGACCCTTGTTCAGGTCAGGTCCAGTTGCAGCAGCTTAGAAAGCCAGCAGCTGCTTTTTTGTTCCATCTGAGTGACATCCAGACATCAGCCATTCCCTCGCCTATTTTTCCCAAACCTGGAAGTGTTCACAAAAGGTGACACCCATTTATATAATCAAGCTTCATATAAAATGCAGCAAGGGCATCCAGCAGGAGATAAAACAAAGATACATTGATCTAGAATTATACCCACTTGTTCTCTTCCTCAGATAAGGCTTCTTGGAGGTAGATTTAGCCACAGGATGACCCTTAGCTATTGTCCTTCTGTTTCAGCAGCTCTCTTCCTGTTTACAAAACAGTCCTTTCCCCCATCTCTCAAATTCACACTTGACACGCCTGCTGTACTTGCAATTAGGGCAGGAGAAGCCCATTGTTCATGTTTTCCCCTCTGTCTTCTCTGCAGAAGTATTTCTCACTGGGGACCTAAAAGACAAAATATTGATTTTTTTTTTTTCCTAAATGGCTTGTTCTTTTTTATTATGTTATCCTGGTGGTTTTAATTTCTTACTGCCTACTTTGATGTAGCAACCTAAAGACAGCCAAAGATGAAGTTCTAACCCTAAGGCCTTGAAACAAAAGATACAGCATCTTCCCTCTGTCCCTCAGAAACAGAAATAAAATGGCTTAGTTGAAAGAAATCCACAGTGAGGAGGGTGTGAAGAAACCTTTACATTTCCTCACCTGCCGATTAACACAGAGGATGCACCCTGGACGCTGGAATGGCCTTTCTGACAGGCAGGAATCCATCTCTCAGACTTCAAAATTATTCTTAGTTCAGTCCCGTGGTGAATTTCACAGCAGTCAATGCTGTGTGTGCCCAAGGGAGCCTCGGGGAAGTCATCAGGAAGCCACATGAGCACAGGATCACCACAAGGCTGGCAGCAGCAAGCAAAGGAACTCTGAGCAACCACATTTCACAAGCTTGCAAGCATGTCATTCATAACTCAGTTGGGGATTCCTTTAAAAATATAATTCTCCCCCTGCTTTTGTACTCAAGGAAAGCATCACCAGGTTAAAGGCTTGCAAGTGGAAATTATAAGCTTCTTTATTTCAAGAGATAAATTTTGGGGAAGAAAACCTCTCCGAGGTAAAAAATTGTGCAAATAAGGAGTTGATGCCATGGTAAGCTCTGTCTGTACTTCAGCCATGGTAAGCTCTGTCTGTACTTCAGCCAGCAGTGGAGCAGGTCAGCCTGGACCTCAGGCCAGCTCCAGCCCACCCCGCACACAGCCAGGGCTAGCAGGAGCAGAATAATCCAGGATGGAGATTCCATGATCTCTCTGGGCACCCTGTTCCTGGTTCAGGCCACCATCCAGAGGACCAAATGTGCATTTGTGCCTCAAAGCAGCATCCCCTCTGCAAGCTGTATGCCCATACTCTGTCAGCTTGAGCCTCCCAGGAGAGCCCAGGTGCTGATCCTCCTTGCCCGTGCATCTTTCTCCACATCCATCCTGTCACCTACTACAGGCCAGCCAAAATTTCTGCACTGGGACCAGCCAGCAACAATCCTGCAGAGAGGCAGGAATGCAAGACAAGGGACCAGTATCCCACAAAAAGAGAACCAGGTAGAAAAACAGACAGGATCAGAAGATAAATGCTAATGGATGATAGACAAACCAAGAGATTGTGCGTGGCACGATGACATAAAACTTCCAAAATTTCAGTCTTACCAGTTCCCGGCCTCACACCACCAGAGCTGCTGAGAGTTACAAGAGCTTTTGAGAGGAATCTTGGCAGGGAGAAAATAACTTTAATGGCATTAAACTCTTCTCTCATTCCCACAATGATCCATCATACAAATACAAATAACAGTTCCTGGAGGAGCACTGTCAAAGATGGAATGGTAGAGAAAGATTTCTTTTTTCTTAGCTGTAAGACACTTCTTCTCCAGAAAGTAATAAACCCCAAAAATCTTAATTGCAGCCAAATACCACAGACATAAAGCAGCAGTAAGTTCCAAAGATGCTTTTGCATGTGGTAAAAGGGGGTGGGGAACAGCAAAGGAGAACATTCACATCTAGACCTGTATTTAAGGTTCCTTTCCATTTATGAGGAGTGAGGCTTGGAAGCCAAGCTGAAGTTCAGACCAAGTATAACTCGAGCAGGACTGAGAATGGTAGAAAATAAAGAAATTATCTTCTACCTCAGCACATATTAGTGATAAATATAATGATCCGTGCACTCTAGAAGCAGAGCAAGCTTATTACAAGGCACAAAAAAAAGCACAATTGGACAAAAATATGTTCTGCTGTAAAAACAGACAACCTGCTTTCTATCATTAGTTGCAAAAAGAGACTTCCATTAACATCTCTGAAATAAAAGCACGAGCAATCTACAGCCCTTAAAATCATTCCATCTCCTTTCTGTGACCAGAGAATGCTTTAAGTTTTCTGAAGCACTGGGACTCTAGATCATGACGATGTATCTCTGTCCTTTACTTACAAGCACCTGCACCTCACCCTCTTCTCTCCAACTCCTAATGCACTATGTGAAGATAAAGATTACAGAGAACCTAAAAATATTCAACAGGTACTCTCCAGCTCTTCTCATTTACCCGCTTTGGTGTGAGATCCCTGCAGGTCTTCCCCCTGTTTATGCGGGAGGCATTCTCACCTTTTAATTCCCCAGAACTCTGATAAATTCTCATTCAGCTGTTGTGCTGAGGCCTCTGGGATGACAGATTTTGTAGTTTGCTTAACAGCTGTATTTTATGTGGGGAGAACAACCAAAATCTAATGAAATTATTTCTACATGTGTGATTTTCTCCAAGACGCATGTCAAGGTATATTTTTCAGCGTGTTACTTAATCGTGGTCTGGAAACCTACCCATGAACAGTAGGCAGTATGGACCAGCAGGAAGGTCTTGGTTCCTATCCACCTCTGAGGGAATGACGGTCTCAGTAAGAGAGAACTAAAGATTAGGAACATGCATTTCACACAGAAACTCACGTAAATAATAGGAGTACTAATAATAACTCACTCTGAGCTTATTCCAGACTTTGAATTCAAATAATAAAATAATGTCCTGAATGACTGAGTGTCTGGCTGGAGAACCAAACTCACTTCTACCTCTAGCTCCTCTGGTACTGACAAGGAGCATGTCTTTCTTTTGTCAGGGGGGAAGCAAGCTTGACAGGCCAGCTGGTGACACCACCTTTGTGAAAATGAGAAGTTAGAAAGAATGGCTGCTTCCTATGTTTTGTGCAGCGAGGTTGCCCCTCACCAAGGATATCAGCCAGATGCTGGGCTTTTCTCTCTCTCTTCCTTCAGGTTTTTTAGCACTCTTCAAGCTCACTTCCTTGTTCTATCAACACAGCAGGTGGTCCGTGTTGGGCATCCAGTCAAATAAATTTATGAACCATCTGATAAAGCATACCAGGGCTCAAGCAGGCTCTCTGTTGCTTGTTTGGGTTATTTTTAAGGGTCTAGATGGTGGTCAGATCCCCAGCTGATGTAACCCAGCTCTGCTTTACTGGCTTTAACACTACTTCTGGTCAGGTCCTCACTGCTGCAACTTGGCTGCTGGAGAAACACCAGGAGAAGATCTGACCTACTCATTACTTCATGCATGATAAATGATAATTACCTTTTCTCCCTCCAGCAGAAGGAAAAGACAGCGCTGCTTTCCTGGGGTGTCACCGCAAACAAGATGCTGAGGGGACTTCTCAGAAAGTTCTCTGAACCACAGTGGGACAGGATTTGAAACAGAGAAGAGTGGAAAGCACTGAGATACATCCACAAAACACAAGCTTTCACCTGTGCACTCAGCTGTTCTGAGGACGTGCAAAGGGCATGGGCGTTTGCACACACTTTAAACTGGCATGTTTACAAGCTGGCTTGCAAACACTCCTTCTGTGAGCTGCAGCTAGCAAAGGGAAATAAAACTGGAAAATAATTAGACCTATTTTTGATGTTTTTCCCATCATCTCAGCCCCCCTTCTGTTTCTTCGTAGATTGTTCACGCTGAGGTGGTAAGTACACACAGAAGCATGGAGATAGAGATAGAGATAGAGATAGAGATAGAGATAGAGATGAGATATAGAGATAGAGATAGAGATAGAGATAGAGATAGAGATAGAGATAGAGATGAGATATAGAGATAGAGATAGAGATAGAGATAGAGATAGAGATAGAGATAGAGATAGAGATAGAGATAGATAGAGATAGATAGATAGATATAGATTAGATATAGATGTGCACCTTTGTGAACCATCATGTTTGCCACATGTGTATCAACAACAACACCTGTGTCCTGCTCCAACATCACCTCAGGCAGCTCCATCCTGCCTTGCTAATGACCTCCCCAGAATTTCTCCTGGAGGCAGGTTTTCTTTCTTACCTCTTTGTCCTAAACAGTTTCCCTTCCTTTGAAGCAAAGCTAGCGGCTACAACACATTTTTGAGTGCTGCCAACGTAAGTTTCAGTTTGTGCCTCCCAGTCCCACTGCACCTTTAAGGAAATTCCTGAGTAAAGTGACTGATTTGTAAAGACAGACTTCTAAATTCACATTTGGTTTAAGTGTAAAGCCCTCCATGTTTGCACCTAGAAGAATTAGTCCTTGGAGGAAAGGGGGAAACACTTCTTATGTGATTTCTTCACCATGTGAGCACACAACACCCATTCATGCCAGATCTGCACTGTCGAGATCAGATTAGCACCTGAGGATTGACTTCAGACACCTTTAAAATATGATGTATTTTAACTAAGAACAATGTTTTCTCTTGGAGGTGGTTTCATCTGCCACCACTGACTCCCTGGAACGAGTCCATCCCAGCCAGGTCTGGTATGAGAAAGCCTGTTCAACAGGCTTTGCGCAATTTCACGATTGATGAATAAAGAGGCAAGTGTTTGGCTACTCATAGCAATGTTCATGGCTCTGGGTTCCTGACATGCTAGGGCTGAGTGGTCAGTCACATTCCTGCCCTGGCGTAAGGCACAGTGACTGCAATATCTTTTCATGAAATGACTTGGAATGATGTCAAGTTTGAATGATTTCACACAACCTTCAGAAGGTAAATCTCCTTTTATTTACTTAAACACACACATAGAACCTGGTAGAGAGCTCTTCTTTGGCAAAGAGAAACATTTCTGGATTTCACCCTGCAAAGCAATGGAAAGAAAGTCTATTCTCCTCACTGCTGATTGCTATCACAAGCTACTGTAATTTACTACCACAGGGCAATGAGAAATGCAGGCTTGGAGCACTTGCTTGAATCATGTGGGAAGTCAGGCAACATTGGCCTTGCAATCTGTGATGCTATTCCAAATTGCATTTTAACCCCCACTCCTCTTTGATGACTTATCTTAGAAGAAAATAAAAAAGCAAGCTACAAGTGATGAATGACAAACAACAGATCACCCATCCAAGAGCTCTTTAAAGAAGAATCAGATAAAAAGGTGGAAGTGAACTGGATAATGTTAAGGTCCTGTTTTCTACCCTGTTTTTTGATGTAGGATGGAGACAAATCTTCAAGCCAAAATGTTAAAGAGAAAGAAAGGTAATGTTCTTAATGAACATGGACACCTCTTGTGAAGGCTCTCTGCACATCATATGCAGGTTTTCTGCAATATTAATGACTTGATGGCTATAATCAGGGCCCCCAGCTACATTCACAACAAAAAGTAGAGTGAATTTTGTTTAAAACTTCATGTTTTAAGGAGAATTTTGTCAAATACTCTTTCCAAGGATGGGAGAAGGGGGAAGAAAAAACCTCAGCATTTTTTTTTCCTTCCTGTTTATTCAACCAGTTCCCAAAATAGCTTTAGAAAACTGGTAGACACATACCTCATTATTTACTGGGTATATGGACAGCTCACATGGATTAGAAAGAAAATTTTCTCTCTCGTGTCACAGTTTGATCAAACTGCCTAGCTGCATTTTGGAGATTTTGCCCTTCATTCATTTATTTGCAGTTGGACTCCATCAAAATCATGGGGAAAATAACCAGTGGCCTAATCCAGTACAGCCACACTGTTCCTGCAGGTTTTGGTAAGACACTGGGCCTTGCAGGGTACTGGTATTTTAAAGCTCCCTCCAAGAATCAGTTGCCTTCCTAAACACCGAGAACCCACTAAACAGCACCGAAATCCTCTTGAAGGAATGTCCAGTTTGGTAAGAACCATAAGGAATTCAGGCTGAGGAAAGGAAATGCACACTCTCCCTACACACAGAGACAATTTGACAGATAATTATTCCTGTTGAGTCAGTCATGAAGTAGACTTCCTCTGATAAGAAACAAATTGCCATCATCCTTTTTTGTTGTTGTTATTCCTTCCTTAGTGTCATGACAGAAACTGCTGGGGGAGGAGGGGGAGGTCTAGGGTTGCCAGCTGTTTGAGCAAGGAGGGAGAGCCTGGTGCTTTTAGATTTACAGGTATTCAAAGACCACAGAAGTTTTTAAAAGTGAGTTCTGACAACCTTGAAATTATTGGACTTCCTTCAAAGAGGGGCCACAGGAAATGAGTTTTTCCTCACACTCACTCCTAGTTCTGTTTCCTCAGGGGGACAGTAGGTGACTTCAGGCATCCTGATTGAGGGTCTGATACCATTTTTCTGCATTTTCACCACTAATGCCACCTGGTTTTTTAGTGTCCTTATAGAAAGAGGTACAATGCACGAAACCTTAGAAGTCTTGTTATAAGCACACACAGTCATACTCCACTCTGGATATGCTGGGAAATGTTCCTGTTCCTCTGTGAAACACTCATTTTGTGGTTAACCTGATCAAATGTCTTTATAGACCAGGCAAAGACTCTACAAGATTCACTGGGTGTTGGATTCTGACCAAAAAGACTTGGGTGAAAAATTTCAAGCAGCATGCAGTAATTGCTCCTCATATTGCAATGATTTTATAAAACCTTCCCATTATCACAGTCAATGCAACGCTCCAAGCAGGAGATACAGGAACATATGTGGCTCAAGGTAAGAAGAAAAATTACAGCATCCCTCAGTTACTGTTTTAACCAAACACTTCCCAGTTCTCAGCCACTGGTCTCTCCATGGGATGCAAGGCCTGTGTGTCAGGAGTGTTTTGATTGTGTAGAGTTTGATGATGCTGACAAAAGGGTAGATGGTTTATGCACAGAAACCAAGGGGAAGGCCAGCAAGGCAGATATCATGGTGAGAGACTTCTGTAGACCACTCAATCAGGAGGAAGAGACAGCTGGGAGAAGTCTCACCATCTCTTGTTCTTGTGGAGGATATCAACTGACCAGGTGACTGCTGGAAATTTAACACAGTGGAGAGGAAGCAGTCTAGGAGGATCCTGGAGTGTGTGGCAGAGACATTCCTGACACAGCTGGTGAGTGAGACAACAAGGGAAGCTGGCCACTGTTGGACCTGTTGTTCAGGAAGGGAGAAGGGCTGGTGGGTGATGGGACAGCTGGAGGCCGTCTTGGGCTTGGTGATCATGGAGAGATGATTTTTGACTCCCAGATAAGCAAGGGGGGGGCGGTGCTGCAGAACTGGCATCTTGGACTTTCAGAGGGCAGACTTTGGCCTGGTTAAGGGACTGGTGGAGAAAGTCCTTTGGGAGGGCATCCAGAAGGACAAAACGATCCAGGAACACTGGACATTCTCCAAGGAGAAAATCCTAAAGGTGCAAGAGTAGATTGACTCCTTGTGTCAAAAGATGAGACAGTGGGGAAGACTGGCCTGGCTGAACAGAGATCTGTGTCTGGAACTAGGGGAAAAAAGGAGCTTACCACCATCAGATGAAGGATCAGGCCACTGAGGAGGACAACAAGGATGTTGCCCAAGTGGAACTTAATGTGGCTGTTGACAGTGTAATTATTTTTTTTAATTCATCAGCAACAAAAGGAGAGCAAAGGAGGATCTCCATCCTTAACTGGATGCAGGGGAAAACATGGTGACAAAGGATGAGGAAAAGGCTGAGGCATTTAATGCCTTTTTTTGCATCAGTATTTAACAATAAAACTGGCTGTTCTCAGGGTACCCAGTCCCCTGAGCTGCAAGACAGGGATGGGAGCAGAAGGGGAAATCGTTAATGGTTCCAAGGAGAACTGGTTAATGACTTGCTACACCACTGAGACACACACAGGTCCATGGGGCCAGATGGGATCCACCCAAGGGTGCTGGGGGAGCTGGCAGAGAGCTCGCTGAGCCACTTGCAATCATTTACCAGCAGTCCAGGCCAACTGGGGAGGTCCCAGTTAACTGGAGGTTGGCAAATGTGATGACAGTCTATAAGTAGGACTGGAAAAAGGATACAGGGAATTACAGGCCTGTCACCTGCCTTCAGTGGCAGGGAGGTCGTGGAGCAGATCACCTTGAGTGCCATCAGCAGCAGGTACAGGACAACCAGGGGATCAGGCCCAGCCAGCCTGGGTTTAGGAGAGGCAGGTCCTGCCTGAGCAACCTGATCCCTCCTGCGACAAGGTGACCTGCTCAGGGGTGAGGGAGAGGCTGTGGATGTGTCTACCTGGACTTCACAAAGCCTTTGACACCTTCTCCCACAGCATCTCCTGGCGAAGCTGGCTGCTCCTGGGGGGAGGAACCGGCTGATGGCAGGGCCGAGGAGTGGTGGGGGACAGAGGGACATCCAGCTGGGGCTGGGCACCCCTGGGGGTCCCATGGGATCAGTTCTGGGGCCAGGCCTGTTTAA
>VYXC01013312.1:273182-385157 GCA_013397175.1 Platysteira castanea
CGGGGTGGGGGGGGGAGTGGTGGGGGGAGGCAGTGGTCAGGCTCTGCTTCCAAGTAATAAGGGACAGGATGAGAAGAAACAGCCTCAAGTTGTACCAGAAGAGGTTTAGTTTGAATACCAGGAAAAATTTATTCACTAACAGGGTTGTCAAGCACAGGAACACGCTGCCCAGGGAAGCATTTGAATCACTGTCCCTTGAGATATTTAAAAGTCATGTAGATGTGGCACTAAGGGACAAGGTTTAGTGGTGGCTTGGCAGTACTGGGCTAATGGTTGGGCTTGATGATCCTAAATTACTGAATTCCAGCTCAAATTGCTCTATCATTGTATTCTATGATTCTAAGCACCGAATCAGTAAGGATCAGCATCACGACAGGAATGCAAAGCACTTAATAAAATAAAGGCTAGCATCTCTGAAATACAAAAAACACTAACATTTGATTACCTGGGAAGACACTCCAGGGAAAAATTCAGGACCACTGAAAATAGTTTTCAAATTATATACAGTACGATGTAAGCATTCAAAACTAGATGCAAACAGAGTAAAATGGATTTTTCTAAAACAGCATCCAGTAGTGAATTTAGAAATAATTTGCAATGGGGTCTGACTGTCCTTTGCTTTGAGTGTGCTACAGCTGTTTACACCCAAGAAAAACAGGTCAAAGCTCTCATCAGACGGAGCAGGGTTGGCTCTTTGTCTGCTCTCTATTCCTGCAAATTAAGGCACAAGGTATTACAATTAATTGCAGACAAGAGGGAGAAAGGCCTCCAGTTCTATTCCATTCACATTGCAGCAAAACAAGAGGTTTATGGGAAAGAACAAAAATTGTTTAAAGGACTGTAGTAAATACTGAACAGAAAATTGAGGTCTGATGAGACTGTTTGTACATTTACTCCATGTGGTCACTTGAGACTGATTTGAGCACTGCAGACAGCAAGACATAGAGATTTACAGCCAGGCTACTCTCTTGCCAGGTAAGTCCTTCAAATTGCCGCATGGCTCCTCCTGACTCAACAGCAAGAGGCAGAGATTATGATCAGAGAAGAGAGCTACACAAATAATCACAGGCATTATTCAGAGAATCAGGTGTTTAGACCTTGAACTGAAGGCCCACCAAGCTTACCACTCTTTCCAGTGGGCTTTGGATCTGACACTAATCCAGTGAATTTCAGGGTGGGATTTCCTCTCTCCAGATATGCACTTAACAAATCCCTTTTTAATTTCATCACAGAGGAGCAGATGAAAACCTACTTTCAAACAGTTATGTTGATTACAGAGGGTTAGAATGTGTGTCATGAAATAATTTAAATACTGTCATCCCTCACTTTTATTTATCATAAGAGCATTTTTCCAGATTCTAATATTAAAACTTGCAGAATGGAAGAGAGCAAGGAGGAAGGAAGGTCATCCAGCCATTGCCTCTATAACTCATCATCACTGCTGGTGGCCTCTTCTGGAAAGTCCCAGTGGAGCCAAGCCTCACCCAAGGGTCTTTCTGGCTCCTCCTGGCAGGAGAGAAGAGAGAGAAATCGCTTCATCTGATCTTCATGGTCAGAGGGAGCTGCTTCAGATGAGTTTTATAACCTTCATCCTCAGGCAGCAGCAAGACAAAAAGACTCTAAACCATCCTCTTGATGAAGTATAGTTTTCTCCCTGTTTCATGCGGCTCCAACCTGTGGTATCCTCCCTCTGCTCACTCCACACCTGTTCACCCATTTTCTCCTTGGCATGCTGTAATAATGCAACGCACATCAGAGCAGGGATATATCCTTCACCTTCTGGCTTGGTCCCACTGGAGGGACCTGGCATTTCCAGGTGATGCTGTCTCAGTCTAATTTGTGGAGTGAGGAATTTCAGCTCAGACACATGACAGAATATGACTAACATGAGGCATAGAGTGAGCAGGCTCTGTCAACAAAACACAAACAGCCACATTCACAAATACACTCTGAAATGTGTGTGTGTGTGTGTTTGTGTTTCAGAGAATACCTGCTGTGACTGCATGCTGCTATTTTTCCCACTTACTAGCCCAGAAAGGATGATTATAAGGCAAAAGGAAAAACAAAAAAAATTTAAACTTTCCACAAGATGACAACATTTCAGTGCTTTAGCAAACTCTTCAAAGATGTTTTCCAGAGTTCATGTTCCATGTACTCTCCAGCCCGACCTAACCTCCTGTGAAAGCCACCAGAATCCCATTCTTTCATTTCCATGAACACAATTTAGGTCCCATGTGTGTGAGTAATCAATATTAATCCCATCCTCTGTGTGTTCACTTGCATGCTCAAAATGAGAAGTCAAACAGGTGAAAACGGCAGCGATGTCACACTTTCAGTCCAGCTCTAAAAGCAGGATCCAGTGGGCATGAATTTGGGTGGGATGATGGGATAGAAGCACTGGCTCTGCACCTGCAGGAAGGTGTGGCTCAGTGCTTGTGAGGCTGCCAGCAAGCTGAGCACTGCCACCACCCCCCAAAAGTGTCACATGGCAGGCATAACCAGCACCGCCACTTCCAGAGGGTGTGACAGCACTGGCAGCCATGGGTGAATTAAACAGAGGCCGTCATTTGGAGACACTCAGGGAGGGATCATCCAATGAAACTGAACCAGAGTGGCGTGTCAGGATCCAAAAAACCACCAAGGAGCATTGTAGGACAAATAGGGGACAAATTGGAGTGCAAAAGGCACCGCCTCAAACACACATGCTACTTTATATCCACGAGGAGTCTTATCCAGGTCAGTGCTAGGGCATGACACCAACCATTGTGTTATTGGTACATTTGGGGTAATGCTTCCCACTGCAGCTGAACCAGCTTGTCCAGGGAAAGTCTATCAATTTAATCCTGCCTAGGATCCAGCCAGAGCTGTCATTTCCCACCTGTGCTAAATAACTGCTCGTGTATATTCATGAAGAGTGGTCTTATTACTAAGAATACACCTAATGTGTACTGCAGTGTAACAGGAGACAACTTACAACAGGCCTATTAAAGGAAATCGCAGAGATCACAGAATTGACACATTCTGTTTAAAGGCAGCCACACTTATACTTGATCGCACAACTAGAGACAAGTTTGTTATGTTCCTCATCTTTCATGAACACTCACATTTACTAGTTTAAAACGCGAGATAAAAGCCAGACGAGCTTTGGCAAAGGAAAGGGGGACAATATCAAATGATAAACTAGGCATATTTATAGGTGTAAACAGATATAGAAAAGGCAGCGTTAGATATAATAAGCACTCAGTGATGTGGGGCAAACACTGAGACTTGAAAGCAAGAAATATCCAACAACTTGTAACATCAAAACCAGCAATTGCAGGTCTTAGCAGGCAAATGAAATATGAACAACAAATAAGTATGCATAAGAAGGAAACAACCACATTAAATACTTTGATCATTGCTACAGAATGAGTGTTTTACAACAAAACAATGCAAAATTGATTGTGTAATTGTTCGTAAATCCTGATTATTTTGGGAGTAAGTATGGTTTCTCTAACTCATACCAAGGATGCCATGCTGCATTTCAGCTGAAATTGTAATTTTTGAAAAGTGACGCAAGGTATCAGGAAGCAGAAGGAATGCAGAAGGAATACTGAATTGTTAGCAGTGAATTAAAGCCCACAGGTTTATGTGACATAATACATCCAGAATTTAAAAACAATGAAACAAACCAACAAACAAACAAACAAACCAAAACAGAAAAACCAACACAGCAAACAAACTAACAAAAAAAAAAGAATTGAAAGCCAAAGAAGCATCCTTGTATGTTTCCACATGAAGGCTATGTTTGGGAGAAATGGCTTATGAACTCAAAAGTGAATTATATAAGGCAGTTATGTGGTTTTTGTTTAAAAAAAAAAAAAAAAAAGAGGAGACAAAGAGACATAATAAAAAAGGAACACAGACTGGAGCATGTTAACGTCAGCAGTAGAGACAGCCTGGGAAACTATTTTAAGAGATCAAGAGGAAAAATATTTAGAAAAGTATGAGCTGACTAAGAACAGGCGATGTGAACATCTAGAAATGGAGATCAAGTCTCCCCTGTTGGAATTCACTAGGAATGATGCCTCTCAGGTCCAGCAGCATTGCACATTTGGAATAGCAGGAAGGTCTGCTGTCATCTCCACAGAAACTCCTACACACCCCTGGACCCCTTTATGGCCTTTTTGTGTCCCACAAAGAACCCACGATTTCAGAGCTCCTGTAGGAAAGAAATCATGCAGTGAAGAGCTTGATTCTGTGGCTAGAAAATCCCTTCTGAATTAAACCCAGAGAGCAAGAGGAATCTGCTTCAGAATGCCTTAATGCTCTTTGATGCACAGCCAAAGATCATTCTCCTCTTCATATTTCCAGCACATTTAGCCGTAGCCTGTTCAGTTCTGCATTTTTCACATAAGTGGCCATTGTCAGTGCAGGAGGAGCTGTGATTATTCCTGTTCAGACTGGGGTGGCATGACTGCGGGAGAAGCATATCTAGTGCAGGGACAAAGAGAGTATATGCTTCATTTGCTGGCCAGCAGACATCCGAGGAGCTGATAGCTAAGAAGGCCACCCCATCCTTCTCAGATGAGGGTGAACCATTAAAATCAGTGCAGCTCTGTTTATTTCAGCTCTGTCATGCCCAGTTAGGGAGCAAAGACATGGCAAGAGAGTGGCACAAATGGACTGGGATAGTGAGCATGCATTAACTAACACCAGCTGGGGATCTCGTCTGGTGATAAATCAGGGTAATGCTGCCTGGGACATTTATAAGCTGAGGGTACAAGACAATTTGGAGATCACTCCAAGATGTTATTTTCGATCACTTTCTTCTGCTGAAATAGATGGAAGTCAGTATGATAGCATTGGAGCAGATTCCAGTGTCCACAGCCAGAAGCTATTAAAAAATTACGAATAAAGCAACTCAGAAAAGTTTGACATTTTGTTAAGCAGGAGCCTGGCAGGGAGAAATATTTCTCTGCTCCATCACAGGAACAGGCAGAAGGAAATGTCACCAAAGTCTAGACACTTCCACTCAGTAAATCCCATCTTCTTCTCACATGTGGGTCCTAATAGCAGCAATGGTTGCATCAGGATAGGGAAGGCAGCACAGGAGGAATGGCAGGGCTGGGATCAGCCACTGCCTTCTGAGGGATGCCTCAGTGGTGCAGCACACTGTGCCAGCTGCCTCTTGGAGCCCATGCACAGAGAAACGAGACCCAGGATTCTATGTGGCCTCTTGCTTTCTCTAGAACTTGTCATTTTAGGAGGAAATGGAAGCTTGCACCCTGGGACTTCCAAATAGTCTTTCAAACACCCTGTAACAGTCAATAGATGCAGCACTGCTGCAGAAAACTTGAAGCCAGTCACTACTTTGTAACCCTCTACCCCATGTTCCTCTTATCTCCACTTTCCTCAGATGGTCAGTCCTGACCTTTTCACCACCCTATCCGCTGACGGCCTTTCTTACATTCCTCAAAACAAACGCTCCAAACTCCCAGCAGCTGGAACACGTTTGCATTTGACAGGAACTCTGCAGCCCACCCGAGTCAAGCCAGAATGGTGCACACTTCTTGGGGATGAAAAGGATTAGGGAACAGGGCCTGATGCTGGTGTGAGCCCTCTGTGTACAGAAAAAGCAGGGGGAGGAGAGATGATGCTCTTGTGGAGAACGAGGACAGGTGGGGTGTGTATACCAGTGCTGCCATCTCAGATGCCTGTGGAGAAGAAACAATAAATACTAGATAAAGTGCTTTAAGGGTTAAGAACTTCAAGGGGATAGCCTGCACAGTCTCAAAGAAGAAATAATAAAGAGCCTGTAACACTAGATCCAGCCTCTATGTAAAGATAATCTACTCGATGGAGGCTTAATCCTAGCAAGGGCTCTGTAAAGTCTGGGAAAAAAAGGGGTATAGTATGAACCCTGAATAGTCTAATTGATCCCAAAAGTAGAGTTCCTTCTTATATGTAAATATCCCATCTCCCTTCAACCTCTTGATCATCCAGGGTCTAATCAAGGGGTTCCTGAAAAGACATCTGCTGTCAGGAGGAAAAACCATCCCCT
The DNA here is from genome assembly GCA_013397175.1 of Platysteira castanea. Taxonomy (NCBI): domain Eukaryota; kingdom Metazoa; phylum Chordata; class Aves; order Passeriformes; genus Platysteira; species Platysteira castanea. The sequence continues at coordinate 279,226 of VYXC01013312.1, forward strand.
TGTTTAAAGCTCTTGTCTCTCACCTAAGGTCTAAGCTGTGAGTTCTCTTGTGTCACTTTACTCTCAGAAGCTCATGTACATCCTCTGGTACAGGTGACTGAGGCACAGCACAGGCAAGATGGTCTCTGGCCATCACTCCGTGGCCATGCCAGGCACAGCGGCTCCAGAGCCAAAGCTGAGGAGCATTAGAGAACTTACGGGATTGCTTCAGGAAGTTTGTGAGTTTTGAGCTTTTTCTTCCACCTAAAGAGACAGAAGTCTGTGGCAGAAGCTGTTTTTAATGAAGATATCGCACCCTTGCTTTGGCAGAAGCCATCTGTGTTGCACGACCAGGAAGAATTATCTGAGATATCAAGCAGACAGGCTTCTTGGGTGCTGGAAACCAGCATAATTCATCTTCCTGTCCTCTCAGCTTTGGTGTTTTGGTGAATGGAAGAAAAAGCACAAAAGGCTGCTGGTGGAGGAGGGTAAAACACTGAGCCCATGAGAACTTTGTCTTGGACAGTCCTGCTCCAAGGAGTGATGAACCACCAGGGTCACCCTGCCTCCAAACACCACCATCATCACCAGAGAAGCAGCAAGGCCACAGTTAAACTGATAGTGCTGCCTCTCCAGCCTGTCCCCACCCTGGTTAAGAAATATGGGCAGATGGGTCACAGGATGTGCAGGCAGCCACAAAGCACCTGGAATTTTCTGCTCCAGCTGCCTCTTGGCACAGACAGGGGAGGGCATGCCATTCCCTGCCCAATGCTAATCCCACAGACACTGATGGGAATGGGTTAGAGATTCTCTGGTCCCCCCACGTAAGCTCCCCTTCTGGGAGACTTCTGCCTTGGACTTGCTGACAGCCACAAAGTCCTGTTCCTCCTGAGGAGAGAGGAGGTGTGAAGACAGCTCTTCCCCTCCAAGGTGCCATGAAGGGCAGTTGGAAAGGGACGGGATGAGAAAGGTTCCTCACCACAGGGGAAGCGTTTCAGTGGTTTCTTTTCCTCCTTTTTGCTTCTGCTCACTTGTCAGCTGGTTTTGCTTTCTATGTTATGCCGGAGGAAGGGGTGATTTTGGGGAAATTAGAAGTTCCAGAGAACTATCTGGAAGCCAGAGGATGAGCCAGTCCCCTTCTGCACTCACTGTCTGCATAGCAGAAGGCAGCAGAAATCAGCAGAATTAAATACACCACAGTCTGATCTAAAGCTCACTGAAGATCACTGACATTAATTAGACTTCTGCCTTGCTTCCTTCCAACAACTAAGATGCCAAAGCAGAGGAAAACTGTCTAGAAATAGATGACTTTACCACTTGCTTTTCCCACTCTGGAAACAGCAAAACAGCAAAAGCAGCGTATATGATTGACCAAATGGTCTCTGCTTGTTCTGCAGAGGTCTCACAACATATTCCTCTTACTTGCATTCTAGATGTATATGTTTTTCTACAAATTGCACTGCTATTGTATATTTTCTTGTCTGAAAAATTTCCTTCAGTCAGATGAAAATAAAATCAATGCTCTAGCTGATGCTTGGAATGATGTGGCCCCAACACACAAACACACACACATCTGTTGTCAGAACTCTTCTGCCTTTCTTTTCCTTTCTTTTAATACAAGTCTGGAATCCACTGAGTGTTCTTCAAGTCTAAGCTCCAAACATTTCAAACAGCACAAAAGGTATGACAAGATGAAAGAAAATGTCCACAAATAGACAGCTAGACAACTAGTTAGCAGCTGTCTGCTTTTCTTCAGGGTTTTTTTTTGTATGTGTGTTTTTTGTTGGGTTTGGTTTTTTGTTGGGTTTTTTTTTTCCCCTGCAGGGAAAAAAAAAACCAACCAACTTTATTTTTCAGTCTTGAAGGAACTGACTGCAGATTCTTTTGTTCTGGCAAGAATCCAACCCTGTTTAGCACTGGAAGTGGGGGAGGAGGTGAACTCCTTATGATGCCATGTGTAACCTTGAACCTGAGAAATGTCTAACACAGTATGTGTACAGTTGCAGCAGTTTAAATGGCATTGATCACTTTCAACTTTTGTATTGTACTGATCACAACTTAATGAGCTTTTGGTGTTCTATCAAGCCAGGGTATTTATGCAGAAAAAGGAACCAAAAAGAGCAGGTTTTGATTAAAAATGTGTATGGGCTTTTGGGACCTGGTTTAAATATTTCAGATCTTGAGCAAGCATGGAGCCTGCAGTTGAAGTTATTTATCTTCTCCCCAGACAAATCTGGCTGGGGGGAGGGGTGGCAGTGCTCAAATGCTTGATTTTAATTACTGTTGTTGTTTGCAAGTATTTTTCTGCTGTCATTTCTGTTCTCCTTCTCCCCCTAAACAGATGATCAGCAGACAACATGGACTCCCGTCTAACTTGCAGATTTAATTTGGAAACCTGAGCATCCAACGCAAACATGAAACACAAGCTGCAGTTGGATTCTCCTCCAAATCTTTGCCGCTCTCTCGGAGAATTCACTCGCTCCCTTTGTGAGGCTTAGTGTGAGCCTGGAAAACTTTCCTTTCTCACCTTCTTCTGGGTCTCTTTGTGTGTCCATAAATGAATGTGTGTGTGTGTGTGCATGCACAGGAGTCAGCATGCCAGACAGCATTCCACAGCAGAAGGTAATTTCTCCTTCCCCCCTTTATTTGCACGTTTAGCATGAGCTGCATTCCTCCAGTACCTGCTGAAAGAGTGAAGGGATGTTGTCAAAGGCTGGGCTACAGGAGATGTGTGGAAGAAACCTCCCTTGTCTGGATGGATCATACATAACCAGACACAGCAGAGTTTCCATCCCACTGAAATAAATTTGTATGGCAACACTTAACTCTGCAGCTCTTTCCATTGACAGCTTCCAAACCATTTTGATTTTTTTTCCCCTTTCCCACCCAGCCTCTTCCCTGTGCTTTCAAATCGTGACTTCTTCAAGACAGAGCATTTATTATGTGTTTGTACAGCACCTGCTACATTGGTTTTAGTAGAATGGTGATCTCAATTAGCATTTCAACCAGCTCTCATACAATAACAGATGAGTACATCAGGTTAACCCCAGATCTGGGTGGCTGACAGAGCTGCTCCAGGTTCAGACTTCTCCAAATGAAATTTGGGGCAGTGCTGGCAGAGAGGCCACATGGTTTTGCATCTGACTTGAGCACTGAGACATATCCTCCTAAGCACAGACAAACCTGAATCCTAAGCTGGGGCTTCAGGCGGCAGTGTGGGTTTGCAACTCGCACCTTGACCCATCCCAGATGAGCAACAGTTCTAGCAGGGAGACCACCTGAAATTTAAACAATAGCTTTTCTCATTTGGCTACAGATCTTGTGTTCGACTGTTTCACCCCCCTGCACCCCCAAAAGCTGCTGGGATTTTACTCCAGTGGCCCTGTATAAATAAATCTAATCAGTCTTAACATCTAGTGGCATCTCTCCTTGGAGGAAGAGTAATGATCAGGTTCAGGTTATGGTTGTTACCCACAAGACTGAACCATGGAGAAAACTCAAACAGGCAACTCCTTAAGAGTGGTAAATTCTTGCAGTCAAGCTGAAGGGAACTGTATAGCTATGCCTTGCCACCTCATCCCTTGCTGGAAACACCAAAACCTCCAGCTCCTTGAGTCAGTGTGGATTGTCTAAAACAGAGAAAGGCAGAAAAGCACACACAACTTTCGTTTGTTTGTGCTTGTCAAGGTACCCCTGCAAATATTCACCTGCTTGAAGGGTGCCTGAGGCTCCTGCTCCCAGGTGAAGCCCTCAGGATGCGAAGAAGACACACCAACAGCAGCTGAAGGCCCTTTTTCTGCTGCTTATTGCAGCCCTTGAGCTAGGGTTCGTAGAGACCAAGAGGTCATTGTATTTACAAGGGAACACACGAGCTCGAGGCAAAGCCTGTTACAGAAGTGGGGCTCACAACCACAGATGGGGCTATAGGTGGGTTCAAAACAAAAAAACAGGCTTAGTCCCTGGCCTTTTCACCAGTGTACGGAAGCACAGCCTCGTGGGATGTTACTCCCGCATCTTCCTGGCGCTGCTTAGGCACAAGTGATTGCATCAGCCATGGAGCACTGGGGAATCAGGCCATGAGCTAGCACAAGGTTAAAAGGACTGTGCAAATAAAAACTTGCTTTCAGCAAGAAGGACACCACAGTTCAAGGCCAGAAGCTTCTCTCTGTTGTTCTGGAACTAATTTCAAACATGAATCAGAAGTCTAACATGGAGAGGTTACTGTCAATAACCCCTTCCTGAGAGTGCCTTGTTTAATGAGATGTTTAACTGGGTGATATGAGAATGAATTCATAAGCAAGTGAGGGAAAAGGTCCATTGCTTTCTTTTCCTCAGCAAGGAAGGAACAAAGGAATAAAAGGGGACTGAACAGATACCAAAGGACAAGAATAGAGAAGATGGACAACAAGTGAAAGAGAAATAAATTATGTGAACATGCACACAGTAATAAACACTTTACCCAAAATCAGCGGCTCACCACGAGGAAGATGACTACGTGCTGCTAATAATGAAGACCCTTGGTAAATTCTTGCAGGCAAGGGGGAAGGATTTAGCCCTAGGGGAGCTCAGTGTGCAACTGCAAGGCTTGGAAAGTCACTTTCTCCACTGCAGTCCAGCCAGCCAGCAGACCTCAGCAGAGAGGACTGGGATGCTCATTGTAAATCACCCTGTAAACCAGGATCATCTGTACTGTTTTTAAGCCAGCAGAGCAGAGCAAAATCTCAGCAATTTCAGGCCACCAAAACATTTCTTCACAGTAGTCCCTTTTCAATCCTGTCATCATCAACACATGGTAAATGAGACGGTTCAAAATCTCAGGCCTGGATCTTGTACAGATGTTTGCTATCTGTTTCCTGTCAAGGCTCCCACTGATACCAAGGAACGAGGAGCTCAAATACCTCTGAGGAGCTGAGCCTTGGAGTGCAAGACAAATACGTGGGAAGGATAAAGGCACAGAGAGAGCTGTTTCACAGCCTCCAGGCGGCTCTAAATTAGATGAAGGCACTGTTCCAACTCCGAGCCAGCCCTTTGGAGATGCTTCAGCAGCCCACATCTGTGCTACAGAGCTTCACCAAGGACGTTCACTGTGAGCTCCCATGGAAAGACCCAGTGTTCATGCAAAACACAAGTTGCCTCAAAGTGTCAGGACACAGGGTCTGAAATTTCCCCACTTTTTTTTTTTTTCCCCTGCAGGGGGTCTGTTCACAGAGCCAGTACAGAGAAGCCTTCTAGGCATGGAAGGCTCACTGCTTTGTGTAGGCACGAAGGAAGGAGGAAACAGGACACTTCAGGTATTTATTTTAAAAGTGTATCACGCATTTGGATGGCTGCTGGTGCCAAAACTAATCATGCTAGTGGAAGAGGTACAGAAGCAGAACAAGCAAAGTAAAGGAGAGCAAGTAAAAGGGAAGGAGCTTGGAATGACAAGCAGAAAAGGTAACGCTACAGATCAGAGGGTTTTCAATGTGTTGCACATGCTCCAACCTTTTAAACAGCACATTATGGCTCCTGAAACATTTTAAACAGTATAACATGGTTCAAAAGTTTAAAAATATGGCATGGCATCTCCAGCGTACAATTCTGCTGGAGCCAGATAGTGCATGCTGCCCTCTTAAATTGAGAGGAAGAGAATTAAATTCAAAGAGGAAACAAAATGCTCTTTTTAATCACCTATTGCCCTTTGAGGATCTTCTTCTGTCCCCTTTGTAGTGTAATGCAGAGTAACAGGCAACTGCCATATCCCCTGCTGATAGTTAGACTGCCCAGGACCCCAGTGTTATAAACTCCCTATTTTCTCCAACCTCTTTCAGAGATGCATCTTCATATACAGTGACAATTGCATCAGTGCCATTACCTTAGGATAGAAAAGCCTGCAAAGTGAAATCACTGGTAGCCAAAGGCAACCTAATCAGCTGTTCTCATTACTTATAGAATATACGGGGTTTGTGTGTGGAGAAACTACAGAGGTGGAAAGGGCTGACTAATGAAAGTGCAGGAGGGACGTGCACACGAGGCATTTGCCTCAGGATGAGGAAGCATGGCATTATCTGAATCACACTGCACTCGGAAATCATCCCTCCCTGCTATTTGGTGTCCTTCAAGAAATGAATCCCACCCACAAGGCATTTAATGGACTCTTGCAAGGGGCTTCATTAACTGAGGTTTCAAGACATCTGAAACACTTTGTGCAGGCCCAGGTAAGTGAAGGGATTAAATTATACTTTACTTTGCTAAGCTATCTTTTACCCAAGTATGTTCCCAAGTAAACTGTCTTTTACCCAAGCCATCTTTTTACCCAGGTAGAAATTGCAATGGGTGCAAACTGCAAACTGCACTGCTTTGGGAGGAAGGGGAAAAAAAAGAGGTAATCATGACAAATTATACTTTTTCAAGTTATCATCATCTTGCTCTGTCTCTGTCAAATTGTTCCTCAAACACAGCAGTCTGTGAAGCCACCTGATTCCTCTGCCTGCCTTTTTTTTTTTCTTCCTTTCTTTGTACTATTTATACCTCTTGGATAAAATGTGCACTTTTGCATATCTCAGCCATTTCAAGGGCTGAGATGATGAACTGCACTGTTTAGTTCTTTCCATCACAGTGTCACTAGTGGTCATGTCCCTGATTATCTCTAAGGACAATGCATTCAATAATAGATTCAATCCAAATCTGTCTATAATTATGATCAAGGATGATATACTAAGTTATATATGTGAAGGAATGGTTCATTTTTCAAGCCCACATGTTGTTTTCCAAATTCTTTGTAGCTGCAACATAACCTTGGTCTGCAACTTCACCAAACAGTGAATGTGACTTTTCACTAAACTGATTTCACCTCTCTTAAAAAATAAAAAGAACAAAAAAATAAAAGAACAGACCATCCTTACACACACACACTTCACACACTTTAACTTTTTTCTACTTTTGCCATTTCGGGGATGTTGGCTTTCTCCTGGGCTTTAGACAAAACAAATTCAGTTCCCCATAAAGCTCACTCAGTGTCTGGTGTGGGGTTTTGGGAGGTGAAAGGAAAAGAGAAGTCTGCTCTGAAAAGAAAACCCTGCTCTGTGAGCTCGGTCTGTGCTCAGGACTACTTCAGTGCATTCAGGAAGGCAGGTAGAGCTCTGTTATTTCGTGCTTGGACCTTTAAAATTTCTCCTCTGCTCCTTGCCTCTGCTGGGAGCAATTTCACTGCAATTACTGAAACGAAGCCCCTGAATTCCACTCTGTAGCTATTCACATGACCCTCAGTGTTTTGGACTTGATTTTCCTCCAGTTTTCTCCACAACAGGAAGAGTCGTGAGGAAATTTTCCTCAGTCAGTGGCTTCAGGTTTCTATTAAAAACTTTTGCTACTTGTAACACTTCTCAAAACCTTTAAAAAACAAACCTAGCATTGGAATTATTCAATCAAATGGTATTAAAAGCACAGATTATGCTTTAGAAACCACTTACAAAGAAGGTTTTTACAGATCAGTGAGGACGCTAGCGAGGAGGGGCCCCTGATATGAATGGAAACGTTTGTTTCAATCCTCATTTATCTTAAGGCCCGGGTGCTTTCTGGACAGTGAAACATTCTTCTCCTCCCTGCACTTGGAAAAGTGAGGATCAAGTTGCGAGAGAGTGCCCTTGAATGCTCAAGTAAGGAATTTGCTAAGTGGCCTCCTCAGCCAACACAGCTCCCATGTTAACGGTGGCTTCTTAATTCCCTCTGCCCTCGGCTGCAGGATTACCCATCCTTTCTTATCACAAGGCGTCACCGCCAGCTGAGCCCCCACTGTTGCATCCGCCCACAAAACCATGGCCACTTCTCACGTTAAAAATGTTTGCCATTTCTCTACCACCCCGAAATTTTTACCAAGCCTTGATGAGGATGTGGAAAAAAAAAACCAAAAAAACCACGGTTTTGTAAAGGTCCCAGCCTTCTTAATTTTTGCTCAGGGATGTCTGTAGCTGCATGTGTGCATGGGACTGCTTCAGCCTGCCTGGATTCCACACACCCCTGCAATATCAACATTAATTAAATGGAGTACCCAGTTACTAATTGTCACTGGGGCCACCAGTCATATTGATCTGGAATCCATCTTTATCTGAGGAAAGCCCAAGAAAACATTGGAATGTTTTGGTCTTCTTACTAAGAAGTATTAGATGGGTTAAATCTACTCTAGCCTCATTAACATATTCAGTGCAAATGTGAGGTCCCACCAAATCCCTTCCAAAATCAGCAGTGAAGCTCTTTAACAGAAGCAAAGCCCAGCCCAGTGAGGCAGTGGCCTCCACAGCTGTATCAGAAACCAGATTTGCAGCCCTGTTCTCAAACCCAACTTCTGTTGATGGTTGTGGAATTTTGGCCAGAGCAAAGATCACAGTGTTTGTCCTGCGACTTGCACAGCTAGCTTGAAGCTTTTCTTCTTCCTGCCATCCAGAGCTTCTTGGGATTAGTCAGGACTGATATTGATGTATGAACATCTTAAAAGGACTGTACATAGCTTCCAGGCTGAAGACTAAACATTGCTGCGTAAAACAGAATTTGGCAGTGATTCTATAGGATGAATCTAATCAGAGCAGACAGATTACAATACATGGTAAAGGCATGGAGTTGAAAAGAAAAAAGGACTCGCTCTGCAGTATTGCATAATACATTCTGGAGAAACTAGAAAACCTTTCAGAGCAGCTGGGACAGAGGGAAATGAACCATTTGTTCCCAAGTGAAATAAACAAAAGAAGGAAATGCTCCAAACTGTCTCCATACTAGGAAAGGAATGGTGGTGAGAAAAGTGACCAGAGCCTGAACCAAGCTTTTCACATTGTCCAGTTCCTGACAGTCCAGTCAAGTGCACAAGCACATCTCTCCTCATCCCCTGGTCAGTCCTGGTGAGCCACAGACCTCTGCAAGGGAATGCAGCCTTTGGCAGACACCACTGGATGCCTGCAGTGTGGCCAACACAGCTGCTCTGTGTTTGAGTCCTGGTACATCACCTGATGAAGGAAAAAAATCAAAGCAACCCCTTCTTGCTCCAAATCACCTGCACTGCTCTGGATATGACCGGAGCACCTGAGATGAGTTTGGCAGAGCAAGCTAATTTTCAGTACAAAAATCCACACAGCAAAGTTCAGACAGAGTGGAAAACCTGCAGCTCAGAAGAAGGACAGAACTCTGTACGGCGTTGGTTGTGAAACCTTCAACACAGTCAGTGATCTCTTCTTTGCTCATGTTTTTTGTCACTAAAACTTCACTGTTGGATTTTTTTTCTTTTTTGTAGATGATAACAACCTCCATCAAGAAAGAGGGCACAAAACTGACTCCTGGTACCTCCTTGACAGGAGTGTGAGTTCTTCAGTCATCCCTCTCCTTTTAAGACTTGAAGTTAGGGACCACTCTGACATTTTGATTTGTGTAAGAAAACTGCTAACTTGAACTCGAGAACCTGAAAGACAGCCAAGCAACCATCTTGTCCAGGCTTGTTGCCTTTATAGAGCATCTCTCAAGATTTTATATTTCTGACTTAATGCCAGTACTCCTTTCCCTTTTAAAACAGAACCAATACAAGGTTCTTGCTTAAGTAATAGCACTGTGAGTCAGTCTGCAACTCCAATCATGTTGCCTTTCTGGGGAGATCTTACTGAAAACTTTGGAGATAAATTGTCTGTTCTTTTATCCAGCCTTGTATTCACAGCCCGTGAATTGACGCACATTGATGTGCCTCAGTTGGGTGGACGATTGTGGCAATTGACCCGCGCATTCTGATTCTCATTTATTCAGTCCCCTTCTCAGTGCAGACTGGAAAAGCTCAGTTCTCAAGGTGAGCAGCTAAACCACTGGGCATGCCCTGAGGGACTCGTCTGGAGCACTTGTGAGTGACTGCATGCAATAACACCACCTAATCTCTCTTGGAAATGAACTCAACTCAATCAGACCTTTCTTTTGCACACTTCTGGTCAGCAGGCTGCTCCAGAACGTCCTTCAAGTCCTTAAGCATCTTCACCCAATTTCTGGAGGATAAAGAAAATTCTCTACAGTGAGAATGTAACAATTTCTTTCTGTCTTGGTTGTGTTCCTTACTAAAAAATTGTCTTCCCCAACTATCCTGCTCACCCTTCTGTACTTCCAAGTCAGCAGTCATGTTCCCTCTTTTGTGTCATCCCACTAGGATGAGCAGGTTTAACTTCTTAAGTTTCTGGATTTAAAATAAACTGCAATGTCCAGAGCTGTACACGTGTGTCTATAGGTGTGTTCTCACTGGTTCTGCAAGACTAAAGTGCTGGAAGTGTATCTTCTCATGAGTCCTAAAGCACACATGAGGATTCTCTTTAGCCCTTGGTTATTCTGCAACAGTTTACTGAACTGGGAATTGCACTTCACCTGTGCCTGTGCCAAGGCGAAGGAAGAAGGTAAACACGTTTCAGTGGCTGGGAAAATTAGACCCCTCTTGACCTTGCTTTTTCACTCTGAACGCAAGGACTGTTCTGCTTGCCTAAATTCCCATATTTTTCCTCCTTTCACAAGGAAATAGTGTTGCTCAGGCAGTTGAGAGAGGCATTTGGAGGAGGAACAATCAGAAGAGGGTTTCATGTTGCAGCGGCTTCCTGAGTGAGAGAAGACAGGCATGGGAAATAATAACTCTGCTCCAATGTCAGGGCTGAGGAGATTTCTATTTCCAATTTAAATGTAATTTTAAGAGCTCTTTGTAGCAGCGAGGGTTCACTTCAAGAACCTGGAGGCTTAGTACACAAATTGTGTAGTCCACAGAAAGGTTCCCATCAATTTCAGGGTGACGTGCCTTATGAATGTGTGCTCTTATGCTGCAATCAGGAATGAGGGAGCACTTTAAAAATGCTGGTGCTGTGCAATATTTATGGGTTTTTCTGCTTCCTGCATCATTCAGTTCTTGCACTCTTCAGGCAACTCCAACTGCTTATCTGCAGATTGTGATGCTTGGTTTTCTTCAGGGAGACCAAAAGAGAGACGAGTAGGGAGATCTAAGGAACATGGCAATAAGGTAAAATCTGTATTGTTGGGGTGTGACAGCCTTAGGTTGATCCAAAATAAATAAAGAAAAAGTTAATGGTTGAACACCAAAATAACAGACTACCCACAAATGCAATGCACTGTGATTTGACATACTGTAATTCCTGTAGCCTTCAAAAGGTAAATATGTGCTCATCATACTTCCCCACATAATGTTTAGAAATCCTCACTTGTGTTTTTCACAGTGATTAATTATGTTGAATTATCAGATGGACTAAAAAGGAAAGGATTTTTATTCTGGAAGGACAACTCACTGGCCAAAAAGAAGGAGAAAATTAAACACTGTGCAGGCTTTTCAACTTTGAATGTCAACAAAGTTCTTCTAAATAAATTCAGCAGTAGAAAAGAAAGACAGCTCTGAGAAAATGCTCACTCTAATGTGTGCCTGAAAGGTATGCAGTCTGGAAAGTGGAGAACTTTCCAGACCTAGAGGGGGCAAATTTGCAACTCAAGTCATGTCCTAGTTTTGCCCATATACAGCAGCATTCACTTGCTTTCCATAAAATATCAAGTAGCTGAAGAAACATTCACTGCACATCCTTCCAAACTGCTTAAAGTAGGATTTCTGAAATCTAGTAGATATGAAATCTAAAAGTAGATACAGTGTTCCTCCACTCTGTCAATGCTCTGGGCTGCAACCAGCAAATATTAAGAAAACACGTACAAATAGGAAATGCCATCTTTGTTTTCACTCTTGGCATCAGAGCAGCGAAATCCAGATATGTGGAAGCAGAGTGTGAGGCGTGTTTCAATGTCTCTCCAGCTGTATGCTCAAAGAGCCACCCAAGGGGATAACTCACGTTTTTCTTCAAACATTTTTCTGTGTTTTTATTACTAAAGGGGAAGTGCTGCAGGACTTATTTAGGGAGTGATAGTGGATGACAGATTAAATATGAGCTCACAGTGAGAGACTGTAGCACAAAGAGGCAAATACCATACTGGGATGTGGAGCAGAATTACTTGCAAGACTACAGAGGTAATAATTCCTCCATACATAGCCCTGGTGAGGCCCCTCTTGGAAAACTATGATCAGTTTTGGGCAACTCAATATAAAAAGGAAGTCAACAAAATGGAGTGACTACAATGAACAGTGATAAAGATAAGAGGGTTGGAAGGTATGATGTATGAGCAAGGGAACCCAACTTACTAAACACAGCTGAAAGTGTGGAAAGGAAAGGAAAGGGCAAGGGGAGTAGGGACATGACAATGCCAAAGTATTCATAGGTGGATGGAAAACTTGACTGTGTCTGTAGATGTATTTCAGAGATAGTGAGCAAAAAATGTCATTTTTCATGGAGAATTTTAAAATAGGTTTTAACAATTCCCTTGCTCCTCCTCATCTTATAGATATAGAAAAAAAGGAACATTTTGGACCAAAAAGATTTTGTCTCACAGAAAAAAAAGAAAACAAACCAGAGTGCACACCTCCAGGTACACACACACACACACATTCTCACACACTCACATATTTTGTCCCCAAATTAAAAAAAGAATCCTTCATGGAGCATTACCAGCCAGTTCTAATCAAAGGCTGATGTTCAAACTTCATTCTGTTCTTAAAGATTAGATTTTCCTGGGTAACTTTGTCACACTCTCATGAGCCCACTGCTCATGTAACCACTCTCCTCTCAGCAGCCTGGTGTCCGTCATCACGAAAGGGCAGCACCGTGCTTGAGAAGGCTTCCTCCTGGATGGGCTGGATGACCTCCATCTGGGCTGGTGGTCAGGAAAGAGCAGCTGGCATTGCTCTGAAATAAGGAGAGCTCTTAGATTTCAACCTGCTGAAGCCCAGACCTGCTTGGGTATCTCCAAGCACTCAGACTAATGTAATTAATAACAAGGTGGCTGGGCCAGCGTGGGGGTGGAGGTAGCAACTGGAGCTGGAGTACAGGAAAACTGTCAAGGTCAACACTGCATAATTCAGACAAAGCTGGTTTGGAGCCGGGGAGTACAGAAAAATACTCTTTTGCACTGTTCATTCCCACTCACAGCTTTGCATTGGCTCAGCTGCACACCTGCAATTAATACATGGAGCTGTCTTCTGGAGACAGTCTGTTTTATGATGTTGTTTGCATAATCCTTCCACCAGCTTGCCTGTTTCCTGGCAGTTTGTGACTTTCCCTCAACATCCTAAAAAACTTTTCTGTGGGGGGAAAAAAAAAAGACACTAGAACCAAACTAATTGTTTAACAAATTTCTTCCTTTCTCTCTCCCCCCATTATTTTTTTCAGGACAACTAAAACAGAGCTGGAGCCTCTCACTTTGACTCAATATCTTTCTCTTTCCAACTATTCTTCTTTAGACTTGCAGTGTGTTGTGTTTGTAAATCTTCCACAAAAATTGGTGTTTGCTTTTCAAACCTTCAACTCCAAACACCATTCAAATTTTGAATTCATTAGATCGCATTTATTTTCACTGTATATTCTTGTAAGTTATCTTGGCCATCTTTCCAGTCCTTCTTCACTCTTTGTTGCTCATTGAAGCTTTTCTTTTTGGTAGTTGTTAGACAGATCCTTCTCTCTAAAACAAATAATTTTCTCCCTTTCTTCCCTGCTTTCTTACCTGACCCTTAGAGTAGAAGTTGGGTTCAAACCTTGTTTCTTGTCTTTTTTTTTTTTAAGCAGAGTGGGAAAGATGGCAAAAGTCATACACTGCCTATCTCTTTTAAGTTAATTGTTTGGTGCTGGCCAAGTCAGTAGGATGCATTCCTTTTAGGGTGAGCTGTGATTAACCAGGAGCCTGACACGGAGGAGCTGTGCAAGCACTGAGACCACTGGAGCCAAACCCTGCACTGTCCTGGCGCTCCAAGCCCTGTGCCAACATCCCAGAGTCAGCTGTCAGCTCAATCCCAGCTCCCTGCCTTCCGCAGGGGATGCTCAGCACTTTGAGAACTGTAGGCACCTGACCACTACTGGGAGAAATTGAGCAATGGCTTCACAGCGGGATGAGTCCCAGAGTGCTCCCTGTGAAATTACATACTTTTAAACTGGAAAAGATATATAATTTAGAGGTGAATGCTTTTTCTGAGTTTTTTGTTTTGTTTTGTTTTTTCCCTTTGCAATAGTTAGTGTTGCTTTTATTTACCCTAAAGGAGCAAGGATGCAGGAAAATGTTGCCACCCACAAGCACTGTGGAAGGAAGCTACAGCAGGTGCTGTTGTAGGATGGAAGCTCTGGTTGTTCTGTTGCAAGATGGAAGGTCTGTTTAGGATCCCTTTTGTCCCCATGGGGATTTTTACCTGTCTTTACAGTTCTGTCTGATGGAAAGGGGAGCTGCCAACCCTGTCTCAAAAGGACACAGCCAAAACAGAGCTTTTGTCTGCATCCACATCAGCTGGGGATCACTGAAACACATCCCTTTGCACATACACAGAAAAATAACATCAGTGCTCTTACCAGTGTTCTAGGCCTGTAAAAAGCAATAGCCCAGAGACATCTGAGTCTCCATCCTGGACTTTGAGCCCAATTGTAGTTTTTCTAAAGTGTACTCTACCAAAACTTATTTTTCTCACTCAAACGCCTATTTCTGAATGTGTAGACATCCAGCAAATCACATCTGGTTCGGGTCCATATTTGTTTGCTGCTGAATGAAGCCTCACTCGCATTAAAATTTGGTCATTCCCCACTGCAATTCCACAAAGGCTGAATTTGGTTAATAAAGAAGCTAGAGATAGGTGCAAGTCTAATGGGAATTCAGCTGAGAATCTCCACCTCAGCTAATGCTGGATGCAAACCACGTGAAAAGCCACAATAAATAATTTAGATATTGGCAAGAAATGATTGCATTATTTGATAAAGGAGTATTTCCCTTTTTTTAACCCCGAGAGGTAATCAACTACTAACATTACTAAGAGAGGTTCTCATCTCAAAAAACTTCCATATTGATTTGCTTTCAACAGAACAAACAATACAAAAATTAAATCCTGCAATACTGTCAACACCGACTCTGACAATGCAGAAGTCAAGACAATAACTCACAATCCCCCATTAGTGCGGTTGCAAAGTTAAAACTCCTGCACTGAGATTTTATTAAATTTCTCAGTTTGGTTTGCATATTTAGCTCGGGCACACACCGAATGTGGAGGCTCAGAAGGTGGAGGCTCAGAACTGACATTACATGGTTGGCTGGAAGTCCAACACTGGTGCTAAGACTGCGGTCAGGAGCCTGTCTAATACAGACTAATTCCAACATCCTTTCAGATATTACACACTTCCTTGATACCCTGAACTACAACGTGGTTGAAAACACCCCAAGTCAGACGCTGTGAGAATCCCATTTATACATTAAAAAATACTGTCTGTGAGGGGAAAAAAACCCCTCTCTCCCCAGTAACCACAGTAATCACCTCGACAGAAACATGTGCAGTGGGCACGGAACATTTTGAAGGCACAGGCCCATTAGCATTCTGGTCAGGATTGAGTTTATTAGGCATCCCTCCAGCCTGGGTAGCACTATGGAGGCTGTGTGCCTCGGGGGATGTCAGCATAATGAGGTGCCCTGGCCGTGCAGGGGATGTGCACCTGCTACTTGGGGCCACGTGATGGGCAGATGCAGGAGCAGCAGAGTCAGAGCTGCCCATTTCCCATCCTCCAGCAGAGGCAACACCCTCTGCTTTAGGACAAAGGGTGCACAGCCTGCTTTAACTCATCTGTGGGCATGGATAATGAAAGACAATTTTTTCTCCTTTCTCCTTTGGTACCCAGTTGCAAGGAAGTGGACAGACACAAGCAAGAGCTTGCAGATCATAGAATCATAGAGTGGCTTGGATTGGAAGGGACCTCAAAGATCACCTAGTTCCAACCTCTCTGCCACTCATCTGACCAGGCTGCTCAAAGCCCTGTCCAACTTGGCCTTGAGCACCTCTAGAGATGGGACATTCACAGCCTCTTTGGGGAACCTCTGCCAGGGTCTCACCACTGTCATGGTGAAGAATATCTTCCCAATATCAAACCTAAAACTGCCCTTTTCACTTTAAAACCGTTGCCCCTGGTCTATCACTGTCTATTGGTATAATCAGTTCCTTTCCCTCCTTTCTTTAAGCGCTCTTCAGGCACTGGAAGGCCACAATGAGGTCTCCTCAGAGCCTTCACTTCTCCAGGTTGAACAACTCTGGCTGTCTCAGTCTGTTTTCACAGCAGAAGAACTCCAGCTCTCTGAGCATCTTTGTGACCCCCTGAGAACTTTCTCCCACAGGTCCATCTCTTTCTTGTGCTGAGGATCCCACACGTGTACAGGCAAGGGATGCAAGGAATCCCTAAAAACCTTCACAAGGGACATAACCCTTCTAGTATAGGGTTGCCAGCCATCAGCTGGGTGAAACCTGCCTCCACTTCTAATTTTACCTCGAGAAGTCCCCAGCAGACTGGCTGAGGGGAGCTAAAGAAGGAAAAGAAGTGTCAGCTGTAGCCACAATAAAGCAAAAGCATTTGTTCTGAGAATACCTCCATAAAGACCACAACAAACAATGGGTGTTCCAGGAGAAAAAGTTCATAGTGTTCTGGAACTATTTATACTCTTTGATACAAAATAAAATCTGGTGAGGGCCTGGCACAGGTTGCCCAGAGAAACTGCGGATGGATCCCTGGAAGTGTCCAAGGCCAGGCTGGATGGGGCTTTGAGCAGAAACTCTGTGGAAAAGGAACAAAGATAATTCAGGTACTCTCTACTCTAATGCCATGACCTAAGCCAAAGACCATTCATGTTCCCTCTATAGAGCCTGATAAAACATTGAGATATTGGTAGTTCATATAAGCACTTCAATTTATTTGGGAAGGTCTTCATTGTCCTTAGTTTTTCTATGTGTTATTACTCAAGCTCCAGGTAGAATTTTTTTTTTTCCTTTTTTTGGAGGGGGGTGGGTGCATTAGCACAGATTTGAAGGAAACATGTAGGTGGGGAGCATAATGCTCCCAATTGAAACGCACCAGCAAGCACAGACTACGGTAGTTTAGAGATTAAAAATAGGATCATTGGATGTGTGGATTTGAATATGATTTATGGATCACTTCCAGAGACATTATTGTTGCTTATCATTCAGATGGCTGTGAAAGTGAAGACTATGTGGGAAATCATGCAAGAGATACATTGCCTGAAGAATGGGGAAAAACATTAAATCTTGGAGTTGCTGATGCAGCAATTAATATTGCAACCTTCACTGCCTTCAATGCACAGAAGAAAAGGGTAAGATAGCCTAGATGTCTGCTTCCCATAAATAACTGATCTCAAGACTTTAAAGCAGAGACAGGCTTAAACATTACACACTAAAGCCCCTTTCCCATTTGCCTTGGAGTAAATGTTTAAAATAGGAGTCACTGGTGAATCAGGAGTTTGTACTCAGGACTCTTGGGCTACTCCAGCTGCACCTACAGGTCCAAAAGAGCCCAAAATATCAGGGCAACCACATCTTCAGCAGGGATGGATGGCAGGCGAGGAGGTGTGTTCTAGGACACTTGGTGTCTGGAGATCTCAGCTAAAGCAGTAGTCACAGAGGATCACAACTTTCCACAGCTGAAATTCAGAGGCAACATTTAACACTTTAGACACCTACCTGACATTTTTTCAGTGATTTTTCTGTTTTTTTGTCTCATGTTGGCTTGGTCCAGGGCAGACTGCAAGTGCCAAACAGAAGGAAGCACTGGCACAGCACTCAAATACCTGGTCCTCCTTTAAATTTGCTTAAAGCAGTGGGATACCTCCACAAGTTTCAGCCAAGCTCACCCTGATTTACAATGGCACATGTGAGATTAGAATCATGTTTGTCATGTTTTGTGTCCATCACTGTGAGGACAAAAAACTCCTCTATATCTGACCAAGCTGCCTGAAATGAGACCTTTAATTTGGCACACCCTTTCTAGCAGAAAATAATGAGAGACGGAGTAAAGCACATTTATTCCTCAAAGCAGCGTACAGAGACAAGTAGTCTTTAAGCACACCAGCAAATAATTGTCAGAACAAAATCTCAGGAGCATTGGACCAGCACCCCAATATCTTTACCTGCTTAATGGGGTCTGTTTTGCTGAGAAAATTATGGCTCCTTAGCCAATATTCATGGTTACTCTTAAAAGCATTTCTTTTTTACACATGAAACCATAAAGTTCTAATGAGACTTTTTTGACCTCACACATTTGTTATTTGTGAGATGGTTAATAAAAGTAATTATCAGTAGTCTCTGACAAGTGGAGAGAAAATCTGAACTCTTTGATGTGCAGAGAAAAATTGTGCATGTTCATCAAGAAACTTTATTTCTTTGGAGAATTGTCCCAATGGCTGCAAAGTTAATAAGTCATTTCCAAAACTGAAAAAGTGGAGGCCCCTGAGAGAGAGAAATAGACTTTGTTCAAAAACATCAACTACAGCTGCCTCACAACCAGCTGTGAAGGTCAGAAATTACTTAAGGAATGCATGTTTGCAAACTTTTAATTAAAGAGGCTGAAGACCAGTGCTAAGAAGGCAATCTAAGAATGAAATACAGTAATAAGTTTAATTTAGCCTCAGTGTAGATTTCCACTGGTGTCACAATTTGGGAGACTGGAGTCTGCATGATCAGAGTGACAAGGTGAATTTTAACCAGAATTATGGTCATATAATCAATAGTGTGGATATCAGCACTGACCCAAATGTTGTCTTCTGAGATGACTCTTCCAGCAAGATCAGGTTTAGCAACACTTTTTCAGTGGGATGAGGCTCAGGGTAGTCACCCCCTTGCCCAGAGAAGTGCAGTTAACCTGATGCCAACCAAAACAAAAAAATTTACCTCTCTCAACAGAATGCCTAAGAGTTTTACTTGAATTAGGGCTGAAATGCCTGGCCAACAGATAGCAAAGGGCTGTACACCTAGCATAGAGGACATGAAACCATCTGGTGGAAGTCTTCCCTCCTTCCCTGCTCCAAAAAANATACAGTACGGAAAGTCCTAGTTAGTTCAATTAATTATCCACTGGCCATTTACTTAAGGGACTCATTACAAATATATCCTCATCACAATGACAGGAAATCTATCTGAAAAGTCTGCAAAAAGGCTATTAATGAAGAGAGTTTCTAATGCCTACAAGCTGAAATACCTTTTCACTCCTTTCGCCAGTAGTTCCTGTGGGTCATTTCTGGGGTCAGCAGTGGTGTGCAGAGTAAAGACCCTGCCAGTGCTGGAGAAGGAAAAAAAAAAAGGAGAAAAAAAATACTTCAGTATTGTCAATCTTTTATCCTTGAACGATACACTAGAGGCTGACATTTAATACCCTAAGGATATAGATGTTTGAAACCTGGTTATTGTAACAAAGGAAGCCATCCAAACTCTGCAAGACCAAATGGATCAGATAAAGCTGACACTGAGATAAATCTGTTTTACATCCATTCTTGCAAAAGTTTTGCTAATCTATGTAGTTACAGCTTTCCTGGAGCAAAAGGAGAGGGTGAAAAAAAGAACCCTACATTATAGAAAGTCAACATGCTGCCCCTATTTGTAATCTCCGAAGTGTAATGTCATGGTCAGAGAACATTTTTCTCACAGATCATGGGTGAACTCTATAAAAATGAGAAAGATAAAGAAAGAAATTGAGAAAAACCACAAAGAGTGGGAGAGGGTATGAGGACAAACATGCACCATGCTCTTTCTGGTTGAACTTCCATGTTAACATGGATTCTGTTTGTTTGTTTCACACATGAATTCGGATCTTTCATAGACACAGACTCATCTTCCAACCAGTCAGAAACTTTAACACCTACTCTTCATTATCCAGTATTTATACCGCCAGATTGGACTTTCATATGGAAGCCTGGAGCAATGCTGGTACAGATGGCAAGATGACTCTCAAGAGATTGATGACTCTGAAGAAATACACAGTATTAAGTCAGAAGGTGCAAATGTTAACATTCCAGTGTAGAAAAGAAATATTCCTTGCATACACTTCCCAGGTTTGTTTTCTCATGCATTACAAAGAGAAAGAAAAAGCCCTTGACACACCTCGTAGCTGGCAAACGAATGATAAATTTACTTTAGTTTCTTTTGTATGTCAACTGTTCATGCCTCAGGTACTTAACCTTTACTTTAAAAACATGGTTCAGATCCTAGCCTTGAAGGTGGGTGGGAAGGGGGGGATGGTATTCCTGTAAATGTTTCATTTAACAAAGGCAGTACTATAAGAAGGTTCAGTGGTGAGGCTCTGAATGGTATTTATTGTTTCAGATTTCAGGGCTCCCATACATCTGCTGCCTGTCAAAGGCAGATACCACATTCATAAAACAAGTGCCCTGTCTGGAAAAAAAAAAAAAAGGAGGGGGGAAAAAAAGGAGTCTCTTCTCTGTAGCTCAGCCTCCAGGATTATGTGAGATGGGAGGCTGCAGGAAGTGAAAGTTCTACTTTGCTCGAAGGATGATCAACCAGAAAATCTTTTATTATAAAAAAGAAAGGAAACTTTTACTTGGTTTTTTTAAAATGTTTGTGGGCCCAGATGTAGCAAAGCATTTTAAGAACAATCCCTGTTCAGAAAAGCTCTTAAACATGTTCTTATGTGTCTCCATGCTCAGCAAAATGTCTAAGAACTGGCTTAGCTGAAGCAGAGACCTCAAGAAGAACCATTTCTATTTACACTAACTAAGCAGCTCGTTTTACCAGGCCCATTACATGATTCCTGACTTTATTAGGTCTGGAATGTATATTTCACCCATGGTGAGAAACATGCTCATTCATTTCTTATGATATCATAGTCTTCTCCATGGTAATCTGGTGCTATGTGAGGAAAAACAATAGAAGGGAAAACTTTTCATGCCGAGATGAAGACGGATAAGGAATTATGTTCAGCCGGGTGGGAGAATATATAAGAGGAACAAAACCACAGAGCCCCTGATTCTGAGGATCTGATTTATTTAGTATCTGGCATTGGCCATAAAGTGTGGGCAATGAAAAGAGGAGCTGACCTCAATGCCTCCTTAGCAGCAATCAGAAATTCATTTCAGTGTGTGAGCATTTAATTAGCTTCACTGAGTTTACAAGACCTTCAGTCATTTTAAGATACTCGAGGCAACTACGCCACACATAAGATTACCCTGAATCTGGAATGCCAGCCACTTAGGAAGAATGTCTGGAGAGCTCTAATTGAAGGGGACTCCTTTGTTTTTATATCCATTTGATGTGCCATTACCATTTCCTCCACCACTAATTTACACCGAGGGACTCAACTATTCCAAACAATTGTTTTAATCAGTAAATCACAGAAAACCTTCAAGAAAGTTTAAGGTTGTTCTGCGTCTATGAAAAGTCAAATGGCACCATTAAATTTTTAGAGCTAATCTAATCGTTACACAGTGCAGCCACTGCACCACTTCAGGCATCTGGGGAGAGTCATCACCTTCCCCTTTTTTACAGAAGACCCGAAATATATCTGCCGCATGCATTTATTGCATGCATACAATAAATATATATGGAGTGGGATTAACTAACAGGAGGCAATTACTAATTTTATTATGGCTTCATGAGGTCTGTATATCAAGCTCCTCTCCCTGGCAAGGATGAGGAATTGCTAAATACAGCTAATTTCTGGGCTGATCTTATTTATATACTGGACGCTAATCCCCTTCACATATCTCATGTGCTTCTTTCTTCTCAGAGATACTGTCCCTCAGTGACCTCCTCCCAGCATTTCATTAAATGCCTTCAGCCTCAGTAAATTACAGCACTTTAAAAACATTGAGTTTAGCATATAAAAAGAGAAAGAGAGAGAGTTTCTGTACGCTGCCATGGGATAAGGTGCAGTGAAAATCCCATACAAGCTGAACTGTACTTCCTAATCAAATGGGTGTAACAGATGGCTGCTAGAGCAAGCCATCACAATGGAAATATCTGCAGTTCTCATGGTAACGGAATCTGCCAGGTCTGAGGGATTTGCTGTTTTCCAGGACATCTGAGCTGCAATCTCTTTCGAGCTGTCTAGCAGTCTCAGTCTCGCTCTCTCTCACTCTCTCAGCATGATGGAGATAGAGTTGAAAGGTGGAGCCTGATTTTGCATTCCAGCTGTGATTAAAGACACGCACACACAAACGTGCGCGCGCGTGGAATCAATAGCACTGCATATTCATTATGCTATCTAGAACCTCATTAACCACTCAGACAGAACAGCTAGGAAATTTTAATATTCCTCCTTCTTTAGGGAGGAGAAGAAAGAAGTGTAATGGGGGAGAAGGTGGGGAGAGGGGAGGATAGCATGTATGTGGGGAATTAAGATTCATGAGACATACCTTTTAATAAAGATATGGAGCAATGTTAAAACTAGCAGTTGTTTCCATTTCATGGCAGTATGTCAAGATGACTTAACATAGCAGAGTGAAACATCTGGCCCCAAAAAAAGAAAAAAAATATTATGTCGAATTTCCAAAACATAACATAGAATCTATGGGAGAAGGAGAAGGGGAAGAAAAAAATAGAGCAACTGTGTACCATAATACTGAGTAAAAGCATGTGACAGACCTCCTGGTACTGTGTAATTAGAAAGGTGATCCTTCTCATAAGGTGTAGGATAGCATAAAGACAATGAGCTTTAATTATAAATCTAAGGAATTGGGTTTAAACCCACAGGGCTCCCTTAAAAGGTTCTTATATTTCTGCATGCAATTCAGAGTCATCAGCAGGAAGAAAATAATCATTCATGAGACTTTTATTAAAGTCTTTTCCTTCAAATCCCTATCAATTTAAAGAAATAAGAAGCAGCATACTGCCTTCTTTGCTAGACTACCTGCTAGAAAGCACACAGAGGGTTGATTCACAGCTGCCTATTCTCTTGGGTATTTGAGCCTGAAGATCAGACAACATGTAAGAATTCAGCTGTGGCTCAAAATGGAAACAAAGAGGACCATTCTTAAAGCAATGTGAAATGAAAAACTATGGGCTGTAGACCTTAGCATGCTGATCCACCACATTGTCCTTGAGGGCACTAAAGTTAAATACATGTGACAGCCAGAGAGACAGGGAAAACGCTTTCCAGAACAAAATGACCTGATCTCCTTTTTTTTTCATGATGTAAAATAAGCCAGGAAAGCAAGCTCCTCAAGTACCCACTCAAGAACTGGGTATTCTGAGGTGCTGTTGTCCACCTAATTGTGCATCACTGAAGAACATTTTCATGGGATCTTTCCTTGAAGCCTGAAATGCTTTCACCATGACTCCACTCCTCTGTGGTAATGAGTTCTGGATAAGAAGTTCAATTCTTGTGTTGGCTTGGTTAGTTTCAAAAAGGTATCTAGAGTTCTGTTTCAACAGCACTGCATTACACCTCCAGGGACCTCCAAACCTGTCAGTTAGTTAGAAATAACTAGCAAAATAACAGCAAAAATGGTTGCAAACTACAGCAGAAAAATAGTGGTAATTGTTGGCAGTCACCACCAAAACACTTGGCAACATGAGGGGTACAGAAGTGCCTCACCTCTGCTCACTGCAAGCCACGGCTGGAGCCACCAGCAGTTCCTCACAGATGGGACAGGGCTTCTCATGCTGCAAGGTGCAGGGCTGCTCAGTGTGAGAAAGCAGTGCTCAAATCCACATCTACTTTCTGCCACCTTCGTGCAAACTCAACAGCACGATCACCCCTTCACCTGACTGGGACAGGCAGCCACCCCTGGAGTGAACTTGGGCTGATTTTTGGAAGAATGTCATGTTCAACCGAGCAGGTGGAAGATTTCAGTTCATTTCTTAAAGTACAGCAGGGACTCACAACAGAAAAAAATGGTGCATAGTTTTGCCTTTTATCAGAGAGCAGTTCTGGGTGGGATGAGGGGGTAATAAAAGAACATGGAGAGGCAGTTCTGTTCATCATCCCATTATCTGAGGCTCTGTGTTTCCCCATAAAGTCAACAGAGATTGTCAGTGCCATGGGCACACACCATTTCTAATGTTGCATTCAGCACTGTGTAGACATTCATTCAGCAAATTCAACCCTCAGAGTAGTTGGTTAAAAATTACTTTTACTCAGCTTGGAGTTAGCTATATCCAGGAGTTAATATATCCAGGGCTAACACTGTGATTCTTGCAGCAATCATCCCAGCCTATGCAATGACACAAGAATCCAAGAAAATCTTTTACACATTCTTACTTGATAAAGCAGCCCTTCACGTAATTGACTGTTCAACATTGCACTGCACCGCTATTACTGTGCTGCTAATATTTATTAAGAGATCAGAGTGTTCCTCACTGAACAGTTTGTGGAGAATTCTGACTCAGACTCGATCCATGAGCTGTGCAGTGTGATCAGTGGTGCTCCAAGCCACGGAGCCTCATACATGGAATTCGCCCATCCCTGGGGTCTATTGGCTGTTCCTCAAACAGCAGATCTTAGCACACACACAGAAGACAAGGCTGCCTGCAAAGAGATCCCTTCTCTATACACCATTTCCTTCCATTCAGGAACTCCTGATAAGTCACTTTTGCCCTCTCTGCTGACTGGCCCCAGATGGTGCACTCACAAGCCCACCCTGGGCCTGCTCACCCTGCTTGCTTATTCCCAAGCATTATTCTTCCACCAGGCCACCAGGTCTATTCTTTTCTCGAATACAACATTTCTTGGAGACCAGGACAATAAGAAAGCCTCCCTGACCGTCTAAAAGTCTTTCTTTAGCCTGGTCAGAGCTCAAGTATCTGACTTTCAACCTTAGCAAGCTGCCCCACAGTCCCCACACATCTCATAGGCCTTAAAAGGGTCTCTTCCATCCAGTCTCACCCATACCTTCCTAAAACACTGTCCATGTCCTAGGCTGCAACGTAAGGTACGCCCAAAAGCACGTATTCTATCACCATCTTCAGGAGCTGTTGAAACCAGGTGGAGCAGTGTTTTCCTTGCCTCCTCCCTCCGGACTATCTTCTGTTACTGGGCCCATCAATGCCTTGCTGCCTGACTCACAGATAACTCCCTCTGGCAGGTATCTCTGTTTAATGGGCAATCAAGGACCCACCACATGACTCGCAGAACACCACCAGCCCATTGTGAGATGCTCCGCCCAGGGGGAGGAGCCAAGCATTCCCACCTGGATATAACCTGGGGTTTGGAGCAGCACAAGCAGGCCTCACTCACTGGATTTCCAGAGGACAAGAGCTACTAGACCTCTCTGCAGGATCACTGCTTTCAGTAAGACCACTTCATCTATACTGCTGCCACCACCCTAACTAGCAGGGTGTCAGGTTGTATTCTGACTCTGTCTGTGGTTTTTCTTGTACTATTGCTTTTTTTTTTCTTTATTTTTTAATTGTATTTCTGACTTGGAGTTTCTCACTGGTTTGCTTTCAAACCAGTACAGTCCAGCTTGAGCCCTGACACTGGGCTTCCAGTTGGGAAAACTCCACCATGTACCTCTGATGCAGGAGACCCAACAGACCTCATGGTCCCCAGAAAAGCTTAAGTAGTCCCCAGCCACACTCTGTGGTGATCCTTGCTAATGCCCAAGGTAGATCAAAGAACTGCGTTTCAGTTTTAGGGTGTGTTTATGACACGCTCTTAACAGCTGAAGCTCTGAGAAATCCTGAGTTTCATTCAGTCCCAGATGGCTCTTGGTCCCCAGCTGACTCCAGCCCAGAAAAATCATCAGTACTTAAAATTAGTGGGGTGGTGCAAGCTGGAATCATAAAACTCTGAAATAGACCCTCTTGCTATTTCAGTTCTAATTGCGCTCGTTGCTGCCTGGTTAGCAGACACTTTTCAATCAATTGCTGCGTTTGTGCTGACAACACCGGATCAAGAGTTGCTCTTGTCATTTCAGTGACCTCCATCCTCAATTGTTTTTGCTTTCTGGCCAGGAGCTACGGGGCCTTGTTTCTAACACCCACAGCCACAGAGCAGGGAAGGAATCTTCCCATGCCCACCAGCCCGGGATTCCCAGCAGCTACAGAGAGCACACTACAAACCTGCCACTGCACAGCAGCGGAGGATCTGACCTACAGTGTTTACATGGGGAAGGAGACCTGTGATTTGACATTTTAAGGACAACAAAAAAAATACCTAAACATCACCCCTTTTACTCGAAGCTGATCCTTCCTGGTGATTTCACAGAGATCCCAGACTTCAAATTCCTCAGCCCTGTGAGCCTTTCCCATCCCCTGCAGGGGCTTCACAGACTTCACATACCAGAGTGAATCTGCTCCAGTCAATCAGCTCCTGCAGTCCCCTGCATGCTTCCAACACCTGCTAACAGAGGGGACAACCCCAACCCCAACCCTTCACACATAGTATTGCCTTATTCTTCAAAAATACTGTTCAGAGCAGGATGCTCCATTACAGGACACTCCTATAAATACACCACACTTTCAGATGGAGGAAACAAGCATGGTCTAGTAAATATTTTAGCAATGAAGTAGCATGGAGTCCTTAATGCTTGTCATTTTTCAACATAAGGAGCACTCCATCAGAAAGTGCTCTACACTCTAGGGAGAGAATGTGCATTCTAACAATAACAGGACAGGCAGTGGCCAGCACCTTATCAGTATTAATTTTCCTTGAAAACATGTGTGGTTCTTCCTCCACTCCACCACCTAATGCCTGGAAGCACTTGATTTAATAAGAAAGTTCATAATGTCAAGTTACAGACACCATGAGAGAGAAGCCTGGTAAAGTAGAATTGGCAAATCAACCAATTATTAAAAAAAAAAAAAAAATCTCAGCTATTTCCTAGATGGGTTTTTTCCCTTTTTTTTTTTTTTTTTTTTTTTTTTTTTTTTTAAGAGCTTTCCTCAGGATGTTCGCTCTGTGGTGGTGCAGGAGCGTTTGTGAGGATCGAGGTGGGAAAAGCAGCAGAGCATGGTGGTCTGGAAAGCAGTGTGCAAGCAAGGAGTGAGGGCGTGGAAGCCCTAGAGATGGCTCTGCTGACATTAACTGAGTTGGTTTACGGGGATAACGCTGATTGCTGAGCACAGTAATGCTGTCACGACTAACTAGGGCTGCCTATAACAGGGACAAAGAGAAGGATCGTATTTTACAGCATGCCTGAAGTCCAGACAGAAGAGCTCCATGGCAACATGCAATCTGTTATTCTTCCATTTATTCTCACGTGCAGCTCCTGGCATTGATGTGATCTCTATACCATGAGGCAGGGAGGATCTTTGCTCCTCTTTCTCACCAAGCTGCCAAGCTGCAGCTCTTTCCTCAGCCTTATCCATCTTCATGAGCTGAGAGGGTAATGTGGCTTTGTGAAACTGTTCTGGAATGTCTTATGAGATGAAGGGAACTCCAAAGGATGGTTTCTGCAGGATCTTGAAAGATTTCTTTTCTGTAGCAAGTGACCAATAACCCCAGGACTGCAGTGTGTGAACACTTGCTGATAGGTTTAACTTTATACATGTGATGATTTGTAAAAATCAGATATTCCACAGGCATGTGCACACACAGACACACAAAAGAACATGTCCTGGTCCCATCCCACACATCTTCTCTTGCACCAGTTTGAAAACTGCTTGCAGTGACTGGAACAAAGATCATACCATATTTCCTTTAGATAATGGAAGAGAAGAACAAAAATCAGGACTGTGGCAAGTGCAATATTTCATTCCTTCCCTTGCATACTCAACAGATTTTGTAATCAAGCTTCCTCACTTGAAGACACCCTTCCTGCAAGTATGGAAATGGGCAGCACCCGTTTCTCAGATTTGTGAAATGTCCTCTTATCAAAGCTGTTGTAACAGAGACAGGACAGACTGTCATCTGCCCACAGGATGGGAGATTCGTGCTGCTGCTTTCCTGCAGAGGTGACCTTGGACCTCTCTTTCACTTCCAAAGCTTTATCTGTCTTGATCATTGAGATGCTAAGTTTGTAGGAGGAACAGAGGAGCAATTTTTACTGTATGTAAAGCATACAGCACAATGACACCATCTCAGGTGAGGTAATGTGTCTGTATAAATATTTCCTCTTTTTTTTTTTTCTTAATTTTATGTAAAGCCTAAAACATCTGCAGAGAAATCAGAAGAGGAATGAGCATGCTGCATAGGAACACAGCGCAGCTGACAACGAGCTGATGGAAGATTACTTGAAGTTCTGTTGCAAGCTCTTCCTCCCACCTCTCATCTGTAGTGTCACTTGGTCAAACCCTAAACAAAGGTGGCACAACACAAAATAAACAGCTGTGCTTCAAAGGGAGCATGCAAGGCACAGGCCCTGGAGACAATGCCCAGAGGAGAGGCAGAAAAGGGCCATTTCTAGCAGGAAGTGTGAAGAGCTCACAGGATTATCAGAATTGCCCTTTTGCCTTTCAAATCTAAGGAACAATCAACAGTAAGAGGGCATACTGAAAGACATATCCTTTTTTTTTTTTTTGTCTTTGTATATCCTTTGCAATAAATAAACCTTCCTATTTCAATATTTGGCAAGGTGACAGACTCTAAGATGGAGCAGGAGAGATAATTGATATTTACAGGAGAAGAAGGTGCAGTTAAAAACAGGCAAACACTACTCCATAAATAAGAGGTTCCTATTGAAAAATACTGTTACCCAGAACTCTAGGTTGACACCTGAAATCAAATCACCCTTAATGGATAATGTGAACATATTAGTGTGAGGGGGGAAACCATTGCAGACCTGGGGCTCTGGGTTATGGAAGAAACAAGATTTGCTTCTGACCTCGCTTTTTGTCAGTTTAAAACAACAAAGAGATCATGGTTTACTCTTGGTAAGCTGAACTTTCCATAACAGCTAGGGTTTTTTTCCATGCACCTAAATATTCTTCTGCTCCGAACTGGAAGAGGATGCTGGATTGTTTAGAAAGAAGCTTCCTCCAGGTCTTGGTTCCTGTTGTGCTTAGCTATTTTCCAGAGATCTTAATATACATACACCCTGCACAGGGACAAGAAAAGGAAAACATTTTTCACCTGAACAAGAGGGTCTGGAGGAACAAAACTGTCTGGAATAAAAGCTGAGAATCCGCACTTCAGAGCAGTTTGCTTGCACTTTTAGTCCAACTGATCAGGCATGCTGAAGTATTTACATTTCCCATCTGAATAGCAGTCCACATTGTTGTAGCTCACAGGAGGGTTTTTGGCTTCTGCCAGTCTAAATAGAATGATTCAAAACTGAATCATTTCCTGCAATTTTATTTCATAGCTGAATGCACACCACAGCAAGTCCACAAACACAAGGAGCTACCTCCAGAAAACCATCTAACCCTCTGGGCTGCTTCAAGTGGAAGCCCTAAATGACTAAAGTAGGTTCTGTTGTTATTATGGCTGGGAAATACTCCTGCAGGAGATGGTCAGTGGCCAGTAGCAGCTGAGATAGTGCAGTAATCACATGGCAACTGGATTTTTCCACCAATTGCCAGAGAAGAAAGGGATGCTTCCCAAGCTCTGTCTCTCAGCTCTTTTAACTGAGGATCAATATCACAGAGACAGAGGGAGAAAGACAAACAACCAGCAAAGGGAAAAGCAACTGCAGCCTGCCACATTCGCGGGGAAGAGAGATAAAAGCCTGCCGCACTCTGAAATCTAATATGCCCAGTCACCTGGAATGAGTGTCTCCTGAAAAGGGCAAGCCTGCTCAACATCCTCGGCCCGACCCCCCTTCCAGAACTGAAGCACCAGGATCTGGAAAGCTTTAGCCTTATTAGGCTCATTAAAAGCTAACTAGCACTTAGAGCTTACATGGAGATGAGGTGTCAGCAGAAGCCAGACCCTGTAAAATACGTGTGTAAGCCCTGTGCTGCAGAACAGTCTCCATCCTCCAGAAGACACATGCTGTCTTTTCAGGAGCAGACCAGCAACTGTGTTGCCTTTCCCCTCGCATCAGCCAGAATGCAGTTTTTGGGGTGCTGGAGAATCTTCTGAGAAAGCAACCACTGAAAAACACCTCAGCACCAACGAGCTCTGCCAGAGGACTGAAGTTGCAGACCACTGTAATGTGCCTTTAAAAAGTACCATGTCTACACTACTGTATTGCTTACTTTCTGAAGCTAAGCCAGAGGGATGTACATAGTAAGATCTTTGTCTCATTTCAGGGAGGATACAGGATAAAGATTCTGTGCCAGTAATCTTCCCTGGATTAATGGTTTCTCTTTTATCTGCTGTATTTCTGCTCAGATGTCTTTGCTCTGAATGAGTCAGTGGAATGCAAATGATGGGTACAGTCGGTCTGAAAATATTTAAATCTAGCTTTCCACTGCACTGCAGGTTTGTGGAAAAAAAAACTACTCATATATAAATATACATGCAGAATAAAGGGCAGATGAAAATTACAGATATATCAATAATGAAAAAAAAAAAACCCAGTGGTGGGTCAAATTGACAAGAGATTCATTTTTCTGTTTCTCCTTATTTTCTTTTTCTTTCTTTTTTTTTTTTTCTCAAAAATACCAGCATTTAGTTGCTTGTTATGAATGGGTGAGTAAAATCTGCAGCACTCCTTTCCTAAGCCTCAGACACTAGACAAAAATGTATCTATGGGAATAGGAACCTGATTTTATTCAGGCTGCTAAATGCCCAATCTTTATTATCCCAAAAAGTATCTTCCTAAAGATAGCACTCTTAATACTGACAAAGGATAAACCAGACAGCACAGACATGATTTCTCTGGATTTTCTCCCTTTCCTTCTACTATGACAGATTTCAGGTTTTTTCATTCTGCTGGGATGTGGTTCCTCTCCTCTTCTGCTTAGGGCATGAGTTTTTCCTCTAGCAAGTGACTGCATCTCATAAGCAGCCAGATTAGGGGGGTTTTAGAGCTGCAGCTCCATTTGGGAAGCCAGGAGAGAAATCATGGGGCTTTGTCACAGGTTTCAGCAGGAATTGTCCTCAAATGGTGGCTGCCCAAAGAGTTTTTACAGCCTAAAGGCAGCTCAGAGGGTCTCCAAAAGCTCTTGTGTACTGCACAGCAGTGGTGGAAGGAGGAATTGGAAAGGAATAACTGGATAATTTCCTGGGCTTTTCCAAATTTTGTGGGAGTTGGCTCCAACACACAATACTCATTCCATAAGGGACCTGTCCTGGGGTGAGCAGCAGCTTTCTGATCAAGGGTGCTGCGAAGAGCAAACTCTGCAGCAAGAAAGAAAACACCGACATTAACCTGGTGACTACTATTGCACTTAACAATAAATCAAATAGCACCAGAAGTTGTGCAATCAGAATCATTTGCAAGAGAGTATTAAGCCCTCTAGCCCATCATAAAAGCAAAGAAATTCTCCTTCTGAAAAGCTGCCTATAAATCCAGCTGCAACAAAACAAACAAAACAAAGACTCATATTGTCTACCCAATCCATGTGGGACTTGAGAATTAGTTAGCAGGAGGAATCTGCCTTTAAAAAAAAACAAGCTATTTTTATTTTGATGGCTTTGTAATAAACCACCTTTTCTTCTAAATTTTCCTTAAAAATAATTTTAAAGCATTTTAGATTTAATTTATATTAATATTGAATTTTAAAGTCTAATTTAATAAAATCTCTTCATTTACCCAAGAACTGGTTTTCAAGGTGGGAAATTAACTAAATTGTCTGCTGGTTTTCATTGAAAGAATACAGAGAATTGTATTTAGAGTGGATAGCAGTTTTCAAAACACATTTTTTAAAATGGCAATCTACTGACAAAAATTAACTTTTCAGATTAAACATCCAGTTCCATAAAATAAGCCATTAATTTCTGGGATTTTATTAGTCCTCCTGTTCTGAGTAAGGGGAGACTTTCAGGGCTAGGTAGTCTGTTTTCGGGTCTGTTGGTGCACAGTTAAACCCAACAAGCCCTGCAGCACCACAGGGCCAAAATCTGGGTGTGAGGAGCAGGTCTGGCATCGTGCAGTTCTCACATGAACACTCAGAAAACTCTTCCAATGAAATGTGAAACTCCCCTCTGCTCTGTTATGTTGTGGCTGACGGTTACCTAGTGATGCCCAGAACTTCTTCCAGGTCTACATGAATGACTGATGACTCAGGTACCTCTGATAGTTACACAAACATTCATGTGAGCCTCAGGACCAGGACAGTTTAGGCAAAAAGACAGAGAGATCAAAACCTGCCTTTGCTACAGGAACCTGCCTTGCAGTGGAACATCATTAGGTGGTCTGCAGAATGAATTAATGAAAGAAAGGAGTCTCTGTGGCCACTTTTACACTGAGGACAAGGTAATGATGACCTTCCTCCACAGGCTATCTGGGTCATTCTGCAAAGGCTGATGCCATCAGCTTTGCTGAGAAAGCTGCCCACGAGCAGGGGACTCAAAACCCATCTGTAATTAAATCAGGCTGATGAGTTAGACCCTGCTATAAGGAAACATTCAAATGGCTTCAACAGCAATCCCCACAAACTTACTGCTCTCACAGTGGTCAGCTGGCCAACCCTCTGCCATGTGGACAGGGAGCCTGGTCTCAGGTTCATACCTCAGTTGGATTTTGTCTGCCTTTTACAGTTTCCTGAAAACAAAGTGAGATTCACTTCAGCCCACAAGACTCCTGACACACATGTGCACCTGCTTCATCCACAGGTCAGAAAACGAGATGTTTCTTGTTTAACCTGCCACCAAATTCCTGCGCCAGACTGCATCTTCTTCATTCATAGGTAAGAAAATGAGATGTTTCTTGGTAAATCTGCCACCAAAATCCTGTGCCAGACTGCTGTTTCCCCACACTGGTGGCCAGGCTTCCACTGTCAGCAGCTGAATGTGATCTCCATCTTGAGAATTACGGAGCACTTGCAGCATTGCAGAAACGCACAGCAGAAATGCAATGATTGTTCTTATCTCATTGGAAAGACTGCGCGCGTTTCCCTGCTTGAGATCATCTTCTCTGGGGACCCATTTAAAAACGAAACCACTGCGTTCTGAAAACACGTCTTCGGCATGAGATCTGAGTGTTTTCCTGCTTTGGCTATAATAAAATGCAAGAAATTGAATCAAAGTGTGCTCCTAAAAACTATATACTTCTCCTGCATTCTTCCCTCTCTTCTCTACACAAAAACAAGCCCTGGAAGGTGAAAGATTTCAAATTCATTATACAGCATGAAACAGTATTTAGAAGCATGGTGCATAGCACAGCTACTCTACAAATATGTCCAAACAAACATAAAATTAGCCTTTCATGGCTACGAGAGCACGTTTTTTAGCCCAGTCTTTAACTTAATAATTTCTTTACAGGAGAAAGCAGCCTAAATGCCATTAAGCAGTTCCTAGACTCCTAGGTCAAACAAAGTGAGAAAATGAATAGGCCCATTCATGCTTCAGACAGGATAATTTTGGCAAAGCTGGTGCTGACAGTGTTAAAGAGCAGTGATGGAGGAGTCTGGCCTTGTCTCTCTAATTGTGACCATGAGTGACAAAAAATGCGTTCCCTTTGCTGGTGGACCAATCTTTCAGGTTTGTAGAATCTAAATCACGCTTAGGTAATTTGACATTCAAGGGGCAGGAAATCCATGCACCCAGGTGCCTGCTGTGTCTGAGCCTGCCATGGCTGTGGCATGGGGGAAGGTCTGGTCATTTTGGTAGCAGAGCGTGGAGCCAACCCTGTGGTCTGATCCACTCACTGCCTCTGGCATAGTTCTCTGAGCCCTAAATACTGCGGCTCCTCCCCTGCACTAGGGAGCACAGCCTGCCTGGGTGAGCGGGGTCACTTTGGAGATGGTCATTTGGGGCATGCCCATATCCTCCTTGTTCCACAGAGGGAACCTGTGGAGCTGGGAGGAACGTCCAGGTAACAACGCAGGAGAAAGAGCATGGACCAAAAAGACTAAAACAGCTATCATAAAGAGCCAGGAGAGCTGCCAGGGACTAAACCGCATTCGCAGCTACAGCAATCTCTCTGCCTCATCCCTTGCTTCAAATCATGCTAAGTATCCAAGAAGCATTTTTCTCACCCAAACAGAATACCATTTTCCTTAGAAAGGCTCCAAATCCAATGAATTAAACATCATCTTTTGCAGCAACAAAGGGAAATTAGTATCCCCTCATACTTTCTTCTTCAGCAGGGCAAGGTAGGGACTTCACCCCAGACAGACAATTCAAATAGCTCCCATAGGCATTTCCTACACCACTCCTTCAGAGGGACCATATTAAAAATAAACTAATGCTGTAGGCAGCTTCGGAAAATGACTTCAATGGTATTTATTGCTTTGATAGGGTCAGTGCACAGTATGTGCATGTTGCCTTTTAAACATATGTTTCAGGCAAAGAATCAAAGCTAATTTCAGTGTGTGAAAAGCAAGCAGATTTCATTACTGATTGTGACTTTAACTCCAAAATGATAAGGATGCTGGATGTAGGTTCTCAAAACTGAATGTCCAAATGGGAATTTATGATGTAGAACTTCAGCTTTATCATCCATGGGCTTCAATATAGAATGGAGAAAAAAATTCTCTGCTACCAGGAATCTCACAGTTAACCCATGAGCCAACTGACTGTTTTCCCACTCTCTAATTCTCCCTGCAGCTACTTCCTATCTGTAACATGTTAAAGCAAGAATGGCCATTGGCACTAACCACTTCTGGCATCCAAGTAGTGGATATGAAAGAGATCTGATTTTTTTTTTTTTCCACCACCACAAAGCAGCCCCACTTCAACTCTTCACAGAAGTGTCAGCAGAATTCATAACAAACCCAATACAGTCTTATGCAAAGCACAATAAAAGATCTGCTAATATTTTTTTTTTCTTTTTTAATGAGGATTCCTTGCACATTATTGCACCAGATCTGGTTCCCAGCTTCAGGCAGCCATGTGTAATAACTCTTCCAAAAGGCTGTCTGAAAGGAGGTGAACCCATGGAATTATTAAAAGGCTTCAGGTGTAAGCAGCCACAAGTGAATGAATGAGGACTTTTCCCAATGTTTTCCACAAGGTCAGATTCAGGATTCACTAATGGTAAAAACCAGAAAGGTTCAAACCCAGTAGCCTAAAGATAGATATCTAGCACAGGGTTAGACACCTGAAGTAGCCACATTTTCCACAAGATATTTTGAACACCTCTTTAGCTATGAAAGCAAACATAGCTAACGCGCTACTGAAGAAAAAAAGCACTTGGATACCCATAAAAGATCTTAAATATTTATGTTAACGTGTATAAAAACGCATATACACATTCAATTAGTGAGTATCTATACATATGCATATGTGTACACATACTTATGTACACTCCAGAGAGCCTCATTTGCACAGTGGGAAAGTACCCACAACTTCACTTTGAGTTAAAGAAAAAGTGCAGGATTATGAAAAATAATCAAGCCATTTTTTAATGCCCCTGTCTACAATTACAGACATGCACTCACTGCTCTGTAAGGCTTTGTCCAGGTCTGTTTAACAGCACCACACTCCCCTAGGTTCAAATGACACCCTTGAAACAACCGAAGCAGTAAATCACACCTCTTTATTATCATCTCAACAAGAATGATAACAACCTGCTCTGCGTGGTGAAATACCCATGGGAATTTCACCCAATTACGTGGGGATAACGTATCTTTCATGGCTTTAGCTGTCTACCATTTCCATTGTGTACTTGGTAGTCAGTCACAAAGGACACAATCCGCTGAAGGAAAATGTATAGACAAGGGGTTAGCCATTTCAAGAGTGGAGAAAGGGAGGTAGAAATCGAAGGGAGAAAGAGGAGGATGACACAGAGCAACTGCTCAGCTTAGTAGCACAGCTGCTTAAACAACTGAATAGCAATCAATGGGTTAGCATTCAATCCAAGTTTAGATCACATTGAAATCTATTAGAATACTGCATATAATGAATGACTCTTACTTATTTGGTATTCTATCTTGGAATTAATCAGCTCAGTTGTTATGCAGGGGGAAAAAAAAAATTAAAAGAGAAAAAAAAGTCGGCAAGTAGACAGGCCCAAACACAAGAAAAACAACCACCTTGATTTCCCTGGTGGTTAACAGCCTGACAGTACTCAACAATACAGGCAGAAGTTGAACACTGTGAGAAGCAATGCAAGGTATGGGGTTCCTGGCTGTTGGGGCAGCAGCCTGGTTTGTGTGTGCAGAAAACTTGCCCCATCCGCTCCCTTCCAGGCTCTCTCAGTGCTCGTAGGGTTGTACCATCTGCTGGAGCACAATTCAGAGGTAGCTTTAAAGTGATGATAGCTCTGGGAAATGATAATCACTGGGTCATAGAAAGCTGTGCTGCAGTGTATAAATAAGATAACAGAAAGTGCTGAGCAGGGCATGTTTGCATTATGAAATGTATTTTCCTTTTTCCTGTATAAAACCTGTCTTGAAAGCGTGGGGAATGCAGCAGGATTGAAAACCAGAAGGAAAGCAACACAGCCCCAGAAGCTGCACAAAGGAGGAGGGGGATGGAGGAATGGTAAGCTGTAGTATTATTGACTGAGGAATGATAAAAGAGGAAGGAATTCAACAGTTACATCTATTTCGCTTGGTGCAATGGCATGAGATCAAAGGCTTACGTTCACATTAGCCCAGAATAATGCATACTCCATAAATGATGCAAAGCTAGGCCACATTCCCAAGATGTGACAATGCCTCAAGATGCCCCTTTGCTAAGTTCAGGTCAAGGCAACAGGCTCCTGCATATGAAATTCTTTTTCAAAGCACACAAACGTACTCAAACCACTGGGCATGGAGATCGACAACATGCAGGACAGGCAGGATGTCCTCCACTCTCTTCTACTTTTCCACCAATGGCTTTGCAAATTCAGCCAATTTTCATTCATTTGCAGGGTTTTTTCCCAATTGCTGTTGATATTTCAGAAGATCCAAACTGTCCACCCAAGCACAGAGAAGCTCGGGCGGAGAAGTTGTATTTTGTTTTATTTGTAAAGCAGGCATCAGACAGAAGACAGTCAACTCAAATTCCAGAGATGTGGCTTGGTCCCACCTCTGCACTGTCAACCCCTGTGACCTTGATCAGCTCACCTGGGACAGCCCCTTTAATGGCTGCAGAGCAAGAACTATGTCAAATGGTTCCTGAAAGCCCCAGTTTATTTCTTTTCTGAGACACGTCTGTCAAAGCCACTTAAAGATTCAGATCAGTGCTGGTTGGACCTTGATTCCTGGGGGATCCAGCCCTTGTGGATACCTTAAACAAAACATTACCCACGACACATCCATGTCATAAATTCCTTTAAGAAATCCTAATCTCTGGGACTCTGTATACCATTAGCTAAATGGAGATGAATAATTATTTTCCCTCACCTTTCACGGTGTGGTTGGTGCAGGGAAGCGTTGCCATACCAACAGCGATCCAGCCTGGCCGTAGGACAGGGCTGGAAGTGTGGAGGTGCAGACATCCCAGGCCAGGAAGAAAATCCTTCTCTCTGTCCCTCCCTCCTTTCTTCCCTCCCTGCCTCCCTCCCTCCTCTCCCTGGAAGAGAAGCAGTTTCTCTTTGTGAGAGAGCACAAAGGGGAAGAAAGAAAAGGAATTGTCCATCAAGCTCAGCAGAGCCTCGGGGGCTTTCAGCAGAGGATGCCACAGCCTATGAGGACAGCGAGGCGCACTGAAGACTGATTTTAAAAGGACAGTTCAACCCCAGCTACACTGAACTGCCTCCAGCAGTCCCCAGCCTGTGAAGAACATGTGGCACTGAAAGACTCACTGACATCTTCCCATGTTTTGCCTTCCACAGATCAGCACCGCTCCCCGCTCCCAGGGAGAGCCGAGTCCCCTGCTGTTTGTAGGGTGCCCAGTGGTGCTGCCCCGGCAGCCAGACCCCTACTGGGGGCTCACAGCAGGCACCACTGATCTGGTGGGTCTTCTGGGTCTCTCCTTACCTGCCAAAAACATCAGTGGGCCTGATGAAGTAAACATTACTTCAGAGAAGATGTAACAGATATATTCATGCCCTGCCAGAGGCTGTAAATCCTGCAGACCTAAACAGGAGTTCTAGCCAGTCCTGGAGGG
The DNA here is from genome assembly GCA_013397175.1 of Platysteira castanea. Lineage (NCBI taxonomy): Eukaryota > Metazoa > Chordata > Aves > Passeriformes > Platysteira > Platysteira castanea. The sequence goes on from VYXC01013312.1 coordinate 317,016, forward strand.
AAATAAACCATGCATCCAGTGCCAAACCTGTGTCCCACTGCAGACACCCTTCTCGAGACACTGGAACCAAAAAGGGACTGTCAGTAAGCACAGAGAACAAGGTGACTATGAGAGGAGACTGGAAAGCGAATGAGAGAAAGCCACAGAAATTACTCAGGGTAGACACAATAAAGCTGTGTTTATATTTATATACACATATATATGTGTGTCTGTGTGTGTGTGTGTATATACAATAATTAATGGTGTAGAAAAAATAAAAAAGACATCTTTTTTCATACTGTAAGAGTAGAATGAGTGTAAACAAAAATGGTTCAATTCAAAACCAATGCAGAACTGCCAGGCAACACAGCCATAACATCCTCCAGACCACACAGTCCCACTGAGACTACACTCAAAACCAGACCCAGAGATCTTGAATATCCAGAGGTACAATTATCTATTAAAAGTAAACAAGGCCCAGGTAAGTGCAAAACTCCTTGGACTGCAGGAGGACAGGATAACATCCACTTTTCAGAGAGAATGACAGATCACCTGTGAAAGGAAGAATCTTCAAGTGCAGGCTGGAGCATCTAAGTCAAGAGGTGTTCACATGCATTTACCATAAGAAAGACCAGGTCTTTATGGGATTGAGCTCATATTGGCCTTTGGAGACAGAGGTGCCAAACCAAGACAGCATGGAACACCGAAGTGAGGAGAAAAATGGGACTGGGTGATATTAGGACTATTGTTGCAGTTTAAGGCTCTCCTTCACCCATGACAGACCCTTTGGCCCTGCCTGGCCAATCCATCCCCACAAGCTCTTTGAGTGGGACTGTTCACCAGGCACTCCCTTCTCTATCCACCCCGTGACAAAGGGCCCCTTCAGCCCTCTCTCCTCACATGCTGGGCTGCCCTGGCTCTGCTCTTACAGCCTCTGACCTTCCCCATACCTTGAGCTGTCCCAGCTTTCACTGCAGGTGCTTTGTGACCAGAGCCGTATTTCAATCCAAAGAGGATCTCCAGGTCACGTCACCACAATCAACACAGCTCTCCACCCTCAGCTCACAGCCCTTTCTCTTCAGCTCTCTGTGACCTGTGTCTGCCTTTCACTCACCTGACCGACCTCCACTTTCTCTGGTTATTGATCTACATGACCAAGCTGGTGTATTTCTCCAACTTCCCTCTCCTGGTGTCCACATCCTGTTCTGATCTTTAGACCTCAACGATGACAAGGAGTGAAAGATTTTCACAGAGTTAAGTGAACAGAGAAATAAAGTTATATACCTAAGTTTAATATCTTCATAAGTGGCCTGGAAGATGGGCTCAAGGCACCCTGCAGGAAGACCTTGGAGAGGTCTGGAAGAGGGGGATAACAAGAAACCTATGAAGTTCAACAAGGACAAGTGTAAGGTCTTGCACCTAGGAACACATAATCCAGGAATAAATAGGTAACAGGAACATAAACCTGGCTGGGAGCAGCTCTGTGGAAAGGGACCTGGGGGTCCTGGTGGACAACAAACTCCATGAGAGTGAACAGTGAGCTGTTGCAGCACAGAAAACCAACAGGATGTGGGTTGCATCAACTACCAGAGATAATGAAGTCATTATCCCACTCTAATCAGCCCTTGTCAGGCCACATCTGGAACACTGTGTTCAGTTTTGGTCACTGCTACACACAAAAAAACCCCCCGAGGACCAGATGGAGAATGTCCAAAGAAGGGCCACAGAGATGATCAAAGGGCTGGGAAGCTGCCAAGCGAGGAGAAGTTGAGAGAACTGGGTTTATTCAGCCTTGAGAAAAGGAGGCTTAGGGGAGAGCTTATCACCATGTTCTAGTACTTAAAGGGTGGCTACAGAGAAGGTGGAGACTCCCTTTTTACAAGGAGTCTCATGGAAAGTGGGTAATGGATACAATTTACTCCTGCGGAAATTCCAATTAGACATAAGAGGAAAGAAAACTGTTCACAATGAGAACAATTAGCCATTGGAGTTGTCTCTCCAGGGAAATGGTGGGTTTCCCAACACTGCACACTTTTAAGACTCAGCTGAAGAGGTTGCAGTGCCATCTTGTCCAGAACCTGCTTTTGCCAAGGTTGGATCAGATGATTCTTGAGGTCTCTTTCCAACCTGGCATCTTATGATCAGATGATTCCAAATACATTTCTGGACCGGACATCTACTAATTGTTTGCTCTTTAAGGACTGAAAACTCTCTCCTACCACACTCACACCCCCATCAAAGCCTTCTGGATGAGTAAACACCTCCCTCTTGGGAGCCTCAAGAGATTTGACATGAAGAACAGGTTCAGCTACTCTTTTGAGACATTTTATTAGAGCGACTGTACCACTTTTAGAAAATAACCTTGCTAAGCACTGTGAAGTTTGGGTGTCTGGGAACATATCCACTCATTTCCAAAAGTTTGTCATGAACAGGGGAAAAAAAAGCTGGATTTTTTTAAAACTATGCTGCTGGCCAAGATGATTGCAGGATGAACTAGATGAGCAGATGTAGATCAGGCAGAGACTCCTGCTTTTCTTGGTGGAGCTATGCTTAAGTGAAATCCCTTCACCAGAAATAATGAAATGGACATCTATGACAGCATCTGGAAGCTATTTCTGGATATACTTCAACGGGAGCAAATGCATTAAGAGTGGACGAGTGTTTTACGGAAAGAGGCAGCCACAGAGAGGTTGGGAGAGCATGGAGGCCTCAATTAGGGGGAGAGGAATATGAGAAGGAAGAAAGAAGAGAAGCAGCCAGACCCACTGACAAAGTGGGGAAGGCACTGCTAAAGGGTCACAGTTTGTAATCATACCAGCCTGCCAGATTTTATTTCTGTGGAGGAAATATTTCTGTGGAGGAAAGAGCACAACTGCTACTCCCTGGACTTAAAAAAAATTGAATGGTTAAGTTAAAATGAGAGGGAGTAAAACGTCATTATAATGAATAAAAATAAAATGTCTTGATCAAGCACCATTATATCAAGAGAGATGAATGGTTAAACAACAGCCATAGCTACATCGGTACAACTTTCCCCTCCTATTTTTCTCCCCCTTCACAATTGCAGGGTTAAGAAATAATAGTCATGAAGTTTGTCTAAGAATGGCAATAACTGCTGTTTTGTATTGATGCAAAAAACAGAATAGATTAATACTTTGTCACTGTATTTTCTTTACCTACACGTATAAATATCAATAAAAGCTTTAAGCTTTAAGGATGTACACCAGATAATGGACTTCCTTGAAAAGTCCATTAGACTCCTTGTTCTTTTATGTCATAAAACAAACACCGAAAGAAAAGTTACAGACTTAAACCATTTCTGATGTAAAAGCTTATTTTTCCTTCACTTTTTAGAATTAAAAAAAAGTCCTCAGGGAGCAAACCAATACAGCAATTATGCTGTTAAAGCCAAAAGAGGAGCTCCTCAGTGAAGATGGGAATCAGTTCTTTAGCATTTTCATCTCCTCACTGTCTCACAGGCATGCCAGAGGCACACAGCACAGGGAAAGGCCAGACACCCATTTGCTGTAATTTCAACACAACTCCCAGTGCCATCATCACCTCTCCAGGCATCTTGGGAATATCTCTCTGCACGATGCTGGGTGGTCTGGCGACCTTTACTATGTGCCAGCTCGCTCTGGGCTCACGTGTGCAGCCTCACCACTATCAGCAGAGGCTTTCCGTGTCTTTCCAGCACAAAGCACCAAACCGCAGCCTCCTTGCTCCAGGTACAGGCTCAGTGACTCAGCAGGACACAGCCCACACCGCCTGACACTGCTCCCTGCACAGCCACATCAGGCTCCTCAAAGACCTGCTCCTGCTCCTGATTCTCCCATGCTGTGCATCCTCCAGAGGAACTGGCACTGCCTCTGCACAGCCCCAAAAAGAGCCATCTGGACAAGAAATTCCTGAAGAGGTGCAGATCAGTGCTTCTCACTTCTATTTTACCCCTTGGATTTACACGTCCCAGTGCTCCGCCTGGCATCTCCACCAGGCATGGTGAAGTCTTGGAAGGCATCCTTGGCCATTGTCTTTCTAGAACTCTGGCAAACATGTTCCACCCCACGCAGAATGCTCTTTTTTATTCATCACAGCTTTTATTGATTTGTATTTGTCTGCATTATCTGCTCGGGTTATTTGCTGGCTCACCGACAGAAGGGTCAAATTCATGCTGGGTTCTATTTATAGTGCTGCTACAAAAAAATAAAAATTGCTAGCAACAGTAAAAGTGATTGTTCCTTGTTACTGGTCTCCGTTAAATTGGTCAGGAACACATCCCAAGCTGAAGGTGTGGCTGAAGAGGCACAGAGCACAGTAGTGTTTAAACTAAAAAATGCTTTGGCCTTGGAGGCTGTCCTCACCCAAAAACAAACATTTGTTTGATGGGAAGCCACAGCAGGAGGTCTCCTCTGATGTTCCTACATGGAAACAAAGGGGTTTCACCTCCTGAAGAGGAAATACACAAAAATATACATATATAGAGAGAAGCCTATAGATAAATCAATGTGTATTTATACCTTCATATACTACTTTATATATAGATATAGACCTCAGGCTGATATGGTTGGACAAAAAAGGATTTTCTAAAGGAGAGAGGCTGCTTGCTTTTGCAGGGTGAAGTGTGCCCTTATTAAATATGTGAGCACTCCCCATTTTCACAACAGAAGATTCAAAGGAACGCTCTCCTCCTGTGAATCACTAACTCCTGGGATGCCATCTAAGGTCCACCTCAGCAGTGCAAAGTTCACTGCTGATTTCAGCAAGATCTGAAACCACACCAAGCCTCTCTTTTAAAACCAGCTTTTGGAAACCAACTCATGCACCTGAGCCGAGTTCTGGCTGCTTTGTTCCTGTTTTTAATTAACAGGCATCTCCGACTCCTGGATGGACACCTTGGTTTTGATGGAAACCGGTTTTATTTTAGAAGTCCTAGGCACTTTCAGGGCTAGGGAGCTGTTGGGACCAATTCAGTCAGCATCTGGTCTTGAAACCATGGTCCTTACCAGCCTTGGCTGGTGCCGCACCTGCCTGGGCCAAGGTCACATCCCATGGTCACCCCCAGGATGCTGCCACGTGGAGTGGCAGCCTAGTAGCTGTTATCCATCAGGAAGAACCATGTGGATCTGCTGCTCTCACAGTGACAACAGGGGTGCAATTCAATTTTTTCCACACCAGAGAAATCCAGCCTGTTCAAGGGCACCATTCCTGATTTTTTTACCACCACAGCTAACAGGAGAAGTAGGATGGAAAGCTGGGTAAAAAAAGGTGAGCATGCTAGGAATATGGGCATGTTTACCATTCCTTTCTGATCATCACAGTGATGTATTTGTATCACTTTCACAGATATACATCCCCACTCCTCAGACCGGCTCTAGCTGATCTGTATAATGTATGCAGAAGGCTTGGTTCTCACCAAACAGAAATAGAAAGGAAGATTTGCTGTGAGAAAATCTATTTTTTTTTCTGTGAATATTAATCATTTCAGCTTTGATAGTGAAGTGATACGAGTGAAAAAGCCAAGAATTGCTCCAGGGCTTCACACAGATGACTATTGTAGAAAAGACATTTGCTGGAGATAACGCTGCTTAAGCTCAGAATCATTATACAGTACACAGTTAACTCCAATCAACCTGCTTGCTCCCCAAGATTTAAACAGAATTAATGTGACATCCCAGCTGAAGCTGGAACTCAGTAACTCAGAAAATAAAAGTGACAAATTAAAGCAAGTTCCATATGTGTTTTAATCTTAAATGGCAAAAAGAAAACCATTATGCCAGATGATAGGAGAGCAATATGGTCCCAATACACTGTTCATCTCCTTAGCAGCTTTAAATAATGTTTGGTATGTTTTGCAGCAAGAAAAGTATGGGGATTGCTCTAAAAATTTCCATGGGTAAGGAAAAGGTCATCACCTTTTACCTGGAAAGTCAGAATAGATTCTGGGCCAACTAATACACATCACCAGAATCTGCTGGTCATCTGGTCACCTTAACAGATTTTCATAACACGACAGAAATATTCGCATTTCAAACCGAATAAAAAATCTTCAGTTAAAGATCAAATAGACGAATGCCCTTCTTTTCTTTGGGAAATGCACAGACACAAGGGGAAACTTGTGTTACACCAGTTTTTCATCTGATCTTATTTATGCTGCAATATTTTGGAGCTCCATGAAGGTCACAAACCTTAAAGGCAGGCCTTGGAAAAGAACAGTTTGCAGGATAAGGAGACAAAGGAAATGTGGGGACTGAGGCACAGAGGGGCTGTGAGACACTGAAGTGCACCCAGGACACCAGAGCTGGGTGTAGGAGCCACGGACTTCAGTGCACACCTCACACCTCTGGTGGGTAGATGACCACTGCTGCAAGAGGGAAAGGTGAAAGATCACAGAACTGCCAGCCAGAGAATGTGCATTAGCCACTGGTTCGTGGCCGAGTGAGGAAACAGAAGTGGATAATTGGAGATGGATGGTCAAATGTGCACGAACAACTGACTCCTGCACCAAGCTGGAAGGGCTGGCTGCTGATGGAATAAAAACAATACTCTGAGTTACCTTAAAAAAGCAGTGACATTAAAAATTAATTAATTAATTAATTAATTAATTAAGCCCCTCTTCTGTAATTGATGCTAAACATCCTTATACTGGCAAAGGCAGCTCTAAGTAGCATTAAAAGGTGTTTTTTTTATTAAAACCTGTTGTGCCTATTTATCACTTCTATCCTTCTTTCTCCCCCACTATCGTCAGTCTCACAGGTCATTCTCTCTCTTTCTTTTTGCCTCCTCCTGCTAATTTACTGTAACAGAAGCAGCAGCAGGATTTTACTATTCATCAGCAAAGAGGTCTGAGATAGGCACCTCTGGGAACTGATGCATATTTACAATATCATCAGGAAAGCTCAGTCACCACGTTGGTTTGGACGGTGTGCACTCTGACAGCCCCAAACCAATCAAACAGCAGGGCTTAAAGCTTCAAAACATGAGAATCTTCCAAGTTTTACCTACTCTGTGGTTTCTAAGGAGGTCTTTTAAAAGGGCAGAAGAAATAATACTAAAAATGAAGTATACTTTGGAAACTTCTAATTATCAGAGTCTTTGCATTACAAGGAATAAATGCTAACATACTGTAAGATGCAGCACAAAGAAGGATCACAAAAAGGCACAATGAGACTGATAAGAAGAATCACAAAAAGAAAGAACAGTATCTTCTTACACATATATGAAACCTTTCACTTTGAAAAAAAATTACAGCCTACAGGTAAAACTCCACTAGCTTGTGCTAGTATGAAATTAATTTTGACCTAGTTTTTTTTTTGTTGGTTTTTTTTTTTTGCATTATAATACATAATATTAAATTAAAAAGTCAAAACATAAAATTTTTATCCTTCCTTTTGAAGCACCGATACATTTCATTCTGACAACACGAGGACATTTTGATATTTGTCAGACATTTTTGATTTGTTCTCCTTCCACCAGCTCAAAATGAAACTGGATGAACCTATCAAGGCTTCAAGACAGATGGAAAACATAATGATGTTATGGTAAGTTCTCCAAAATACGGCGCAGGCAGGATGAAGGCAGGGTGTAATAGCAGAAACAGGAGCATACAGCCATGATACCAAAGTCTGACTTTCTAATCTCCACATTTTAACAAGCAACCTGGACTTTATTAACTGATTATATTTATATGTACTGCACGGAATCAGATGTTTTCCTATGAAAAATCAAACAAGGTTACAGGTGAAGAAGATTGTGCACAAGCTGTTGGTTTTTAGGTAGAAGAGCTCCAAAGCACCACCCAGAGCTGCAATAAAGTTAGAGCAGCACCACAGTCATGAAAATCCATATTTGATGTGCATTTGCAACAAAGGGATGCCATTCCTAGGCTGCATCTCCCACGATGAAGAACCGGGTTAAATTATGCCAGTAGGATTAGGGTAAGAAATAACATCTCTGTGACAACAAAGAGTGAACAGGAGAGCAAATGTGGAAAGTAATGAAGTAAAAAGGATATCATAAAAAAAAAAAAAAAAAGAGGAGAAAAAGAAAGGANGACACAGAGAAAAAACTATAGTCCCACCATTAAATGGTAGCTGGAGTACTGGATTAATGTATGGCTTCCTTCTTTCAAAAGTGATAGTGCTTCTTTACATATTTTGATACAATAGATTTCTTTGATAAATCCAGAGAGAATTTTGGGGGGTTTAGTACCATGGAAAAGGAACACATACTATGGAGGTAAAAAAAGGCATTAAAATCAGTACTTATACATGAAAATTCCACAGGACAATAGGAACTTGGTGTCCGTAACATCAGGATCCAGCCCTTTGCCTTGTGACACTAAAAATACAAAACACAAAATATTTACAAAACATATATATAAAAACAAAACTGAACATACTCCTGGCCTGGTCCACATCCCCATTACATCATCTTGCCTCAGTTTCAACTGCATGTTCATTTCACCTCAAGCAGGCCAAGCAGCTCTTCTCAGGCAGACCTTCTTTCGAGAGGCAACTCATGTTATCCCCCAAGATTGCTTCCATTCCCAGTGAGCCTCCCCGAGTCTGCATGGAAATTCCTTTGCATCCCAGACAGTGATTCGTAGAGCGAAGATGACAGGCAGTCCTTCTGGTGCAGGGCAGAAATTCATGGCATCCCAGGTTTCCGGACAGACTTCTCCCTTCTCTGCTCTACTCACTGCATCCGAGTTACACAGCGAGACCCGTCTCCTTGGCACACTCAGAAGCATGATTTCCACCTCCAGCAATTAATGCTTAATGAAAAAACAGTAGCCACAACAGCTCCATACCAAGACTTGAAACCATCTGTTCCTGCCTTGTTAGCGTGCGCTTTCCGGAGTGACCAATCCACTTCATACCAACAGCGTGGTATGCATCTGCTAAAGAAATATTTTACTGCACAGGCTCCGGGTGGATTTCTGGGGAGGGGGGAGGGGGAAGAGGCAAAGAATGCCAAAATAAACACTGGCTTGATTATTTTAAGATATACCTCTTGCTCAAGCACACCTATATAAATCTCACCCAAGACACGGGAAGGTGGAGTTACACTGGAGAATGCCTTTGGCTTGTCTTGGGAAGGCTGTTAAGAATAATTAGAATGCTTCAGTTTAGCTGCTTTTTAATGACCCATGCGTGCACCCCAACCTTCACTTTCCCTAAGATGGTGTCGAGCTCCTGCATGCAGAGAGCAGCAGCAAAGGAGGGATTTGTTGACAATACATTTAAAAAAAAAAAAAAAAAGGCACCGGCGCTGTTGTGTGTCAATACTCATCCAAATGTGCCCATTTGATATTTTACTGACAGAACTGAAAATATGTTTGAATTTCAAACTTGTCGAGATGGCTGGGATGCAGGGATTATTTTCCCCTGAGGGCAGATAAACAAGATGGATGGACTAAACTCCGAATCGCCTAATGATCAAAATGCAAGGTAAGCTGTCATAGAGAGGGCTCTTCTCATCCTTGCTGACAGCATGAATTCTGCTGAATTATTTCTAGTCTTCCTGATTAATGGGCCTGGTGACTAATTAGTTTGTGAATCTTGCTCATAAATGGCACTTTGATAGCTGCCACTTTGAGAGAAAGGCCTCACTGATGTCAGCTGGAGATGGGCTCTCCAAAAAACCCATCCCTGGATGATGCCACAGCTGACAGGGGGTGCACAGGGGTAGTTTGGCCCTAATGGTGGAGCCACAGCCCTGGCTGGGACCCCAGGTCCACACTACCCAACAGCACTTTGGAGAACACCTCATTAAAAAGAGAATCATTTTATAAGTCCGTGCCATTACTCCCAGCTGCTGCTTTCCTCCTTGCCTGGAAAAGCTAGAATCAGTTTACTTTGCCTTCACATCAGGAGAACAATGTCTTACATAACTTTCTAGATCACAATTTTCCGTACAAATACTGCCAGCTATGGAATGTTGGGGTCAGGGTGCACACGTCTGGCAGAGGACACATAGGCTTTGGATTTATAGCTCTTCTGAGACACCAGTAGTGTGTTGGCATTTCACTTGAGCCATCACAGCATTGTGGGGTTTTGTTAGCTGAGAAGGGTTTCAGTCCCAAGATGTATCAATGCACAGAACACTAAAATGGATTTGCTCTACTACAACTAGAAAAATTGTTCTGTCTGAATTGTTTGGCTTGGTGAAGAAGGAGAGAGAATATAAATGACCATAGCCACTTTCTGAGCTCCTCCTCCACTCCAAGAGCACTAGGAACACTTGCTGTGCTCAGTTTAAGTTGTGGCTCAGTTTGTGCATGGTAAAGAACTTCTTAGGGTGTCCTCTGCTACACCACACACCAGAGGAACTTGTTCACCCCCAAAAAAGGGGGATATGACTTGGGGACAGTGTCAGGAGAGACATGCAGGCTCATCTCCAGCACCATCACCTTGAGATCTGAGATGTGTTTCCACACAGATGTACTTCCTCACAGCATTTATTTCTGAAAAGATCTCCCTGGAGGTGAAACCCCGTGGAGGCACACATGGGCAGAACAGAGGGAAGACAGCCTAATAATTCCATGCCATTATTTATCTTTTCCTGATTAACACTAATTATGATGAAACGAGTTACACAAAATGGAAAGTCAAACCCTTGTGCATTTTCTCACTCCTGTGGTCCAGGATCCACATCCCTAATCCACCTGTGGCTGAGTCCCATATTTGAAGAGGTGTAAAACACCATTCATGTTTGATCATTAAATCACAGAGTTTGCTTCCCAAGTGTCTCTCCCTCAGTTATATAGAAGAACAGGTGGAAATCTGGAAGACATTTTCACGCCATGGTGCTCCTTCTCCTCATAAGGACCTACCTGTTGGGAACCACTGACTTGGCAGCTCCTGTGAAAAGATGCACCCACAGTGAGGGTGGAATCTGCACTGATCCTTCATCAGTAGTAGCACAGGCATCTGCACGAGATTCAAGGTTGGAATCTCTGATTTCAGTGTTGTTCTCAAAAGGGCAGGTACAGAAAATCCTGCAGCTGACATAGAGTTTGTTCCCTCTTCCTCTTCAGCTCAAATGGCAAAAAACACAGGACACAAAGATGATCTCAGTGCACGACTGGCAAAATCGCATCCCCACAACAGCCTGCAAGATTGCAATCTTTCATTTTCCTCACCCGAAGGAATTAAAAACTGTGCATGAACATCCAGTCCAGAATGCCCTAGAGCTCAAAAACCTGCACCACAGCAACCCTGCCAGGGTTTTTGTCCTGTGGTGGCCCACTGCAACTGAGGAGCTGTGTCAGGTCTTGGTACCAAATCTCCTGCGAGTTAACTTCCTCTTTGTGCTCTGTGAGTCCTCCTGGCACACAAAGACTGTGGAAGGAACCACTCTGAAGGGAGAGACAACCTGCTCCAGGTAGAGCCCAGGAAAGGGCAGCCTTTGCCAAAAGACCAGAGTCCATCTATGAGCTAGCCAACAACACATCTGAACCTGCAAACAAAGCAAAAACTCACACCAAAAGTGCTTTCCAGCACTCAAGTCTGGATAGAGAATTCTGCAAGAGGAGTTTTGGTGTAAGAAACTCTCCTCCAGCTCAAAGAATTAGAGACTGTTAGAGACATGCATTATTCAGCTCCATTCTGTTCTGATGACTTGTTCAGCTCAGCGGCTGTATTGCAAAAGGTAAACAGGTTTCTACCCATAATCTTGTTGTCTCTGAGCAGCAATCCATCTGTCTCTCATTCTAGTATTGTCTAGTGGTGTGTCTTCTTACCCAGGTAACACTCCCTTCAGATACTATTTTAATACCGCTGAAGACAGACGAAACCCCAGATTTGCCTAAGCAAATTTAAAAGAGCTATTTAAAGATAAAGATGCAGCAAAGCTGAAGCTAATACAGTAAAGATTTCTCAGGAGGGTTCCTAAATGGAGAAATTACTGAGGAAGAAAATAATTCACCAGAAAGCTCCACGAAATAAAATGAACTATAGCAGCTTCTAGTTAGGACAGGATAGTAAGGGATATATGCATATAGAGAAATCTTGGCGTTGTAAATATCATTTCTAAGAGGCTTCCGTCTACTAGTGAAAGATTTAAGTTTGACTCTAGTCTTTGATAAAAATATCTAATGCTCAATTTAGAAGCTTCTCAGGAGCCTGAAGCTTGTGCTGTTTTTCAGCACACCAAGGACAGAAAGGTCCATAGCTCATGAGACAATTAATAGGGCAATAAAAGTCAGGTTACATGTTTTGGGAATCCAGGTACCATGGGCTGGTTTTGCTCTGCTGCAAACTGTGTTATGAAAATGGAGGTTATTTGCACTCTAAATAGATAATTACCCATGTCATTCAGACAGAGTCCTTGCACAAAGAAATGGCTATTGTTGAGATGAACCAGTTTTCCAAGTCTGACAAACAGATCAGCTCCTGAGGGTATATGTATTGTCTTGTTAACTAACCCCTTGACAAAGAGGACCTAGAGTTATAAAAACATGCTGTTCCCACTGGCCATTTTGGATTAAAAGTGAAAAGGCAGAAGCAAAACCTGACTTCAGAAACATGAGGAGACCCCAGAGTCTGGAGAAGCAGGCATGTGAAAGGATATTAAGGAAGAGGAAAGATCCTTGGCTGAATAAATAGATCTGATCAAAGCCCAAATAGCACTCAAGAGCAATGCCAGAAGTGAAGCAGGGTTAAGCGTATGCAGATGTTTCACTGTTCAGTCTCAATCTGTACATGACCTCTTGGACTATCTGACTCAGACAGTAAGTGTGTCTAAAAGGCTTTGGGATGCCTACTTGTTACAAGCCTGAAATAGTAAACAGTAAATCAAAACCTCATGCAAAGGCAGGGCCCTGGGAGAGAACAGACTTAAGTGCTGTGGGTGCTTCCAGATGTCAGCCCTGGTCTAAAGGCAGCTGTATCTGAGGAAGGAGGTGATTGATTGCCTGTAGGAAGAAAGAAGAAGGAAAAAGATAGTGTCTACAAGCTAGTGAAAGTGAGCAAAGCTGCACAAAGCAGTGCCCCGAGCTGGCTGCATCAAAAGGCAGCGGGACCATTTGGCAGCAAGAGGTGGCCCCAGAACAGCCACCAGGCTGAGGCACCACAGCCTGACAGGAGGGGGACACCCTGCCCTCAGCAATCCAGCATCCCCAGCATGGCATCTCCCCAGGAGCAGGGGCACAGCACCCAGGGAACTCCTCCACAAAGCACAGCATGCCCACCCTCCCCATTTTCACCACTTCCCTCAACGCTGAGCCCAGAGCTCAGACAGATCACTGAACACGATGAGTACTAATCTCATCATTTAATGTACTCCTGAAAGATACCAAAGTGATGAGGGAACCACAAAAACCCCACCAAAAGCTGAGCAATACAAACCTCCCTGGTGCTTCTTCATCCTGCCTTTCATCTGCGTTGTCTCTGTCAAATGCAAGTTCTTAGACGCAGAGGATGTGAAATGGCCTCCACCTGTACAGCATCTTGCACAACAGAGCTGAATTTCAGTCACAGCCTCTAGACATTCAAGTAAGGTAAGCATTTCATGTCAAGCGACAAATATATGAAATATCAATTATTATTTCCACAGAAATCTCATGAGGGGAGGTGGGAATACTTCAAAAGCACCATAGGCATTCAATTCTTCACGTTAATAACTCATTTACTGCAAACTTTCTTCACTTTAAAAATGTAAAAATGAATTGAAAAAAACCCCAGGCATTTAGATGGGTTCTTGTTACAGGGGACAACTTGTGAGATAATACATGAATACAGAAAGTGACCAAGACAATAAAAAAGACAATATCAGCTCCTGTCAAACCTCAAGTGTCACAAAATCACTCAATTTTCAGAAGATGGGTACTCATCATTTCTTCAAAACATAAGTCCCTTCAAAACACCTTGAGTGTCTTTCTACTAAGATCCCCTTACATCAGGACTGTCTTCCAAAACTATTTTAGACTTCTCATTTTCAGGTCTTCTAGTGCACCAGCATTAAGGAGAAGACCTGAAGCATCATTCTATTAATATCAAAACTCAGGATTATTTTTGCTTATAGACAACTATTTTTGGAAAGCTTCATGCAACAGTCAGGACAGATCATTACTTGTAAGCATTTTCCTGCAGTTCGTTCTAAGTACACACCAAGGACAGAGAGCTCTCAATATTTACCAACCAAAGAATTGTCTTGCCGTCAAAAGTGGCAGAAATCTCCAGAAAGTGCAGCTTGAGAACACAGCCTCTGATGAAACAGGAGTTGGGAATCATGGAGAGGTACATTTTATCTTTTAGGAAAAATTAGGAGGGCAAAATTGGTGCACTGTAGAAATGCTTGTGGAAGGAGTAGATGAGAATCTCCCCCAAGAGGAGACTCCACCACTGGGAGTCATTACAGGAAGGTCTTTCCAAAAGCTACACTCTCCATCAGACATTTCTTAATCAAATCCAAGTCTAAAATCATGGGGCAGGACTGCCTGACCACTCTAATGAAAGAGTGCAAACTAAATAACAGTACAGCACTCAAGAGGCTGAAAGAGCAAGGCTTAAGTTTTTCTAGACTTCAGAAATATGAGAACTAAGGGGAAAAATATATAACAAAATTCTTTCTTTGAACTGTCTTAATCCAAAACACATTGGTGTTCTATGAAGGCTTCACCAAAAAAAAAANAAAAAAAAAAAAAAACAAAACTAATGCAGCTATAAGTCAAGCCAAATGCAGCAAGGGAAGCCACTGAGATGGATATCAATGTCTACATATCCAAAAGGAAACCTTAGTCTCCAGCACTGCCCAGCAAACGCCTCTCATCAGGGGGAAAAAAAAAATTATGGTTTTTTTCTTCATCTTAGAAAGAATTATGTTTCCAAATTGCAATGATAAAAACCTCATTGCCATTTCATGTAGGTAGAAGCAGGCTTGTACAATTCAGCTGTGATCATATCCTCTTCCAAGTGCCTACTGGAGAAAAAAAATACACAGAAGATTGCTGTACACACAGAGAGACAAGAGACAGAGTCAAACAAACAATCATGCGTTTGTATAAAGCACATATAATTTATACATAAACAGTATTTATATATCTATGAGTTACTAACCATCACTGCTTAAAGAAAATGTTGCAAATATCTAAATGCAAATAGTCTAAACTGAAGAAAGCCAAGGTTTTCCTCATGTCTAATGCTTAAATAGAGCATTTCAGAACATCATTGAGGTAAAATTTCTTCTCTCACAAAGGCTGTGTATGGAATTCCTTGCTGGCAATGGAATTTTTACGGAAGGCTAATACTTCCTGTAATATTTATCCTGCATAGTATGGCTTCTCAAATCAGTGGGCTCTTTTTCCTGCACTGTTATAAATCTTTATCTTCATGGTCACAGCTTTACAAAACCCATGTCTTCTGCTGACACAAAGGCAGCAGTTATCTCTCAGTCCCACCACATAGGTTAACTAAACACAAACCCCAAATTAAAATAATACAGAGAGTGGACATAAAATCCAGAAAGCAAAGAGACAAGGAGCTGAGACTGCCATGTGCAATGCCACACAAACTGACACCACTCCCCATCATGCCAGTTAAACCCAAAACAACTGCCTTTCAGCCTGGGACCCGCTTTCCTCTCACATTCCACAAAACAGGTATTTGCTTGCCTGCAGCATGAGAGGGGGAGACTGGCAGAAGACAAATACTGGGGACTGGGACTCTCCAGCCATGGCAGAGCACTGAGTCACCAGACTCAGAGCACGGAGTCACCAGGCATAGACCTGGGGAAAGGTTATGCCTCCAAATTCCTGGCCAGAAAACAGGTATAAATGGCATCACAACATCAACTGCAGTAACTGGGGATTTGGCTGTTGAGCAAAACGAGTGCAGCTGGCATGCTGAGGTGTCAGACAGGGCTGTAGCAGAACAGCAACTAAGAGCAGCATGTAAAACACAGCGAGAAACGCACATGCAGCTTCGTCTCACCCTCTCTCTGGCTGTTGAGGTTGGGTAGGTTTTTTTTAAGCATGCTGCCATTTTAGCAGACAGAACCAGCAAGACTGGGCAGGCATGGGACATCTGACAAGACCACACCACTCCGAGCAGACACAGCTATCCCAGTACCTGCAAGCCTCAGCCAGCAGCACAGAGCAGCCCTGTGGGACAGGCACACACGCAGTGGGAAGTGATGGAGGAATCATACCACAGAGGCATTTATTTTGCCGTGTGAATGGAAGAGCACTGCAGAAACCAGCTCTGCATGTTTTCAGAGGGTGGGGGGGGGGGAAGTACAATAGCAGTCAAGCAAAAAGAACCATTTGTGTTTTAAAGCTGACCTTGCTTTTTTTTCCCATTTTTTTCGGGCATTCAACTCTAGCATCAGTAGAGCGACCTTTTTAGTGTCCCCTCCTCCATTAGGTCGTCTTTGTGTACATCCTAGTGCCAGTTCCATTAACAAGAGGCTTCTCATCTAGGATATCCTCCCTTCCTGAACCCAGGTAATGGATTCCAGGTCTAAACACACTGTGCCATCACCACGAAAGGTTTCCAGAGGCAAAACAAGGGGCACGTTGTGGTGAAGGGGCTACACACAAGACAGAGTAGCAACAGGATCTGTCACTCATCAAAAATTCAACTGGACACTAAAACTACAAGCTTGAGTTTAAGGATGCTATGCCTCAAACACGCTGATCTAAATATTAGCAAGAGCATGTTTTTAAAAATACAGTTTAGGCAAAATATTTGAGCATAAATATACAACACCCTGGAGAAAAGGGTCAACAGGGACCCCACGCAGGTGGGGTGTGACCAGCAGTGGCACTAGGGAAGGCTCAGGAGACCCTCTTGGGCCACTAAGACTGGTCTCAAGGCCCTGGTCAGAGAGATACCAATACAATGACTTGAGGATGCCACTTAGACAGTGGGGCTGGAACACTGCCCTACGAGGGCAGATTCTGGGGCCAGGGCTGCTCAGCATGGAGCAGAGGTGGCTTTGGAACACCTGGCAGCACCACGGTGCCTCCTGGGAAAGCATCAATGACATGGGGACAGGCTCTGCCCAGCAGAGCCCCCGGGAGGGTGAGAGGCATTGGCACCTGCAGGAATTAGAGAGGTTCGGGCTGGACATGAGGACACATTTCTTCCCCTGAGGATGGAGCAGGTTGCCCAGAGAGGTTCCACTGCCTCCACCCCGGGGAGGCTTCCAAGACCCAACTGCGTAAAACTCTGAGCACCATGCTCTGATCTCACAGCTGGGCCTGCTTTCAGCAGCAGCTTGGACAAGAGACCTCCAAATTATCCTATCTGACATTATAAATGCCAACACAAATGCAAAAGTAAATACACATTGTGTAAGCTGTAGATGTGCACACAAAAACCTGTGCTTGTGTGTGTGTGTGCAGCGATTCTCCAGTGATCACAAAGGAATTCACTGTGTAGATTTTGGGGTTTAGTTGCTCATTTTTACATGCACTGCTTCTTTTTGCAGTTGCTTATTTCTTGGTTTTGAAAGAGAGCTGATATAAAAATCTTCTTCCCTGTTTCTATCTCAGATACCTGTGCCATTCTCTGCCTCCACAGAGTTATCGTTAGGGAAAAAGTTACAATTCCTGTTTAAGTTTCTTCCCAATTAATGCCCATTATCAGTAAAAGCAAATATAAAACAAAAAAGCAGACTCAACAAAACGCAAATTGTTTCTCCGTTACACTCATGCTGTGCTACAGAAGTGTTGACTCAGGGCAGAATTAGCCCCTCTCTGTCTAATAGCTGTTGTGAAAGTGGAATCATTGCACCCTACATGGAATTGGAATTGATGACAAACCTCGCAGTCACAGGTATTGCTTGTTTTTCCTGCTGTAGGAGATTTCTGAATAGCTTCACTACAGTGCAGGTTAGAAGGTGACTCACTGGGCCAATGGCCAAGGAAGGAAATATTGCCTCTCAACAGGTTATATTCCTAAAATTCACCAATTTCAAGCAGTTTTTCCCTCATATTTTAAAAAATTGGACTTCTGCTCTAAGGAAGTGAAGAACGAAACAAAGGGTCTTCTCTATCATTCTGTAAAAATCACCACTGGCAGAAGATTTTTCACATTTTCTTTAATCCTGAGCTTCTTTTAAATCAAGAAGTCATTCTGGGAAGAGCCTGGTTATGACCCAGTTTCTACAAACAGTAGAGCAGCCTGGGCTGATCTAGGTTGAATGCCAAGAGGGCCATTGTTTTAAAAGTAAAATGACACAGAGCCAGCCGTGAGTCATGTCATGCACAGCACCACAGAAGCTGCACAAACAAGTTAACAGGAGGGCAAACAGGTGGTGGGTAAGAGGTGGTGTGATCTGCCTCCTTCAGCAGCACCAAAGACCTGAAGGTAAAGGAGGAGGGGGCACCTACCAGGGTTGCTACAAAGTCGGCTTTACTGCTCCTGCCTTTATGACAACAATATAAAGTAACTCCCACAACACAGTGAAGATAAGCTCTTTAAAGAAAATATAAAAGCATTAGCTCGGCAATTCATCCGAACCTCATCATGCATCGTAGACATTTTTGAAGTTTAACAAAGAAAAGCACATCATTAAAGAATACTGCTCTATCACCATTCTTATGCAAATCCTTTCAGATAGTTGGGTGGAAAATTCCATCTAACATGCAGTGAGAAATAAATGTTGCAGGGTGGAAATTTCAGCTATACCGAGTGCATCTATCACTTGTATAATCCAAACTACTGTATGTGCCCTGACTACAGAATTAGTATTGATCCATTCACCATGTAAACATCAAGTACTTTCTATTATTACTTGAAATAGCATGCTATCACAATTTCTATTTCCTCCCTCTATCTTAAATAGAAGTATTGCACATTAGCTCTTCCCTTCATGTACTTTTTTGCGCAGCTATCTAACTACAGTGTTCAAGGCTGTGCTGGGTTTCCTGCAGACATCTGCAGTATTACCATCAAAGTACTTTATTTTCAAGTCATCTCTGATGGAAGGCAATACAACTCTCATTTACACTGAAACCTGTTACTGTGGCTTCTCTTGGTAAAACACACAGAGCCCTTTGTTTTAAGATCTCTGTTGTGACTACCATTGTGAATGACAACATCAAGCAGCTTCCCCAAATGCTGCTCACACACCTCTCAGGAGTATCACTAAGATAAGAGTGGACTGCAAGACTCTGAACAGCCATGTCATCTGAGCACATGCACAAAAATAAGCTGCTGTGGCTTAAATGCAGCTTTGGACAGTGCTGGGAGATGCTCAGAAGCTTAAGGTGTTTCACCTGTTAGAACCTCGCCTTTTCTCTGAGCACGGGGAAAAAATTTAAGATGGAAAATAGAAGAGCTTGTCTCCAGGAAAGCTCTAAAATTTTAGACTGGAGAGCTGGTCCTAAGACTTCAGCAAGACACCCCCGACCCCGAACACTNATTCCACAAGGGATTGGAGAGCATGTCACTTCCTTCTCCATCTTCACTGGAGAAGAAAGGTGCTCATCAAAGTGGTCATATCACAAAAGGAATGAAAAACAGAAGATACCGTTAAGTAAACATCGGCTACTATTTACATAAAACTGTGAGAAAGAATCTGACTCCAAGGTTAAAAACAGAAGGCTTACAGAATTCCAGGGCAACACTGAGTCAGAGGCAGCTCTGACTCAGTGTGAGAGGGCCAGGGAGGGACAGCAGCCACCCCCTCACCCTTACAAAAGCAGCCCCTAGGGAGTGAAGGCAATGAGGGCGGAGCAGTTTGTGCACTGAGGGCTGGAGATGAGCTCAGCTGGTGGTCACCCTGCTTAGGAAGAAGCCCGGCTGTGGGATCCACTCAGTGGGGAGCCCTCTGCACTCACCAGAAACCATGTGGTGACACGGAGGGAGCTGCCATGAAAACATGCAGCCACCCAGGGAGTGCCAGAGCCTGGCATGAGTGGCATGGCAGTAGGGACAACAAGTGTGAGGTGTGGCCAGGTGGGTGATCTGCTGTCCTGTGGCAGAGCTTTTGGGAGGAGGTAGGAAGGAGGAGAATATCAGGGACTCTGAGGAGGAGATTGACTTGGTGGAGCCACTCTGTACCATCCCTGAGGTAAATACACCAGCTGGCTGCACCACAAGAGGCAGAGGATCCCCTACTCTCTCTCACCAGCAGGCAGGAGGAGGGGACCTAAGAAATGGGGGGGAATGGAATCAGATCTCCTCTCAAGACAGGAAGTGCATCCCCTCCTGGCCTCCCTCACCTTCCCAGCTGCCCTCATACAATAGGAACAAGGTTCTGGAACTTGAGAGCTGGGCAGACAACAACCAGGATCTCCATTCAGGCTGGAGCAATCACCTAAGGCAAGCCAGCCTGGTCATCCTACCCCTGCATCACCACCACCCCAGCCAAGAAAAAAAAAAAAAGGGTAGCTGTGTCAGTGCCTCCCTTCTGAGAGGAACAGGAGGCCCAAAATGCTGGCCAGTCCCATGCCAGCACACTGGGAATTCTGCTGCCTTCCTGGGTAAAGGAAGTTACTAGAAAACTCTCTGGTCTCTTGTTGTCCTCTGGTTATTATCCACTCCTGGTTCTCCAGGCGGACAGCAATGAATTCCCAGCGAGAAGCCTGAGGGCAATCAAGAGGGACCAAAGGGTCTGGGGGCACAAGGGGTTGTTCTCTATCCTGCCAGCTGTAGGGAAGCAGGGGGGTGGAAACAGGAAAATCCTACAGGTGGCTTCGAGCCTGGTTTCACTGGCAGGATTTTGGTGGTTTTTGAGCATAGGTCTGTTTCCTTGACATGCACTGCTGACAGAGTACACCTGTCTCAAAGGGTGTTGAGTCCCCCACCTCACCCTCCTGGCGAAACTGTGCTTCTCTGCTCTCTGCCTGCCACCTGTGGTGACAGCACAACCCCACAAAGCATCCACATGAGGTGAGCTTCCCACCTACCACACAGCCATGCTGTGGGCCACTAAAATATGCTCTTTCTTTTGTCTCTGTAAGTGCAAAAATAACTTAATCTAATGATCTAATAAGGCACACAAGCTGTAAAGGCCAGACAAGGCATCAAGAAAGGCAGTTCTGTTATTTCCAGAACAACAGTGCGTCTCCCAGGTCTTCCCCTCGCTAAAGCCTCCAGCCTCAGAGGTCACAACAATGCTTCTTCACTGAGCTCTGTGCAGGTTACCTGATACTACAGCACACCAGAATGTCAGCTGCAATGAAAATTCCAGGAGCTCTGAGCCCAGAAAACATCTGGCCAATCTCAAACCATGTAGGAGGGATGGCAGACAGCAAAGGGTAGGCGGGACTGAGGAGGAGGAGGAGGAGTCACAGTCTGTAGGCGTTCATGCACCTCCCACTACAGGATCATTTCCCGCAGCAGACCTGCGGCCCCCTCCTCAGAGACCCACGTGGAAAACAAAGGAGACAGATGGTAAATGAGAGTGGATCAGATTGGAGTGGTAATGATTTACAGATAAACTGACCACTGGGTGTTGGAGTGCTGGAGGGCAATTCCACCACCCCACCACCTTCCTCCCACCAAAAAAAGAAGGCAATGAGAAAGCCCTGTTTCTGGGATAAGTATGTCAACCTCAGTGCTGAGCAAGATCCTTTTTGTTCATAAAACATCCTGTAGGTCTGTGGTCCCAAGCAACTGCTGACAGACATCTGCTGAATGTGATTCATTTGATATGACTCAAAGAAGAGAGAAGTTTCTCTCCTCAGAAAGCCAAATAAACCAGGTGCCTGGGATGCACCAGGGATTATCTGAAAAAAAACCTAAACAGGAAGACAGAAGACTGCCTCCAGGTTCTGTCATGCAGAGAAGTGTTCAGGACTCAACAGAAGCATTCTTCTTCAGCTCCCACCTTCTCAAACTGTATCTCAAACCCAACACAAACAAGAAGAGGTCCTCCAGCAGTTTCTCTAGGCCCTGTCTGAACTCTCCTCCTCCTGGGAATTTCAGATGTAAACACAAATGCCAGTACTATGTGCCTTGTCATCCAGACTTAGCTGTGGGGCTGCTACTGCAAACAGTGACCAAAGTCACTAGAAAGAAGGTGCTGACAGACCCTGAAAACAAAACTGACAACCCAGCAGTAGCACTCAGGGAGAGGGGTAGCTCCACCGCTCTAAAAACGGAGGGTGGGATTGTCACGTACTTTGAAATTCCTTGGTAACTGGGCAAGTAACTGCCCTTCAGCTGCCTGAAAATCATTGGGAAGGTGATCAGAGATGACTGTGTCATGAGTACATCATGGAAGGAGCTGGAAATGAAGGGAGGAGAAACAGAAGTGTAAGGAGGACGCAGGAGGTAAATAAATGCATCATGAACTCAGCAAATACTGTCACTGGCATTGAGGATATAGAGTAGCAAGTCAGCATACCCATTACCAGCTTGGTCACTCATTTCTCTCTCTCTCACATCTTCCAGGCTTTTATAATTATCACCCCAAGATGTTCTTGAGTATCACCTCTGTGTCCTTTGCCTGATCTGCTCTTTGCCAGCCCATCAGCGTTCCTCAGTTTCTCAAGACACATTTCAGTCATCATGAATCTAAGTAGCAAAGACCTCTGGACCATCCCTTGAAATTAGGTTTGTCTGTTTGCTTATTTAAAGCTGTGTTATAAAACATGCTGAAGTGTTCTTTTTTTTTTTTTTTTTAATTAAGCAATGCAAAGAAAAAATGGAAACTGTGCTATCAGAATGACTCAATAACTCTTACTGTTATTCTCACACAACTGCTAATTATAAGGTCGTAAAACAATTTTCCTCCTACTTAGCCTAAAATAGTCAAGTCTTACACATAACCAGGTATGTAGGAAGCAAGTAATGGTTTATCACTTACTTGGCAGCCCATCATCATCAGTATCTGTGGCATGAACCCAAAATACTCCTGAAACAGGTTAGGAGAGGAACACTTGCTAACATGCCAACACTGTTTCCTAATATTATGGCTAGAGTCTCTAAAAAGCAAAAGGCAAAGCTTCTCATCGGGACACTTAGGAATGTGGTTGTGGCACTAAATGCACCTTTTCTAGATAAAAATAGAAGGCCGGCAGCCAACGTGTCACCATTACAGCCACGTCCTCTTAGCCATCAGTGCAGCCTGCTCACTTCGCCCCTCAGGAGTGGCAGGGAAGTTCACTCATGCATCAGATGAGCCATTCTGGCAGACTAACCCCTAGGGAACCTGGGGTTTGGGCTGTCCCACTGTGTCTCTTCTGTTTTCCATGCTCCTGTTCAACCAGAACTGTCACCCTAGCCAGTGACCTTCACCAGCACACCCAACCACATGCAAGGCTGGCACACACCTACTTCTCAAAGCCAAAGGACTTTTTGCATTCCCTCCGGTGTCCCAGATGAGTGCACTGGCCACTACCCTGCTGAATAAAGGGATCTAAACTGCAGCAAAGCAACATCCCACTCCAGCTACTCTGCTGACTTCAGAAGTGTGCTTTCTGTTTGCTCACTTCAAAGCAACCACAAGCATTTCTTCTTGGGTAGAGGGTTTTCAAAGTGCTTGAGTCCATCACCAGCACTCCAGAGAGCAGGAGAGATTGCAAAAAACTCCTGAACTTTTGAGCTTCCAGAGAGGTGCCTTTAGGGTGTTCCTCCTTCAGCACGCAACTTCCTTAGGGTGCCCATTCCTTTTTACATGCTAGAACCAAGAGGTCTGGCTGTAGGCCCTGAGTCAGAGCAGTCAGACCCACTGAAGCTCGTAATTTTGCCACCAGATTTAAAGCAGCTCTTGTGTTCTCTGTTGGTTTCTGCCCTGGTGCAAATCCCTGCTCAGATCCTGCTTCATCTGGTGCTCAGGTGCAGAGTGCAGGGTGCTGATAGGAAACAGTCACCTCTCTCTTTGGCTTTAATTGTGTTGGCACCCTCAGCTGTGCTCACCCCTCCCTTCTTCTGCCAGCTCCATGCGCAGATCTCCGCATCTGAGCTCCGCAGATGTGAACTCCAGATGCACAGCCATCCCACTGGCAAAACACAGCTCAGCCCCACCAACCACCCCACCCTCCTTGATCACTACTGCAGTGTCAATTAGAGCGAATTTTCTGTGGGGGTAGTTTCTGTCCTGCAGATGTTTTGTGCATGTGTATCTACACAAAGGCTCCCCTCAGGGAAACCTCCACGAGATTTTTCAGGATATGGAGCCCGCATCTGCTCTAAAAACAAGGAGGAAGCGTAAAGGCAATGAGTTAGGGAGCTCCTTTCCCAACAGCAGGACTAAGGCGTGTACACAGGTCAGTTTATTTGGCACAAGTCAGAGAGAATCTGCAAAATTTTAATAGCCCAAGCTCTGGAACCTTAATACCAGACCACCATAAAGAACTGGAATCCAAACCCTCAAAGGTATTCAGATGGCTGGGTCCCTTTGGTTTCAGCACTGTTGATTATCTCGGCCTGACCTACAAAACTTCAACTGCAGAAGCAAAGCCACACTCACGACTGTTTTCTCCATGGAATTCACAAAGTCTCCAGAACCAGCTTGCATAGAAGCATGGCAGTAGATGGTCTTTAAGAACCCTACAGGAAACTACAAGTGGAGGCTACTTGAGAAGCATTGTTTTCTTTCTGTACGGCAGAAACACAAGTTTTTTTCATTGCTGCCTATGCTACTGTCTAAATGAATCCCACATAGACAGTTAGTTGGATCCTATGAAACAAGAAGGCTACACTTGGCACCTGCTGTGTTACAGCTTGTGCCTGTGAAATTGAATTTACAAGGACAAGACCAGAGAGAAAGGCAAAAAACAAGGAGCTGTTGAGAATGATGTATTTGCCTGAAGTATATTAATAATTTGTCATTAAGTGTAAGTAAAGACTGCCATGCACTTAGCAGTGAAGATAAGTCCTTCCATAAGTCTTCAGTGTGGGACCTGAGCTATTTACAAAATCAGCTTTTTGGGAGAATGACTCTATCCTATCTCGTGCCAATGCACGAGAAACAAAACCCAGCCGACTTGCAAGCACTACTGTTGTGTATGTTTTTATTAGACAATGCCACTGAAAAGGTTGCACTGAGGGTGACAGGTGGCATTACACACGTAACTTCCCTCTGCAGAACTGAAACCCAGCCGCACTGCTAACTCACAGATTTAAAAACACCACATCCCTAAACAAAGGAAGTATGAAGACTGTCGGACAGCTGCCTGATGTTTGGACTTGTCTGGTGAGAGCAGAGGAGAAATCTCAGAAGGCCAAAGCTGTTCACTTGGTTATCTGTCAGCAGGGGAAGAACCCTGTGGACCCCAGCAAGAGCACCCCTCCAGGATATGCACAGCGTGTGTGCATATGTGTAATATACATGGAAAAAATAATGGCGCTTGTAAGCAATTTCTTCCCAGTTTCCAAGCTTGCTCATGCAAACCAAAGGTCCCTGACAAAGTCAGAAAGAAGATTTCAAAAAGTGCAGGATTAAAATATAGGACTGTAGAATCATAGAATATCCTGAGCTGGAAGGAACTCACAAGGACCATTGAGTCCAATTCCTGCCCCGACACAAGACAGCCCCAGAGTCACACCATGTGTGAGAGTGGTGTCCAAATGCTTCTTCAACTCTGGCATGTCCACTTCCTCGGGGGAGCCTGTTCCAGTGTCCAAACACCCTCCTGGGGAAGACCCTTCTCCTAATATCCAACCTAAACCTCTCCTGACACAATTCCAGGCCATTTCCTCAAGTCTTGTCCCTGGTCACCACAGAGCAGAGATCAGTGCCTGCCCCTGTTCTTCCCCTCACGAGGAAGCTGCAGAACTGCTGTGAGCTCTGCCCTCAGTCTCCTCTTCTCCAGTTGAACTGACCAAGTGCCCTCAGCTGCTCCTCTTGTGGCTTCCCCTCAAGGTCCTTCACCATCCTCATGGCCCTCCTTTGCACACTCACTAATAGTTAAATGTCTTTTTTTACATTGTGGTGCCCAGAACCACCCCTAGGACTCCAGGTGAGGCTGCCCCAGCCCACAGCTTGCCATGCTGGGCCTGGTGCCCCCAGGACAGAGATGTCCCTCCTGGCTCCAGGGCACTGCTGGCTCATGTCCAACTGGCCATTGACCAGGACTCCCAGGTCCCTTCCTGTGGCACTGCTCTCCAACATCTCATTCCCCAGTCTGTCCATACATCCATGGCTACCCCATCCCAGGGGCAGAATCAAGCACCTTGCCTTGTTGAACTTCACACAACTGGTTATTGCCCAGCCCTCTCATTTGTCGAGGTCTCTCTGCTCCTGAGAGATGCGACAGCTCCTCCCAACTTCGTATCATTGACAGCCTTGCCCAGCATCCCTTCCAGTCCTTCATCCAGGTAATTTGTGAGGATGTTGAGGAGCACAGGGCTGAGAATGGAGCCCTGTGGAACCCTCCAGTGACAGGTCACCAGTCTGGTGTCACCCCAGTCCTTTGTGCCTGACATGTGGGGCAGTTGTTCACCCATCCCATGATGTGTTTATCCAGTTGTGGGGTGGACATTTTGTCCAAAAAGATGCTGGGAGAGACAATATGGAAAGCTTTGCTGAAGTCAAGAAAGATTACATCAGCTGGCTTTCCTTGATCAACCAGGTGGATTATCTTGTTGTAAAAGGAAACCAGGTTTGGCAAGCAAGACTTTCTCCTCATGAATACATGCTGGCTGTGACCAGTGTGTCCTCTAAGTGTTTTTCAATACCTCCCAGAATAATCTTCTCCATAATTTTACTTGTCACTGACAAGTAAAGGACTTGTCACTGACAGGCCTGTTGTTTGCAGGGTCATCCTTCTTGCCCTTCTTGAAATTGGGACTTTCACCAGCTTCCAGTCAACTGGGACTTCTCCAGATTCCCAAGACCGCTCAAAAATCATCTAGAGAGGCTTTGCCATGACATCAGCAGCTTCATGAGTATTTTTTAAAGAATTCCATCAGACTTACAGGGATCCAGCTGGAGCAGCAGATTCTATACAAGTTCAGAGGTGACTGGAAATTGATCATTCTCATATCCATGGTGGTCCAGCTCGTGGCACTGGGACCCCTTAGCCTGTCATCTGCGTTGAAGATGGAAGAGAAGAAAGCATTGAATGCCTCTTCCTTGTCTGTGTCCTCGTTTCTGAGATGACTATCCTCATCAATCGGCCAATGTTATTTCTGGACTGTCTTTTGCTATCAACATATTTTTAAAAAAACTATTTTTATTGTCCCCCACAGTTCTGGACAACTCCAACTAGGCTTTGGCTGCACAAATTTTCTCCCTACAGTGGCGAGCAGCATCTCTGTGTTCCTCCTGTGTCATCCAACTTTGCTTCCACAGTGGAAATGCCTCCTTTTTTTGGTTGAAGATCCCAAAGAAGATCTTTGCTTAGTCAAGCTGACCTTCTCCTTCATCTGTTTGACTTACGGTGTTCTGGAACTATCTGCTCCTGTGCTCCTGGAAGTGATGCTTAAAAAGGGGCCAGCACTGATGGACCCCAGCACCTTCAAAAGTATTTTCCCAGGGGACCTTACTCATTAGTTCCCTGATTTCCCTGAAGTCTGCTCCCCTCATGTCCAGGGATGAAGTTTTGCTGGCACTGTTCCTCCTCTCAACAAAGACTTTAACATGTATTTGACATGTAGCACCTCATAATACTGCATGGAGCACTGACCCGAACAGCTTGGTGGAGAAGCACCAGTGTTTGGAGGCACGAAGTAACACTGGAAGCAACTGAGCATAAGGAAATCAAATCTAAGCTTAAGGGAAGAGAAAACAAGATAAAATCATTAGAATGCAAAGAACAAGGGGGCAACCAAAATTCAGATTATGCTACATGAGCCTCAAACAACTCAGGAAGCTACAAGACTGTTCCAGGTAGGTTTTTCCACCCCTGAAGTACTGCAGGCTGTGGGGAAAGAGGCTGGAAAGTGCCTCAGTGGAAAATGACCTGGGTTTTCTGGTCAACAGTGGCTGAACATGAGCCCAGGTGTGCCCAGGTGGCCAAGAAACCCAATGGCCCCTGGGCTGTCCCAGCCATGGTGTGACAGCAGGACCAGTGCAGTGACTGTCCCCTCTGCTGGCACTGCTGAGGCCACACCTCGAGTGCTGTGTCCACTTCTGGGTTACTCACTTCAGGTGGTTCTGCAGGGGAAGGGTGGGGAGAAGAAGTCTGACAAGGAGCAGCTGAGGGAGCTGGAGAGGCTCACGTGCCCCTCACTCTCCACAACTCCCCGAGAGGAGGGGGCAGCCAGGGAGGGGCCGGGCTCTGATTCCAGGGAACAAGGGACAGGACAAGGGAAAACAACCTCAAGTTGCACCACGGGAGGTTTAGGTTGGACATTAGGAAGAATTTTTCACAGGAAGGATGATTAGACATTGGACTGGGCTGCGCAGGGAGGTGGTGGAGTCACCACCCTTGGAGGTGTTTAAGGAAAGACTGGAATGCACGCCGTGCCATGGTCTGGGTGTCAGGGTGAGGAGCACTCACGGGGCGCCCTCGATGACCTCAGAGCTCTTTTCCAACCTGACTGACGCCGTGATTCCGTGGTGACCGCGGCTCCCCGCAGCACATGCCCGGGGCACGACGGTGCCGGGAGGGCGGCGGGGGCACGGAGGGGAAAGATGGGGGCAGCGGGATGGGGGGCAAACGGCACCGGGTCCCGCTTGGCGTCGGGGGGCAGTGGCTTGCCCCGGGCGCCAGTGGACGGGCAGCGGGAGATGGAGCGGGAGCGCAGCCGGGAGTGGGGTCAGGAGTGGGAGCGGCGTCGGGAGCGGGAGCGGGGCCAGGAGCGGGATCAGGAGCGGAGGCGGGAGCGGGAGCGGGGTCAGGAGCGGGAGCGGGGTCAGGAGCGGGAGCGGGGCCGGGAGCGGGGCCAGGAGCGGGATCAAGAGCGGGGGCNGGGACGGTGACTCCACCCTGGCAGCCCATTCCAATGTTTAAAAACCTTTTCTGTGAAGAAATTATCCCTGACTCCCTGGCGCAGCTTGAAGCTTTGTCATCTCACCCTGTCCCTTGTTCACTGGAAGCAGAGCCCCACCCGCCCCCCGGCTGCCCCTCCTGTCAGGGAGTTGTGCAGAGCCAGAAGGTCCCTCCTGAGCCTCCTTTTCTCCAGGCTGAGCTCCTTCCCCAGCTCCCTCAGCCACTTCTCATCAGATTTGTGCTCCAGACCTTACCCAGCTCTGTTCCCTTCTCTGGACTCAGTCCAGCCCCTCGATGTCCATTTGAATTGAGGGGCCCAGATCTGGACACAGCACCTGAGGTGTGGCCTCAGCAGTGCTGAGCACAGGGGGAAGAATCACTTCCCTGGTCCTGCTGGCCGCACTATTTCTGACACAGAACGCTGAAACTACTCTTCAGATTATTTTCAACCACCTTTGCCCTGTGCCCCTCAGGCATCCTTGCTGCCCCATCACTGGAGCTGGGGCCGCAGCCTTGCCCCAGAAACAGCCAGGAGACATCCCCACCTCCCCAGCTGCCACCCCTGAGGTTTGCCTTTTGTTCCCAACCCCAAACTTGAAACCCAAGCCATGCTCTCCATCTCCGTGTCAGTCCTGCCAGCATGTGCTTTCAAGCGTGCTGGGCTTTCCATTTTTCCAACCTGCCTCTTCTCATGTCAAAAATCACGGAAGCACAGAAGTGTAAGGGTTGGAAGGGACCTCTGGAAATCATCCAGTCCAACCCCCTCTGCCAAGGCAGGGTCACCTGGAGCAGGTGACATGGGAACATGTCCAGGCGGGGTTGGAATCTCTCCAGAGAGGGAGACTCCATGATCCCCCTGGGCAGCCTGTTCCAGTGCTCTACCACCCCCAGTGGAAAGTTCTTCCTCATATTGAGTTGGCTTAATTTATGGCCATTGCTCTTTGTCCTGTTGGTGGAAACCACCAAAAGCAGTCTGGGACCATCCTCTTGGCACACACCTTGGGAGATATTTATCTGCAGTAGTGAGATCCCCTCTCAGTCTTCTCCAGACTAAACAGGCCTAGCTCCCTCAGTCCCTGAATCATCTTTGTGGGCCTCCACTGGACTCTCTCCAGTAGCTTGTTTTCCTTGTCCTGAGGAGCCCAGAACTGCTCACAGCACTCTGGGTGCACGGTCCCTTTGCACTGCCACCCCACATTAGCCCAGTTATCCAAAAGAACGTGTGCAGTGCCACACAGGCTAATCAAAATGTTGACGCTTTTCTGCTCTCCCCAGGATAGCTTCACACACAGGGTCCTTCATTCCAGCACCCACAGTCAGGCCAGCATGGGTCCAGAGGCCAAGGTTCTACGCCAAACGATTTGGCTTGATTTGGTTTGGACATGTTTTTCTATGTGTTTGTCTTTCAGAAGAAATAGCTCTGAGCTTCGGAATAATTGCAAGCCTTGAAGCCATCTGTGGGCACAAAAAGATTTTGTGGCAGATCATTCGCCACCCAGAAAAGACTTTTTTGGGGTGGAGGAGAGCGTGCAAAACTCAGCAAAGCAAATTACATAAAATGAGGCAACAGTAGATAGCGTGGGAGACTTAGCCAAGTAGGTTATTTCCCACTAACTCTATTGCCAGTTGTTAGAGGGACTTAAACAAAGCCAGGTTTTTAGATTTAGTCCAGAAGCATCAAAGGCATAGAGAATTCACAGAGAAATATCAGTGCTCCAGGGTCTCACTTGTTTTAAATCAGGACACTTGCATCCATCAACAATCAACTGCCCTGTTAGAGCATATCCTTAATATTAAGAGGTAATGGGGAAGTAATTTCCGATAGTATCCATCTTTTGAGATGTTTATTACATTGTTTCTTTTCACAATTCTTTACCGTGCCATGAAATATCCCAGTGCAGAAAGATTTATGTAAACATCTCTGTCACGTCACCACTTGCACGGAGGAGCTGATAAACCACCTGTACCCGATCTCCCTCCGGGCACGGCAGAACAGATGGGTCCCTTTGATGCTCAGTTCCAGGTGATTACCTAAGGACAGCAGCAGCACAGGCAAGACATTCCAGTGTTATCCTCCGTCTTCCACATCCTCCAAGATTTCTGGTGAAGGTACAGCCAGCACCCACTATAAATAACAAGAATTTGTCAGAAGTCCTGTTGCTACTCTAGAATAAAATTGTAAATGCATGAAAGTACTGTACGAGGTACATGAGGATTTGTATCTTTTGAATTTTTACAGTTCTGGAAAAACAGGACTGAAAAAGGCCCCCTCAGTTCTCACACAGAGTCAGTATTAAGGTAGATAACTGTGTCTTATGGTTCCCTTCATAAACATTTTAAGTTCTACCTTAAACTGAGTTAATTTTCTCAGGCTTATCATTTACATGGATGAAGAGTGACCAAGCTATAAAAATGCAAATATTGATTTTTTTAATAGGAAAAGCATAGCAGAAAGTGAATGAAAAGGAATATTTTAAAGACAGACAACATTATCAAAGTACTTCTGGCAGCATCTTTTAAAACTTGTTCTGAACAATAACTCAGCTTGTTAGCAGACTCCCCCAAGATCATGTTAGTAACCTACTGCAGGATTGATCTGGCCATCAGGTTGCCTGGAAGCACTTCCTGGCTTCACCCCTGATTAGGGTACATGCTGCTAGATGGAGTCCTTCACTGATTCCAGTAAATTTGACATCCATGCAGTTCTGAGAAACGCTGAAAAACAACCAAGTACGTGTGTGGACTACAGCAGTCATCAGGGGCACCAGGGGTTCGTTAAGTTTGATACTTAGAAAGCCAAGAGTAAGAAGCATTTTGTGCATGCAGCCCATCTGCAATTCCAGTGCACTGTAATTTCTAAAAATCAAATGTCATATCCATGGATATATTGAAGTGACTGCCTTCCATTTGTCAGTCAGTTAGCAGGAGTTTCAAAAGAGATTCATATCTCCAGGGCACTGCTGGAAAAGGAGATTCAGCATGCACAAACCTCCTCGACTTCTGCTCTGGTACGTGAAGGATGCACGTCAGAGCCATCAGCAGCAGGGCAAATACTGATGGAGAAGCCAATGTCTCAGATTTCCCAGGGAGACCTTCCAAAAGGAGTTCATTGCTCATGGCAATGGATGGTATTTTAAGCTGACTGAGGCCACCAGTGGGGCAGGGGAGATAGTGGGAGAGGAAGGTCTTAGAGATGTTCTACAAAAGGTAGAGAGATGGTGGGCAAAGGCAGGATGGGAAAAAAACACATTAATGCAACAGTGGGTGTAAACGCTCTTTTAAAAGTCCTAACAAGGGAGTATTTTAAACATCTCAGTTTTGCATGTGTAATTTTTACACACAAGTCTTGGTTAAGCAAACAAGTCTAGAAGTACACACTTCGGTGCAAGTCAAGGACACATTTCTGTGCACAAAGAGAAAAGGATATCTGACTCCTATTGCATGGGAAGTACTGTCAGCATCACACACAGCTTGGCCAAGTTTGTGGCAGACCGTGCAGTCCAGCAGAATGCCAAAATACATGACCTAATGGGCTTTGCACTGCACGTGATCTCACACTTTATTTGGTGATGAATACTTGGCATAAAATATTTGCCGAGACAAAGAGAATAAAGCAAAAGTGGTATTCATGCTGCTTGCCAAGAAAAATATCAGAATATCTGTTTATGTAGTTTGCCAAAAATACCAGGTATCACAATAAACAGGCATTAGTTCAAGTTTATCAGTTACTGACACCACCTACCTAGCTGACTGCAGCTGAAACCATCCTTTGGTCCTCTATTTTAAGTAATTCAAAGAGTACAGGGCTTTGATTCTTGAGTCAAATACTCATTGCATACATGTATATTATACATTGTACCTACACACTTTGCTCTTGCAGGATACATCATGAAAAAGCATTTCAAAGAGTGACGCAGAGCCAAAGCCTCCTCTAATTTAAGTTACGAGGGAAGGATCACCAGTACCTAAAGTGAATGTGCTCGTGAACACATGCAATTCAAAGTGACATAACAGCAGCAGAAGGTTACTTTCACCCTTCCACCCTTCCCTGTTTTCTTTGGGATCACCCAGTCAGCTGAATTAGAAGTGAGCCTTGTAACAAAGACGTATTTCAAGTTTGTTGATTTACCTTTTTCCCCTCCCACCCCCCCAAAGTGAGAAGAAGCATGTTTTTAAAACAAAAACTCTAACGTGATAAACAATAGTTCAGGAAAATGTGTACAACATAATGCAGCCTGCCTCTTAAATGCCTGCCTCTCTTAAATATTCTTCTCCTTCTTGCCTTTTTTATTAAAAAAAAAAAGTCTAAAAGGAATGAGATACAATTTCTGAGCAACCTTGTACCTAGTGTGAGGTTTGGTGACTGGACATTGCCTCCAAAGAGCTCCAAGATGAAGTACTACCCTACTTTTAGGAAAGATGTTTTAACATCCCAGCCCAAACTGTGGAATTGAAAATTACAAGGAGCAAGGAGGAATGGGTAGTGTTAAAAATTGTAAGACCGATGCATTTCAAATTAAATCTGGTAGAATATGAAACAGTAAAGGTGAAATACCATTTGCAATAGAAAAGCAGAAGGAAATGAGAGAAAACCTGAATAAGCAATGAAATAATCACATCTGACACACAGCTGTATGCCATAGAGGGTGAAATGATTCAAAGGATCATAGTTGAGCAGTAATGATCTCAGGTCCACTTCTGCTGAATTCAGTGAAGACACTGCTGCTGACTTTACCAAGATAAGGATTATGCAGCTCACAGTTTGAAGCCAAGTGCCAGACATCTTGAAACTGATAACCTCAGAAAAAGATCCCTTGTCCATTTAGATCATCTTGAATTCAAGGAGTTTGCAATATTTTTGCCAGCCTGCTCCAGGCTGGGATGCAGTCATCAGAGGGTAAAAAGACCATGGGAAAGTGTGTTGTAAGGAAAGAAATTCCGGATGGAACACAGTTCTAATTGTACTCAGTTGAATATTTCTTACTGATGCTGAGTATTATTTTCTCATACTGCAACTACTGTTATGAACAATGAGGAAAAAGAGCACTTGATCTGGTCATAAACGCTGCTGAATTTCATGTTGAAAAGAGCTTAAAGAGAGGCTCTGGACTCCAGATGAGCACTGTATGTGTGTGAGAAAGAATCCTTTGTGTCCACTGAAGATATAATCCTGAATTTAATCAGTTTTCCTTTGCAGCTGTGTACCTTAAACACAGCACCTAGCTTTGCCATCAGGCTGTCCTTTCCATCATGAACAACTCAGGCTTCCCTTGAAGAAAATATTTGACCTTCAAGTCCTAAAATCCAATCCTCTCCCAGTTTCTTGTCATACATTTCCCAACGTTCATAAGCTATAAATAGAGATGGAGAGAAAAATAAAGATACTCATTCCCTTGAAACCTTTTTGGCCAGAAGAACTTTGCTGCAGGAAGCAATGGAAGCATGATAACTATTTTGCTTTTAAAAACATTTGAGTTGCTCCACCTAAGCAAGGCCAGCTGATGTGTAAGGCAGTCAGCTATTTTAATACTGTCATGGAATTGGCCAAGGAGTTGCTGAAATAGTAATTCCTTTTGACAGCAGCCCTGTAAGTTAACTCCAGACAATTACCTCTGGAACTTCCCAAAAGGCAGACTTCAACCATGGCAAACTTTATATACATCCAGGAAGGCACAGAGAAGGCAACTGTTTATTGTATACTATTGCCAGTTTCAAGGATGCACAGTGGTTACTGGAGACAGGCCATTTTCAGACCCAGATACTCATTATCAGGAGGAAACCTGTGTAGAAAATGTGCTGGGGGGGATTGTTCCAAAGACCTGATGCTTGTCCTGTAAAACGTCTCTGGTCTCTGGCTATGCTGCAAATAGTTCTGATACTGCAGATTTCTATCCTCTACCCAGTTTCAGTGAAAAAAAAACAACTTCTCCATGCATATATGGCTGGAGACCGGTTGACTGTATTTCAATTAGCAAAGCTGCTACGTGAAAGATAAATTGTAATTTGCAGGAAACTTAAATTATATGTAATTTACAGGTAATTTAAATTATGTAAGTCTCAGTTCTAATGCAAACCTCTTCTTTGAAAGCAAGAGTTGAACAAACATGCAGATCAACTGCTAGATCTATATTACTGTTGATGGTTTTCAGCTATTTTGTACTTACGTAACAACTTAAATGCAGGAGGTGAAATACAAGGCTTTTGTTCTTCAAAAAAGGGATCTGCATGATGTTTGGTCATCATATTTTCCTAGCTTTGCAAAGAAAAGTATGATCTGTCAGCTTTTGGACTGGGTCATCAGCCAGTTGGACTAGCATGGATCCTTCAAAGCAAATACTGTTTATTTGTTTTGGGAAATGAATTAAAAATGACTCTGTATTTTTACCAAAAGAAATCATAAATTCTACAGTGTAGTAACAGACCCCATGGCCGTTTCAGACAGGTCAAAAAGCACCTTTTGGTTGCATCTAAATGAGCCTGAACATAACCCCTTTGCTTTCCAAACCAGGGCAGCAGCATTTGTGGATGAAAAAAGTGCACCCACACAATGAGTCAGCTGGTTAAGCCGGACTGCTTATCTGAATAGCTTCGTCTTAAACTCTTACTCGCTGAATGGGTGGGCATGTGAGCTGTTACTGCCATCCCTGCCGTGCTGCCTGGACTTCCTGCGTCCCGAATTCCGCGGGATTCCGTGCGGGATGCCAGGACAGCTTTCGCCACCAGATGTCCCCCGGGCCATGCAGAAGCGGGGGTAGGCAGGTGTGGCAGAGGAGAGACACCTGAGCAGCTGCAAACCCCAGGGCGTGACACAGGGACAGGTCGGCGGACGTGCTTCAGCAGCACAGGCACTGCTGCATATAAAAGTTATTAGGGCAAAACCTACTGAGGGGTGCACCTCACACACCACACTAAACCTGGAATACTTCTCAAGGTTTAGAGTGAGGGTTCCCTTGCTCTGTGAACAGCCACCACCACTTGTTTGCAACACCCTCTGCCATTGCTTTGCGGACAGACGAGTTAAAAAGCTAAACCAAGCTCCCCGATTCCAGGGCTTACAGGGGTACCTTGGTGCTGCTCAGAGTACATGGCTTCATCAGGACTTCTGCCCACAAGCCAAGGCTGGAAATGACTGGACCAACACCTGTATTTTCAGAGCCCTGGGAACACCCTAGCAAGACCGCAGATGGTGGCAAAAAACAGTAATAAGGCAGAACAGGTGAGAATTTAAAACCAATCCAAAACAGTAAGTTTTTTCTGCTATATTTTCAAATATGAAAGTTAAAAGACATCCGGGCTGTGTGCGCAGAGAACCCAGGGATGAAGAACTCACAAAGAGAAACACTGTGCTCAGACAAGGAGCCACAAGTCTTCTTCCCCTTGAGGCATCAGGATACTGGGACTACCAGAACTGCAGAGACGAGGATGGAGATTGCCCCCCAGAATGAAGACAGCAGCTTAGTGGCGTTCTCCACCACCCCAAGCTCAGCATTTCCCCTCACAGGCCTTACACAGTTCATGTGTATGCCCTGTCATGCTTCTCATCAGAATCTGCAACCTGGCATTCATGACTTCAGCTTCTCAGGAATGCTGGGAGTGCTCCACTGGGGAGGTGGGCATTGGAAGACAAGCGTCGGTCACCGCAGGTGGAGTACTGCTCCATGGACAACACCTTCCACACTCTGGTCCATGCTGTCCTAATTATGGATTACAAGTGTTGGTGTGCTGATGTAATACATTCCAGGCTGGGTAACTAATTCACTCTTGGGTCTCTTTCATCAGGATCTTGACCACAGCACACAAAACCCATATGGTCCTACTCTACACAGTAGAGAAGTAGATCTTCAGGTTCACATCTGTCTCAGTCAACATCAAGATTAAATCATGTGTGTGATTCCCTTTGTGCCTTTCATATTTTGCAGAGTGACACCCAACAGTTCTACCTTGTTAGAGCTACCACGATTGAATGTCTCACAGGCAAAGTAATTTCATTCTTTTCATAATAATTACAAGGTTGTTACTTTGTAATGTGAATGTCAAAGGAGATAAGGGAAAATAACCATGGGAAGGTGGAAAGAACGATTTAATTCAGCAGGCAATTAAATATCTACGAGTCATAATGTGGACAAAAGGTTTGCCATGACTCAACAAGTGATAGCGCATCAGCTCAAACACATTTAACTAGGAAGGTGCACATAAAAAACAGAGGAGGTTAGTTTAATCTATTTTTTTTGGTGAAAGACTATTTTGGATAATGACAGGGAGCAGAAAGAAAGGGTAAAATGAGAACAGTTGTATATGTTGATGGAACTAGCACGACTTTATTACCAACAGAGAAAATATTAAGAATGCACATGCCTTACAAAGAGGAAGACGTTCTAAAGAAGGCTTAGGCATTTGGCTTTGGTCCGTGCTACTGGTAATTGTGGATGTCATTTCCCACTTGGAATGAGTCTTCTCTCTCCAAACCCTCTAAGTATCAAGATGTTCACAATAAAGTGTAGCCAGGAATTACTATGGCAAGCACACCCACAGAGGCTTGTAAACACATGTTGGAAAAGCCCTGACTAGAAGTACTTACAAGACAGAAACACAGCCACTCAAAGAAGATTTCATGGCTGAGGAAATAAAGGTTTTAAAATGTGCCCCAACGTCATGTACAGAAGAGACTGTAATGGCTCTGCAGAACTGTTCTTCCACTTCCACAAATTGTTTCTAAAAGCAGAGGCACATGCAAAGCCAGAACCCAGCACCTCTTTTCCCCCGGCTGTGGGCCAAGGACACACAGTCCGGCAGACAATGTCCTCTGTGCTGGATCTCCAGGCCAAGATTATCAGAGCAGCTTTGGAAATTTGCACACCCAGTGGGAATGAAACATCAAATGTGTTCAGAATCTTTCCGAGCATCCTCTCTTAAGTGCTCAGGCCAAAGCTTTAGATGAGCATAGATGCATCTAGAGCCTTCAGTGCACTGCCAGTGCCTAAACACAGAGAGCTGGGAACAGGATCTGCATTTTCTGATCTTCTGCTTACAATACACCTTAAATGTTTTGGGGGCACATGGGGACAATATTTTTGCTAGGGGAATGCCATTCAAACTTTCTCACAGTTGATCTGTAATTAATTTGGCAAAGAGTTCTGGCAGATGGCAGAACTGTTCACATCAAGCTCTCCAGCCAACAACAGCATTCAGGCCATTTCACAGGTTACCTTGGAGTGCCCGACCCAACTCTTCATGCTGAACTCTCCTGCATTTATTGGGCGTGTGCAAACATCTGCACACCCACCCGCCAGTCACAATAATACGAGGCACAATAACACCATGCAAGTAAGAGACAGGTTTTTACTCTTTTAGAACTATTTAGGTTGGAAAAAACCTTTAAGATCATCAGATCCAGTTGTATGGTCCAACCTTCACAGATTTGGTAAACATTACAAGACAAATACAGCAAAATGTAAGGTGCTCTGATGAGAACCAAGAGAGCAGTGCAGAGTGACCCCATGGCTTTTCACTGTCCATACCCAGGCCAACCTCATGCTCAGCTAATGCTGAACACAGCTCCCAGCCATGACTCCAAGAAAGACGTTTACCAGGATTTACAGCTTTTCCTGTCACACAAGTCACAATCCCAAGAACCATCAGGTAATACCCTTGAGTGAGGCACCAAGGAGCAAAGAATAAGAAAAGTTCCCTGCTGATGTATCTCCTGGTTGCTGAAGCAGAAGCTTAGCACTGCACCCATGCCCATTTCAACACTTCCTGTATTGCTTTGTTTTTCAAGAGTGTTTGTGTTTCCGTAACACCGAGCACAAGCCAGATAAACAAAGTGGCTTTCCCCACTTGCTTGAGATGCTCTGTTCTTACAAAATGAGAAGCTCAAAGGCATAAGTTCCTACAAGTTTTTTTAAAAATCAATAACCTCTCCATATTAATTGCACTTAAGTGATAGGCCTAAACAGGTACTTTTAGCATCAGCTTAACACTGGAAGACAAAAAGGATGTGACTGTTGTAAATAAGATTAAAACATTCTTTTTTTCAGACTGAAGCTTTTTGAGCCCCTCCAACAGGAAAACAATGTTTATTTTAACGTGGCTGACATCAGAAAATACCAAAACCTCTTTTATGACCAAAGTATAGAAATAAAACTCTTATTTGCAACCTAAACAGCAAGGCAAGCCGTCAGCAATAGCACATGACCACAACCTGATAGATAAGAATTTCTCTCCCCACCATCAAAGCTTTCAAAACCCTGTA
Organism: Platysteira castanea; assembly: GCA_013397175.1. Lineage (NCBI taxonomy): Eukaryota > Metazoa > Chordata > Aves > Passeriformes > Platysteira > Platysteira castanea. Next base: position 356,024 of record VYXC01013312.1, read on the forward strand.
TCATCACAGAAAATTTCCAGCTCTAGTATGATGAGTCTTAGAGAAAAATTTTGTCCCAGGAGAAAAAAAAAGTGGGTGCTTTTTACACACAGAGCAGGTATTTGCTGAAACTCTTCATTAAACTCAAAGTCTGCTTTCTGAATGAGCTGACAGCTTCAAAGAAAATTTCCTGTCAATACCTAAGCAAATGGATTGAAAGTAACTGAGGAAATTACTTTTTTCCAAAAACTATTCATTTTGTTAAAGTGTTCGACTATTTCCCCATGATGAATTAAATAACAATTTTTCATAAGCAATAATACTTCCAATTAAAATAGTGGGGGAAATAATTTTCACCCCTGAAAATTTTTTTTTTTTAACAGAATAGCTTTATTTGCTTTCTCTGCTTCCCAGACTTAAAACCAATATGGTCTTCTTGGAAAAATATGCTTCCTTGCAGTCAAACCCATTTTCAGCTGGAAGAAAGCCCTCAGACAAAGCAGCTGTGCTTAACACTAATAATTAAGGCATCTAAAATACCCTTTCATCTGGGCTCCTGAAAGCATTCTACAAATGATGAACTGCACAGGGGAAAGAGAAGGATTTCTGTTTTATAAGAGAGGACATACTAACAAAACAAGTGCCCACCTTTCAGAAGCAAATATAAACACTGCAGCTGCAGCACAGCATCAGCCCAACGGCCTCCCCAGCCCAAGAGCCTTTTGTTTTCCTGGTAGGGAAGATGCTATGGTCATGGAAGGTGGGTGAAGCCAATCCTTCGTGCTCCAGATGTGCTGTTCACTCTAATTTCCCAAAAAGACTGGCAGCACCTTTTCCTGGGTGGCACAGTCTGCCAAGAGAGCATTGGAGAACAGGTTAATGCACTCACACGGCCACAAACTAAAAGAGAAGTTCCACCCAATGTAAGGAGTGATTTATTTCCATTACGGGTGGCAGAGCACTGAACAGCTGCCCTGGGAGGCCGTGGAGTCTCCCTCTCTGGAGACATCCCAACCCCACCTGCTCCAGGTGACCCTGCTTTGGTATCGGGTTGGACTGGGTGATCTCCAGAGGTCTCTTCCAGCCTCAGCCACTCTGTGATTTTCTAAAAATACTCTCCCACCATCTGACAAAACTCTGTGAGGCCTGCCTGAGCCAGAACTGGTATCTAACTGCTTTCCATTTCTAGCACTTCTACTGCAGGCAATGAGTTCCACAGCTTAATTATACATTGTGCAACTTAAGTGGCTTTTCTTTCTTTCTTTTCTTTCTTTCTTTCTTTCTTTCTTTCTTTCTTTCTTTCTTTCTTTCTTTGCTCAGGGTCCATTACTTACCAGTTTCACTTGAAATTGCTGTACTACACAAAAATCATTCCACGTGCATCAGGGTTGACTTGATTTTACAGACTTTGTGATGGGCAGTGTTCTCCTCTTTCTTCTGCTTCTCTTGAGCCAGCAGTCTTGACCTGCTGAGTCAGTCACTCTCTGTGCCAAAGCCAACCCATAACTTTCATCAGTTTTCTTCTTCTTTCTTTTCAGAATAAAGATTATCTACTATCTTCACTGGTCCGATGCCCCTGGATGAGCAGTAAAAACCCCACACTAGAGGTTCTTAAATTCTGCGTTGCCTGACGTGACTACTTTACTGCACACCTAGAAGCCAGGATGCATTTTACCAGGAGTATCATTTTCAATGCCCTTTTTTTTTTTTTTTCTGGCATTAATGAAGTGCTCAGACCCCAATCTTCTTCACATGGTTTCACCCTTGGTAAAAAAAAATTAAAAATCAGCACTGTTTAAAGGTATCAGAAGCACATTCTCATTAATAACTTGAAATGCTTGGTCACAGTCTTGTAGTTCATGCTGCAAACGTATCCCCAGGGGTCTTACCCAGCTTGACCTTCTTCATCATTGCTTTTCCTTACAGCATTGATGCTCTGATTTCACAGATATCCACACAGACCGGGTACAGACTCAGGAATGCAGCACGTCACCTCTCAGGTCAGCAACAGTCAGGCTGTATTGGTGTTAGAACCATATTCCCAGTTAATTTCTGACAACAGTCTGGGTTCCCTCCTCTTGCTTTAACGTGTAATAAGGTGCTGCACAGCATTCCCACTCCACTTTGTCCTGACTCCCTGTGCTCTTGCTTCAGCTTGGTCTGAAGCTCATTACCCTTGTGCTCCATTCCATTTGCATTTGAGGACAAGAACACCATCACAGCAATGCACGATTTGGAAACTTGGTTCCTGTGTCAGTATGCAGTGGATACTCTCAATAGCAATGCCTGCATTTGTTTTCTGAAAATTCACTGCTTTCCTGAAGTATTAGCACTCATTTTTTATTAGATTTTGGTAAATTCTTTAGCACTTGGCACCTTTATCTTCTTGCTTAATAGACACTAGCCTTGAAACTTTGGTTTTTTTAACAGCCTTTGTGTTCCAGCTTCTTCTAAACTCAGTTATGATGCAATTCCTGCCAGAAGTACTCAAGCAAAACTTCAGTCTGATATAAACAGGAGATTTAGGTAAAGATAAAGGCAGGAAAAAGTCATCAACACATTTGATTTCTAAGGAACCATTCTTTTGGCAAGACATTTCTAAACACCAGCCAGCTACAGGACATCTGGATCACACTTTTGAGATATGAATTCAGAAGAAATCCAACCTGATCCTGAACATTTTAATCCATAACGTCCAGAATAAATATAAAGCACATGTGTACTAGTTGCAGGAGAAGATACCCAAATTATTGGAACATTAGTTATTTGATTCCAAATTCCAACAATGCTTCAGTCCCAGCAGTTAGAAGTCTCAGGCAGAGTGAGTGTCACTCCCAGAGAAACATCTGAATGATCAGACAGGAGAGTTTTCCTTAACATTCACCAGCTATACTGAACCAAATGTGACTAAAAATACACTGGGCAATTGGACTGCAGCCAAAGAACAGGCCCCAGCTGCCCAGAGAGATGGGTCTCTATCTCACGCCCTGCTCTTTCCCTCGGCTCAGCCTGAAAATTTCAAGTAAAGCACTCAGCCTCTCTCCTTCCTGCTGTTTTAAGCCTCCTGGAGCTAGAAAGCAAACACCAGACAACAACTGCCTCCCTTTGCAGGAAAACAGCTCACTTTGGGAGAGTCAGAACCAGGCTTTGGTGCACGATGGGCGCAGGTAAGTAAAAAGAGCAAAGTTTTCACGCAAACAACATTTGAACTGCAGAAGTCACTCGTGACAAAGCAGTTGCCATGAAACTGTACTCTCTTCAATATAAAACTAATTTCTTCACCTTGGATTTTTCTGACATTTTGCTACAACAGTAGAACCATGTAAGTTTGTATCTTCATCTTGCTCAGTGTAATCTACTTGTTACGTGCCTTAAAGGTATTCTCAAATTGCACTGAAAGACACTCAAAAACACTTTCATGTAATTCCTAAACACCCCAGGACCATAAATGGGTATTATGTTCAGAAAACAGAATGTGTGCCAAAAAGCTTTAGAGGAAAGTATCTTCCAGTAGTTTTATTCCAAATTTGGCCATGAAAATTCCAACTTAAAAACCAAAACCACCTAATCCAGCCTTGACATTCAACTGTCTGATAACAGCATTCTTTTAAGGGGGAGGAGAAAATTTGACCAAACTAAAGGTGACTCTGATTGAAATGACTACCACTAGAAAAATTTGTATCTAATTTATTGTGGAAAAGTGTGCCAGAGAGCTTGATAAAATTTCAGCCAAAGATAACAAAGTAGACGCACATTTCTTTCTTTTAGATGCATGTTTCTTCCTTTTTCTGCCCGTTAGATCCTTTCGTAAGAACTACATGGCACTGGCAGTATCAGCTTCTTGTAAGGCTGCCTCAACCCTCTTGACACATGCTTCAACAACATCAAAGAAGCCTTTTTTCATAGAATCAAAGAATCATTGAATAGTTTGGGTTGGAAAGGACCTTTAAAAGCCATCTAGTCCAACTCACATGCAATAAGCAGGTAAATTTTTGACTAGATCAGCACCTCATCCAACCTGATCTTGAAGGTTTCCAGGGACAGGGTATCTAACCACCTCTCTGGGCAACCTGCTACAGTGTTTCACCACCCTCATCATAATTTCTTCCTAGCATTACCTGATTCAACCCTTCTTCAGTTTAAAACCATTACTCCTTGTCCTATCACTACAGCCCTGCTAAAATGTCTGTTCCCATCTTCCTTATAAGCTCCCTTTTAGCTACTGCAAGGCTGCTATGAGGTCTCCCGGGAGCCTTTGGCCCCAGTTCTCTCAGCCTGTCTCCACAGGAGAGGTGCTCCAGCCCTTTAATTATTTTTGTGACTCATTCCAACAGGTCCATGTCTCTCCTGCACTGGGGACCCCACAACTGGAGGCAGCTCTGCAGGTGGGGTGTCACCTGAGCAGGGCAGAGCGGCAGAATCCCTCCTTCCTTGCTGTCCCTGCTGTAGGATGAGCTCAGGACGTGTTTGGCCAGAGGCTGGGTCATGTCCAGCCTCTCACCCACCAGCAATTATCGACACCAGGGGCTGTGCAACCCAGCTGCAGGTTGATGTGCATAAACTATTTATCACACTAGATTGCAGCAGTTTTTATTTAGCATGTCATTTTGATCACCACATTCTACTTCATGACTGTAGATAAAGCCCACTGGCAGATCAGTGTGCAATGGGCTGTTCTTGCCTGGGAATATTAATGCATTTCTCTGTCAGCCTTCATATTACTATCTATTCCTTGCTGAACAATTTCACACGTTTCACAAAAGGCTTTTGATTGCTTAACAGAGCAGTTTTATCAGAACAAATGCAAATTACTATTTACAACACATTTTTGATTCTCATCTTGGTGTCAAATGCTGTTTCTCTGTTGCTACTCATTTTGAGATTTTACTTAGACCTTAGAAATGAGGATTCACCCTATAAATTAAGAGTATTCACTCTGAGTAAATCTTGCATCCACTGTCTAGACTGTTGGAAGATGTTAGATTTCAGCAGCGCCCTTATGAAGAGCAGATTCAGATTCCTACAGAAGTCGGATGTTTGGAATTCTTGAACAACTGTGACTTGCCTAGTAATACACTGAAGAATCACATTTCATATGATGGTACTGCTTGCGTGACATCCTCCTACTTCCACTTTTTTCCAATAAAATGAAATGGAGAAAAAACAGAAGAGGAAAGCAAACAGCATTTATTGTCTAAAGAAACGTCAGTTCTGTTCCTGAAGCAAATTTTAAGGTACTTCTTTTTACAGAAACTGGTTGTACTTAATAGAAATTACTCAAAACAGCAATTGGATTAATCCAGAATATGCCCTTCTAGCCCAAGAATTGAGCTGATAAAGCAACTTCTGAATGACTTCGTTTATATAGGCACAAAGGCAGCTTCTTCTAATTTTACCAGGTTAATGACAAAATTAGATACAGACAACTAGCTCTTGTGTGCAGCTGTGCTGAATATGACACACTTTACCAGAACAGTTATACGAAATTGTTAACAAAATTCTCACACAGAGGAGTTTCCCAGGGATAGAGAACTATCAGCATGAAAGCTGGGAATTGTTTATTTAAGGCATCCTGGACACACTGTATTAATGTCTCCTACAGAATTCAGGCTAAACCCTGAGCAACTGGTTATCTTTTTCAGTGTTATGAAATGCAGTTCTCAGAACATTTGCACGTAGTTGTTCAGTATCTTCAGCTCCTTTGAGCACCCATCCTTCAGCAACCTGTGATACCTTTAGACACAAAATTTTGTTTTCATGGTGCTTAAAACAGGATTTCTGTCCACATAACTGTGTTCTGTTTCACAACAATATACATTTTTTGTGTGTTGTGTATCACTTTTAAGGTGTTCAGACAAGAAAACTTTTTTTGAAAAAATTTAATATTGTTGTCTTTAACTCTGAAAATGAATACAAAACAATATATTTTCCCCTCTATTTGTAAACTTGTTAAAAACTTAGTCTAAGCATATTTTCACATTGACTTGGGCTACAAATAGCCAGTTTTCAGGCAGAATTTCACAGATTATTCCATATCACAATCCCATTCTGTATGGTTCATGTGATCTAGAATACACAATTACACCTATTCAAAAAAACATCCAAAACTTTAAAAAAACATGGACAGGCACATGTGCTGGTGTTGCTTGGTAACTAGCTGATTGTTAACTAGTTAATTGGCAGCTTCAAGTTAATCCATGACATCAAGCTACAAAAAAATGAGACATCAAGTGAATACTCCAAGCACTTATAATTGAACACTGAGTTTTCAATGTAATATGTAAGGAATATGACTACTACTTTGTCCAAAGAGTTTGGGGTGTTTTGTTTTAATTCTTCAGTGTTAAAGAAAATAGTAATTTTAGCTTTCAAGGTACAGCACATTTGCAATGAAGCTGGACTTAAAATTGAGTTCAGTGCTGTTGGACATCACCAGCAATTGGAAATGTGACTAGACAGGCACAAGAAATTTCTTTGGTACTTTTATTTTTCTTTTCTCTATGCACAGCATTGGTGACAGCTTTTCTAAATTTAGAGATGTACGTGGAACTAGAACTTCGTCTTTTCAAATCAGATCTCCCTCCACATTCTCTTTGGCATCCCCGCACAAAGATTAACCTAACCCCTCTCTGCTGAACAATACTCTTCAAAGCAGTACTCTGAGAAGAAAATAGTCTAATTTTGTAAAAATACTTTATTCTAAAAACTGGCACATCAGTGAAAAGATTCCTCTGAAAAGATTCTATTCTTATGTAATGTAACATCTCTAAAATGCCAAAGTTCGCAGTTGTGAAGTGTATGCCACTTAGAACTGCTCCACAGTTGAGCAAAAAAAACCGGAAACCAGCAAGATTTCAGCATATGCTACTAAAAACTTCCAGTGCTTCTGACATTAAAGAATGGTTTAGGTTGGAACAGACCTTTAAGATCATCAAGTCAAGCATTAACCCGGCATGGCTAAGGCCAACACTAAACTATATCCCCATGTGTGACATCTACACGTCCTTTTAAATCCCTCCAAGGATGTTTATTCCATCACCTCCCTGGACAGCCTCTTCCAATGGCTTTCAACCTTTCCTGTGAAGAAGTTCTTTGTAATCCAACCAAAACCTGCCCTGGCATAGCTTGAGGCCATTTCCTCTCACCCTGTCCCTTGTTCTGTGGGAGCAGAACCCAACACCCCTGGCTGGCCCCTCCTATCAGGGAGTTGTGCAGAGCCAGAAGGTCCTTCCTGAGCCTCCTTTTCTCCAGGCTGAGCCCCTTTCCCAGCTCCCTCAAGAAGCCACTCCTGGTGCTTCAGACCCTTCCACAGTTCTGTTCCCTCCTCTGGACTTGTTGGTCTTTCATGTTGTTAGGGGCCCGGAGCAGCCCCAAAGGTTTGAGATGTGGCCTCAGCAGTGCCCAGCACAGGGACAGTCACTGCCCTGGTCCTGCTGCCACACCAGGGCTGGGACAGCCCAGGGGCCATTGGCCTCCTTGGCCACCTGGGCACCCCTGGGCTCGTGTCCAGCTGCTGTCACCAGCACCCCCAGGGCCTTTCCCAGCCACTCTACCCCAGCCTGGAGCTGCAGGGGTTGCTGTGACCCGAGGGCAGGACCCAGCACTTCCCCTGGCTGTACCTCACCCCACTGGCCTCATCCCATGGACCCAGCCTGTCCAGACCCCTCTGCAGAGCCCTCCTGCCCTCCAGCAGACCCACACTCCCCCCCAGCTCGGGGCTGTCAGACACTGACCGAGGGGGCCCTCGGTCCCCTCCTCCAGGCCTTTGATGAAGATGTTAAACAGGCCTGGCCCCAGAACTGATCCCATGGGACCCCCAGGGGTGCCCAGCCCCAGCTGGATGTCCCTCTGTCCCCCACCACTCCTCGGCCCTGCCATCAGCCGGTTCCTCCCCCCAGGAGCAGCCAGCTTCGCCAGGAGATGCTGTGGGAGAAGGTGTCAAAGGCTTTGTGAAGTCCAGGTAGACACATCCACAGCCTCTCCCTCACCCCTGAGCAGGTCACCTTGTCGCAGGAGGGATCAGGTTGCTCAGGCAGGACCTGCCTCTCCTAAACCCAGGCTGGCTGGGCCTGATCCCCTGGTTGTCCTGTACCTGCTGCTGATGGCACTCAAGGCGATCTGCTCCACGACCTCTGTGGCACTGAGGGCAGGTGACAGGCCTGTAATTCCCTGTATCCTTTTTCCAGTCCTACTTATAGACTGTCATCACATTTGCCAACCTCCAGTTAACTGGGACCTCCCCAGTTGGCCTGGACTGCTGGTAAATGATTCCAAGTGGCTCAGCGAGCTCTCTGCCAGCTCCCTCAGCACCCCCGGGTGGATCCCATCCCACCACTTGGGAGTGTCCAGGTGGTGTAGCAGCTCACTGACCATTCCCTCATGGATTATGGGGGCAACATTCTGCTCCTACACCTGTCTTGCAGCTCAGGGTGTTGACTAAACAAGGTAAATGTATCATCCAGTATTCTTCTTCCTAATTAAGTTTGTCTTTGAAAAGAAAAAAGTGCATATGCTTGGAAAAAAAAATGCAGGCAAAGAATGTCTAGTCCCAGATGAACAAAAAGATAACTACAAACCACTTGTAAAACACCAGCGTGGCATGAAAAACACTTACATGTCAAATGCTTGCAAATAAAAGAGTCCAAGTAAGCCAACAACAAAAATACTGAAATGTTTCTATTTGCTAACTGTGAATTTTTTTTTTAAAGTGCCAGATAATTTACTCTCATTTTAAAAAATATAAAACTATTGAAAAATATTTACTTAGGAAGTGAAGAAAACCTAGACCAGTGCAATGTGAATTACAACAATAATTCTGTTATTTTTCTGGTTAAAGGCATTAATTCGGTACATTTTTAAGGTTTTACACAATGCAATGTGATTAAGCCTTACTTAATGACTTTCTTATTTGGGACGTGCTACAGTGAACACCTGACAGTGCAAATCAGTGTTATCAAAATGAAACATCAGAACTGGGAGATAGGAGGATGTGAAACAAGTGATATAGTGGGAAAAAAATAACAAATATGATTGTCACATTTTTTAAACTACCTTTTTAACATATAAGCATTTGAATAAATACAAAAATCAGTGAACTTTTAACCCCTATAAAAATTTGTAGTTTTAACTTACAAATCCAACGTGTGCTTTTACACATAACTTACATAACACATTCCAAAAAGGCAAACCACAACACAGCCCTGTTCTCATTTCATCAGAGAAACTTCTCAGCCAGCCTAATCTGGAAGACAAACATCTTGAATGGTCATGACCATGACAAGGATTTTAAGTCACTTATTCTGTTTTCTTTGCTTGTTTTTTCTTAGCACCCTCCTGGTGCTGCTCAGAAGGCTGGTCACAGACTGAAGAGCCGTTGGAAGATGTGGCACCTTCACCCTTCACTTTGGAAGGTGTCTTTCGTGAGCCAAAAAATATTTGGCCCAATGCAGCCTCAAAAGGAGCAAGCGGGGAAGTTGCACATCTTGTCAACATCATTTTTACCTATGAAGAACAAGGATCAAGTTACAATAAAAGTTGTGACGGCTTCACAGCTAAGCAAGTTCAAAGCTGAATAGGTGTATGGCATATTTAACTTTCTATACAAGGATGAGGCCATGCCACCAGTAACAGAAGTCTGCTCATTTTAGCTGAAATTGGTCAAAAAATGCTTTTATTTCTGACCAACACTTCACACAGCTTTGAAGGGGATTCTTCATCAGGAACTGTAGCAACAGGACAAGGGGAATGGGTACAAACTGAAAGAGGGGAAATTTAAGGTATATACTAGGAAGAAATTCTTTACTGTGAGGGTAGTTGGATACAGGTTGCCCTGAGACGTCGCAGATACCCCAACCCTGGCAGTGTTCAAGGCCAGGTTGGATAAAGCCTTGACAAACCCAGCCTGGTAGAAGATGTCTCTGCCCATGGCAGGGGGATGGAACTGGATTATCTTTGAGGTCCCTTCCAGCCCTTAACATTGTATGACTCTATGATTCTATGAGCTATACACAAACAACATGCACAAAAAAATTCTCCGTAAGATTAATCATCCTAAGCATAAATCACATTTGATGTCATACAACTAAGGTGAAGAGCAACTTTTATGTGTAAGTTTTGTGCCTTGTTCAAACTGAAAAACTGTAAACAGAGTGGTTTCCTTCCCTTTAAACTGAAAGAATGGAATGTGTAAGGACCTGAATGTACAGGTGCATAACCAGACTTTAATTAGAATTCCAGACAGCCATACTCATTCCATAACGTTCAGAGATTTAGCTGGGTATCCCTCAGGACACATAACTTGGAATCAGGATTGAAAAAGCTGTCTTTTAGATCAAGGTACTGGACAAGTTTATATTGCAACAGTTTCTACAGCTTTCACAGACACAGTAAGTTTCTAAGAGATACTAAAGGATATGTCTAAGAGATATTAAAGGACTATACCAGATACACTTTGTTTCTTTATTATTTTATTAGTTAGGTGGGTGTTTGAGTTCCTGACTGTCAGTACAACCGTAAGTGTAAGGATTTAGTTACTTCAGTACAGCTCGACAGCCAGCTCCTGTGGACACCTGCAATTTCTGACTTCCAGAATAACATTCCTTTCCTTCTCCATTCCCAGCATCCACAGTTCAACAATGCCTTTATCGATTTAGATGCAGAATCAAGAACATAAGCTTCAAGTCTTGGCTCTCTAAAGTAACTTCTGCAGAATTAAACTTGTCAGCTCCTTCACAGAAAGGAGACTGGCAACCACCCTTCCACACATTCTCTGGTCTGTTCAACAGCAGCTCTGAAACTCTGAAAATTGCCAGACATCTGCTAACAGAGATTATGTTTTCTTATAAACTAGTAATCCAGAAGAAAGGCATCATCCTGGAAATGAACAAGACTGGAGGGACTGAAGACTTCCATAGAGAAGTAGTGTCTATTTTATTACAAAATAGTTCCAGCTACTTCAAAGTGGTTTTGGTATGCTTTCTCTTCCCACCCAAACACTTACTTTGCAAACACTTTAAGCCAGATGAGAATCCACCTGGCTTGTTTTACAAACCCACTGACTGCACAGGTACACACAAAAGGCAGAGAACAGGAGAGTTTCTTTCTACAAGAATAAGCTTTGTTTGAGATTACGGACATACAAGCCTGGAATATCAAATACTGAGCGTCAAAATTCCTGGTTTTTTTCTTTTCCTCCCCTCCCCCCCCCAAACATTGAACAGTATCAGTAACAGAAGAGGTCTTCTGTTCCGCTCATGTATAGAACACTAAACACATGACCTCAGCAGGAGCTGGCCTTCCCATCCAGAAGCATGCTTACTAAAAATTAAATAGAATATTTTCTGTTATTTGGTTACTAGCAACAGTTTCAAATTCTTACCTTGAAGACAACAAGAAAGATGGTATATAAAAACATAAGGTTGTGTCTTGCTATTGGCAAGTACTGTCTGCGTTGCAGGGTGAAAAGAACTGCTCCAATCAAAGTTACCTTCACAGGGCTAGAAATCAAACAAAGAATGTTATTTTCTCTTCTCTGCTCTACAGTGGAAGGTGCCTGGAAAGCAATGTATGTTCTTAGTGTGCAAAAGAATTATTTCTGAATAGAACTAATGAAAACTTGTGGTAACAGTGGTAAGATCCAAAATCCAGCTACAACTAAATTAAGATTTTTGTTTTATATACTATTACTATGCTTTCAGTCGATAAAGCATCAAGTCCAGCACTACTCTGCACACGCAGTTTATCCTATTTGACAAATCCTCCTCAAATCAATGCTGCTATTCAGACTTTATATGTCAGCTTGCTTCTCTTCTTCCTCTCCCAATGTATCTTATTGAAGAGCTAAATCACAGAGCTCACACTACTTGGACTAGACAAAAAACCAGATTCCTCTACTATACTCCAGGGGTTAGTAACTCTAAGGAGTTGCTTAAGGTGTTGAAGAGCAACATAGTCCAAGTCCTGGTCCACAGTAACACTCCAGCAGCTATAGGGCTGTATCAGTTTAGACTTGACTGGAGCCCAGCCTGAGTTACCAGGTTTTGTCAACACAGCTGTGCTAACCCGAGACATGCAAAGATTTCCAATCTATTTCAATTTACAGCAATCTTTGTTGTGGTACTAAATCCCTTCCTCGGTATGCAGCCAGAAAGCAAGAGATCTTTGGTCAGATCTTATCCAGTGGCCTGACTGGCAGAATTCTGTGCATTTCTTAATCTGCATGTGACATGTACAGGTGACATTCCTGTTATCACAGAGCATCTACTGCACATCTGTTCTTCACGGTCTTTTCAGTAACCAAAAAACTGCATCAATTTCCTGCTCAAGAAGCCCCCCCAAAAAAAACTGTGTATACAGTCATCTCATCCATTTGCAGGATGTTAGATCCGTTTAACTTTGTAACTTAGTTCAATTTAATGCTCTTAAGATTTATACATAAACAAAACTTTTTAAATCTTTTTTGAGTTACTTTGAGCCATTCCCACAGTGGTGAAGGAGAATATATGCAAGTGATGCCAATCAGTAAGCACTGCCCTGGTGTTGCACCTGTAAAGGCAGTTTTATTTAGGTCTACAGTGCTATTTTTGACAGTCACCTCTTCCTTCTGGAAGTTTACTTTCAAGACCGCCATTTAGGCACTGACAAGAGAAGGAGAAATTATAAATACTTAGAATTAGAAAACGCCACAAAAAGTTGAAATGTTGCCAAAGAGAAGGCTACAAATGTCTCTCCTGTTATTCTGTGTCTAGGAGTGGCTGCAGAAAAGTAAGATGGCTTTTTTAAAAAATAAAATTATTATTTTTAAAGACCTGACTGTAACCTGGAAAAGATCAAAAGAATTTTAGGAAATTATCACAGTGACCTTATCTTGACTTACAATAATAGCTTGTGGCTTACCAGCCTGTTTCAATTCTCATTTTACAGAGAAAACTAGGAGGCATATAATATTCCCCATTCTTTGCTTCTGCAAGAGAAGTAACTTTTCCCATCTTGCAGGTCATTTTTGCTATACTGAATAACCAATCTGTACCTTCTCAAATAATTGATGTCTTTGGAGGAAAATAGCACTGGCAGCAAAAGTAAGAGTGACAGTGTTCAAAGGAAGCCATCTTAGTGATGCTCAGAACATACACCAAAATTCACTTGTATACTTCTGGAAGCACTGTACTTTCATTTTGGATAGAAGACCATGTCTTTGTAAGACAAACTGAGTCAATACTGCTTTCTAGCAACTCCTCACTAACTCTTTGCTGCTTTCTGACAAGTTTTGTTGACTTGTCTTCCCATTTGCTGCTCTTGTGCTGTGAACATAAAATGATTGGAAGCCCCAAAGACCATCATCCCATCTTTCACAGGATACAAACCAAAACAGAGCACAATTATGTCCTAATGCTTTTTTTTTTTTTTGCCTCAACCACTAAAAGTTAGCATCAACACAAAGAGTTAGCAAAACAACAGCTACCATCTTGCAATTTTTAAAAAAAAACTTACTAGGACATCTTCAGGAGCTCATTGGTTTCAGGTTTCCACACTCCTCTCACCAGCTGCTCAAAGTTGGAAATTAGGCCACCACCAGCACCTGAAATTGCAGAGAGTTATGGTAAGTTTCCACTTACTGCTACCACTACTACGGCATTGCTCCCAGAAAAACTCATGACACCAGGTGCTAAATCTGGCACCAAAGCCCAGACTTAGAAAGACTTAATCCAACCTTTCATGCAGACAAGTCTTGAACAACGGCCACAAAACCGCAGAGGTTGAGATAATCAGCAAGAACCTCAGGTCTACCTTTAAGTGACAGCAACTGAATGGATGCTCTCATCACACTCACACACGTTGCTCCCCACAGCAGCACAGAATCAATCAGAAGCAAGAGCCGCACAACTGCATTCAGAAATGACCCTGATGGTGTAGCTGCAAATAGACCTGTCAGGAAGGTGACTTCCAGAGTTGTACAGCAGGCAGCCAAGAAGGGTCATCCCCATGTTTAAAACCAGGTAATGGTTACAACCCAAAAACCTAAGATAACTGGTTCTCTTCTTCAGCCTCATGCAAGGACACAGGTCTGAGGCAATAATGCGGTTGGAATGTTCAGCAGTAGCTACACAGAAGATTTACTTCTTTATTGTCCTCAACTGCCCACTCTACAAGGTCTCGCAAGACCTTCTGAAGGGAACTTCCCTCAGAGTCCTTCAATGTCATCCTTAATCCAGGCAGAAAAACTGCAACACAGGCTTTTTCCTTAAGGAGACATCACACTGCATCAGTACAACCATGCCCAGCACAGCAACAGTTCTGCTGAGGGGCTAGACATTTAAACGCCACTCCAAAAAATCCCAAACCCTCAGAATAAGATGTTATGCACGATACCTCTGGCCCAGCCCACAGCTACCATGACAAGCCAGGCATCTTTGTAGACAACGTCTGCATGCGCAATGCCATCTGTGATCTTCCAAGTCCTTGTCACTTCTTTCATTCCTGCCACCAGAAGACGAAGAGGCAGAAAGGAAAAGCACCGGTAGAATATGTCTTCTGGGCAGTAAAACACTAGATACCTGAAAATCATGAGAAAAAACCCATCGGCCACATTTTTGCTAAGGAATTATCTTTTAACAACCTTTAAAGATATTTTTGGAATATGACTAGCAATGCCTGAAATACTACTGACAACTCAAAGTCTCGTGGTACACATCTTGGAAAAAATTTGAGTAGCTTCTGAGCACGCTTGAGCTTTTACACCAAAACCAAACACTACTGCCTCACTGTCCCAGAGGAGAATCCATTAAAGTCCATGAGAAACAGCTTTACATTTTTCCAATTGTTCTACACCTTATATATCACATTTTTACAGTTCAAGTTATTAAAGTGGTATCTGATGGACTTTGTGTGGTTTGAGTTTGTTTTGTGAGTTTTTTTGTTTAGTGTGGTGTAGAGGGTTGTTTTGCTTGGGTTTTTTTTTTTTTTAATAGAATTACAACAGGGTGGTAAATTAAATGCCAACTCTGTGCTTCCAGAGTGTAGGTCCATGGAATTATATAACTTCAGCAAGAATGCCTCCACTAGTTAGTGTCATGCTAGACGAAATGCATGGCTATTTTTAATCACACTTAACATCCTAGTACTGACCAATTCTAGCTTTTCCAGCTAGCCAGTTACAAGCACATTTCTTTATTCAAAGCACTGAAAGCACACTACTCCAAATTCAACAATATCTTTGATCAACTTGCTTTTTAAAACCAAGTAAAGATGGCTAACAGTTAAATCCTAAAAGGAGAGCACATTTTAAAAGATGAGATTATGTGGTGTTTCACTGTATCTCTTTAATAATAAACAAAATTCAGTTCTTACTGAGACATTCACAAAAACCCAATCAAGATTAAGTATCTTGATTAAGTTATCTTAAGTAGATTATTTCAGCACAGGAGTAAGAGAGTAATAAT
The DNA here is from genome assembly GCA_013397175.1 of Platysteira castanea. NCBI lineage: Eukaryota > Metazoa > Chordata > Aves > Passeriformes > Platysteira > Platysteira castanea. The sequence goes on from VYXC01013312.1 coordinate 371,440, forward strand.
TGCATAAGAGTAGAGAAAGTGTTTTTTTAAAAAGGATAACTTTTTGTTTCTTAAAACAAACAAACAAAACAAAAAAGAAAAAACAAACCCCCCCCCAAAAAAACCAAACCAAAACTACTGCCCCTTTGCTTTAAGGTTTTTGAGCTCAATTCTGCCTACCAAGAATTTCTAAGGCCTTTCCCTTTATCTCCTATTGTAAAGTCAGATGCCTCTGTATGCAACCAGGCTTCACCTGATATGAAGACAAAGATGCAGAAAGAGGAGGTATCTCAGAGGCTACTGCAAACAGCCATCTAAGCCACCCACTCACCAGACAACTCACACCAGAATTAATTTACATCTGCCGAATGTGGGTTTAGGACCCTGAAGCACAGGTTACAGGACTGAAGCTGGCACTGAAGGCCCACGGTGGCATTACTGCCTGTAATCTCTGCTAGCAGTAGATGCCGCTGTTCTACAGACTATTCAGGAGCATTCCTCAAGCCCAGCACAACCCCGCTCACTTTCCAGTTTCTAGTGTGGTTTGGGGAATTTCACTTCTCATCATCTGGGACTAGGAATTAAGGTCATTGTACTCACGAAGGGGGAACTTTGTAAATCTGGAAGCTTAAAACATTTCATAACATTCACAGCTCCTCACTAAAACCTAGTTTAATTTGCACAGCAAATCGCATTTGACCATGGTGAGTTAAACAGAAACCCTGTTCTCTTCAAGTGTACTCCTAGCTTGTATCACTTGACAAAAAAAGCAATCAGTCTGCCCACATCAGACTAATAGAACCACAGGCAGGTTCTGTAGGCTCTATTAATAATTTACTAATTAGTATGTATTATTCATTTCAACTATTTGTCTAAATTAAATATGCCATCTTCTATTGCAACACAAAGACCAGAAAACTTACACATATACACACACAGACAGAAACACTTGCTTTCACTTTAATGAAGTTAAAATTGTAAAACTTGAGGGACTAGTGGAACTAAAGGATTTTAAGCAGGCCAGACTTTCCAAATGTAGTGATTAAGCTTTCTAAATTCAAAACCCCAGTGCTGCTCACAATTTTTGTAAAGTTTGAAGTTTTCTTCAAAGATGACTTTCTGGGAAAAATGAACTCCACTGGAAGGCCATATTTATATGAAAATAACTCAAGCTTTTTTCTTTTTTTAGCTCCAAAACAGGCCAAATTGCCACATACTTGATTCAACCATACCATTCAGCTTCCACCACAACACCCACTTATTTGGGAAGGAATGAAATACAGGAAAAGAAGTATGTGTCTGGTAGTAGAAACTGGAGGAAAGACGTGTCTTGGAACCCCACTTACAGGAAAAGTCCTAAATTTTTACATCAGCCAGATTCTGGTCTTCAAGAGCTACTTTTGAAAAACTTGACTGCTTTTATGACTTACCTATGTTCAGCAAATCAGCAACTGAATTCATTTTATTAAAAGGTAATGTTTTCAGCTGTTTGATCAGGAATACTATAAAAACCCAAGGCAAGTCTAGTCTAGCAACGGAGCATTTTGTTACACAACGGGCCATAAGAAATGCTCTCTATTCCCACAGAACAGGATCTTACAGCTGCTGTGACACTGTGGATGAAGAGACAGCATCCAAATCCACAACATTTTAAAGTAAAAATGCTGATTTACATGGAACCTTGATGGTAGAGTATCAGTTTACAGCATATAGCTTCATTAGAGCCAATATAACTCATCTTACACAATTGTGGCTGCTTACCAGACTGAGGATGCCAGTAGAATATTTATGGTCTTTGCCAGAAATGCTACTGGAGGTTCACCAAGCATCAACGAAGACAAAACAGAACCCCCAAAGCAATAAAGCATTGCACTAAACCAGCAGGCCAATGGACTGCGGACTGACACTTCCACAGCTCCTGTGGAAAAAAACAAATGCATAAACAGAAATGAAAACTGGAGAATAACATCATGTTTTAAAGGTCAGTATTCTTCAATTTAGTTCCTTCAAAAAAATGAAAAATCCTCCAGCAATTGGCAGGCTCTCACAGGAAAATTTTCCAGAAATACAAACCTCAGGGTATGGTGACTTTAACTTACACCTCCTAAACAGAAGTGAAAGGCTGACAACGTGTTCTCTGAACATCTTTTGTGTATTAGGTTGTTATATCTGGCTACCAAGAAGAGAAAGCTTTCAGAGCATGGCAGCGAGGTCTTGCTGTTAATAGACTGACACAGGGACACACTTGCTTTCAAATTTGAATTAAAAATACATAAGTGGCTTATCTAAACAGAATTGCTAACATTTGGAGGGTTATTCTAGGAATTCCATCTCTGCTTTTGAGTGTTCCAGGAATTCAAGGTAACTTGTTTTCCTTTGTTTCCTCATAATACCCTGCTGTGATTGCTGGCCAAAATGAAAACGGCATCCAAGATAATTATCAAATAGTTTTCACCAGTGCTCTTAAAGAGAGAAAAAAAGGTTACCCTGAACTATGATAATAAATGTAAATTTACCCTTGTTATTAAAAGGTTGACAGTTTTGTTTATTTCATTATCTCTAAAATTAATTATCCTTTTAAAATGCAAGTGAACTATGTCAAAAAGAGTATTCAATATTAAAAGATTATACTGGAGGTAATGGGAAGCATTACCCATTTTCAGAGAAAAGCAATATTTTACCAAAGCTCAGGTAGTTGTATCCTCAAGTAGTTGTTCTGACTATTTCCTTCCACTTTAAAAGTTGTGTTGCCAAAGCTCCCTCTCTACACTGGTGCTCAGCTCTGTTTGCCTGAACGAGTTTAATTTTCTGTAGTCCAAAGGCTGAAGTTCACAAAAGCACTAGTGTCTGCTCAAAATGAAATTTGACATCTGTTCCCAATTCAGAGTAGAAGCTTTGGTTTTTCAGGCATTTCTGTGGGAAAAGAAGCTTCTTACCCAAGATGAGAGGCTCAAACATATAAAAGAGCATACAGCATTCTTAATACAATTCACTAAATACATTAATAATATTGTTCCAGTTTTAGTGCTTGCATAGATATCAAGTATTGCAGCACTATCTAAATTCCCCTGTAACAGACAATTTATAAAAATGAGCACTCCTAAGCATTACAGAATATCTGAATATAAAATAATATCTCTTTTATTTTTAACTATTTTTAACTATTTTGTAACTTATTTTTCAAACTGCAGTACCTGGTGCTCCAAGTAAGAGACTTGCAAAATATTAATGGCTTGTGTTTACTGCTTTTGGAGTGCATTTAAAATTAGATAGGTATCTGTTCTCTCTTCAAATCCATTCTCCTGCCTTTCAGCCATCACCAGCTTCTCCACACTTCCTTTTCCCCACAAATAGCAACAAGTGGTTTTCAGTTTCGAGGGTATATACAGGAATTACATCTATAATTACCAGATTGCCCTCTATAAGTAAGCTCCACAGCAATGAAGATCAATTTCTTGATTTTACAAGTAAATGGACAAGAGACTGGAAACTCTACTGCACTTCAAGATTTTTCTGTTGGTCAGGATTAGAATTGGTTCTAATGACAGTATTGAACAATTCAAACCTGCTTTCTAACACGGAATACACCCAACATAGAAGACAATGAAGCAAAAAACATTGATACTAATTTAAAGATCATCTTAGCATTGCTACCTAAATTATGACTGGGGTGTAATCTTTCAGAAGACAAACTCAGTTTTAAGTAGGCCACATGATTTATACAAAGCGGTTTTTATTTGTCCTGTGTGCATTCTGGAAAATTAATGAGGCATCACAGAACCATGCAATGATGGATCTGCCAGAAGGCCACTAGCCCTGCAAATGTACACTTTAGAAAGTTAAGGAAAGGTTTCAAAACACAAGGACTAATTTTGAAAACAGTTCCTGACCAACAGTAACATTAAAAAAAAAAAAAAACCAACAAAAAAAAACAAAAACAAACAAGCAAAAAAAAAAATCCCCAAAACCCAAAACACCACTTTACCAACTAACTATTCCTGTCAATAGGATAATATCTGCTTTAAACTTTTCAGCATGTTCCAAATAGGCAGTCAGGAATGCATACTACAAACACACCTAAGGGAGCAAACCAGGAGGATTTGTTCAAGTTTTTCTAGTACCCCATTCAACCATATATAATATCATTGGTTAAGATAAAGGATTTATAGAGTCAGACTTCATAGAGCAAAACTATGCCAAAGAAATTATTTCTCTTCAAGTCACCTGAAACATATCACAGAAAAATGGCAGGAACAAACCAAATATGACACATGCGCAACCATCAACACCTTTTGCAGCCTCTCCATCCTAAAAAAAGAAAACTGCCAGTTCTACAACTGGCTGGAGTTACAAGCAAGCAACTCCTAACCCATCCTAAAAGCATTAATCAAGAACTCTTAATTTAAAATACACAAAAAGCAACAAGTTGGTTGTCACTGCTGTAGTTTGCCAGCAGACACAATGAGCAAGAAAGCCTGGCTAGGAGGAATGGAAAAGTCCCAGTTAGTGTGCACCCGTCCATGACCCACATGCCCACACCAAATCTGATTTTAAGCAGTGGGAGTGGGTTGGTATTTTAATGAGACAGTCATCTGGGATAAAATAAACGTGGCTGTAACTTGAGCACATACTTCTTACATCACTAGGCACTCGAGGCTATCCTGTTATTTCCCTGTCAAATATAGCTACTGTTGTAAGTTTCCAAAAAGAATATAATGCCTAGACAGCGTTAATCGACAATAATATATCCATACTGAGTATCCATAATAACTGCTATTTCAGTTATGACTTAATACTCAGTTCAAACCACTCGGGAAGTGAGAACCAGGCCAGCAGGCAGTCACCTGGATTACAGTTATTAATTCCAAGTATTAGAAAACACTCAAGAGTTCTGAACTATCCAGCTATCAAGCCAAGAAGGAAAAAAAATAGAAGCATGGATATGAACAGACTTCTGACAGCAATTCTGCTTTCTGTAAGTGTTGTCTCACTAGAGCTACACTGATGAAAAGCCGAGAGGCCTCTCACCCTGGTCTTTAGGTGTGCCCATTCCAGAGGAAAGTTTAAAGGTATTGCATGATAACATCAGAAAGTCCCTTTTTAAATGGAACAGACACATTACACAATGCCACAGGCCAGCACTGGTTGGAAATTTTAGCAGCATTAACAAAGTTTGGTGAAGAATCAATAATACATAAGCACTTTACACCAATCCTCACAGTCTGTTAAGTGCACTTCCTCAGCAGAAAGTCAAAATTCACCTTGGAACATTTAGGAAAGGACCAATGAAAAAGCTCTTACTAAACTAACAGTGCAGAGCCCTAGAAATCTGAGGCAAGCAGCAGCTCTCAAATTTGCACTATAATCCCAAAAGCCAGCTCAGTTTCCTACACAGTTATCACCTGGGATGCACAGTTACCATAAATATGTCCAAACTCACACCACAAGTAGTTTAATTCTAAACACTGAAACAAGGCCAGTGTCTACATTTGTGACAGAAAAAGAAAAAAAAAAACAAAAAAACAAAAAAACACCAAAAAAACAACCAGGCTTGGAGTTAACAGCCACAGTGCAAAAGATTTTCTGGAAGAGAGCATGAAGTGCCATGATGTGCTCTCTTACAAAACCTTGTTAGTGGAAGCAGAAAGCTTTGTTAAATTCACTTTACAATCTATGGGGTACAACGCTGACAAGCCACTGGCACAGGACCTACCCATCAGAGTCGTAAGCTGTTTCCTACAAGGCAGAATTGCCTTAACACCCCCCTGCACAAACAGGGTGGATGAAGGATGTGGAGTATCTCCCCTCCCAGATGCAATTCTGGGCAGAGAGATATTGGCCTGTGTTAAACACACCACCTTTAACTTAACTTTCCGGGGCTTCAGCCCTTTTACTTCTGAGACTTTAAAACTGAGACAAATAAATATATAACTAAATTTAAAAATTTAAAGGTTTTCAACAAAACTCCTGCCTGAATTCGCCAGCACCTCTTAAGCTCTGGAAAGCGAGAAAAGCTTTGCTGGTTGTCTTCTGCGGGCAATGGGACATCGCTCATGGACAGACGGGCTAATGCAGGCGGCAGACAATCCCATTTGCACGGCCATGGGGTAACTCGGACGGCGGCTCCCCTCGGGGCCCCATCCTCACCCTGGCGGGGCTGGGCAGCCCGCGGGACACACACGCACACGGTGCAGGGCCGGGGGAACACGGGGGAACACCGGGATTGGGATGGGGGTGTGGGGTGTCCGCCCCGTCCCGTCTCGCCCCGCTCACCCCGCTGCTCCTTCAGCGCCAGAACGGAGGCGACATAATGCGCCAGGTCGAAGAAAGGGAACATGCGGAGGCGGGAGAAGCGCAGCGGCACCTGCCACAGCTCCATGGCCGGGCAGGGAGCTCCCGGAGCGGCTGCCGGGGACGGGAGAGGCGCGCCAGCCCTCAGGAGGCGGCTTGGCCGCTGCCGGCCGCCGTCAGCGCGGGGCGGGGCGGGGCGGGCGCGGCGCCTCACGGGCCGGTTCCCTCCCTCAGCCCCGCGGCTCGGCTCTCGGAGCGCCGGAGCTTCCTGCTCTGCCTTTTGTTGGTCAAGATACTGATAGTCGTGCTCCATGCGCAGTTTGCGATCGGTCGTGGCCTCCCCCAGAGTCCTTCCTGCGCTTGTGCTGCTTCTGTGCACAGGTCACTACACTTACTCTGATATATTTTTCTTTCTCTTTTTTCCGTCCCTATTGAATATGTCTGAGGCTCATCAAGCATATTTAGCATTACCAACGTGTACGGTGGGTTCCACATGTGGTCTTTCCCAGGCTGATGGCATCTATTCATTAGTTACAGAGGGCATTGCTGTAAACCAGATCCTGGTCAGAGCTCAGGAGAAATGCTTTAATACATCTTTACATCCATTTTGATAGTGATGGCCATTGCTAACTTTGCTTCCTGAAAGATCCGTATCCAGTGTTGCACCAATCCCACAGTATTTTCAGCAGAACTAGTTTGCTCATGGGCTTCCCAAGTGGAACATTTTTAAAGATCTGCTAGCTCCAAGATACATGACATTTGCTTTTTCTTTGTTCATCAGACTAGCTAACTTCAAGGAGCTGAAGGATACGCATGGAATCAGGGCAGTTTGGGTTGGAGGGGACCTTAAAGTTCATCCATGGGCAGGGACACCTTCCACTAGCCCAGGTTTCTCCAAGCTCCATCCAGCCTGGCCTTGGACACTTCAGGGATCCAGGGGCAGCCACAGCTTCTCTGGGAAACCTGTGCCAGGGCCTCACCACCCTCACAGGGAACAATTTCTTCCTCATACCTAATCTAAATCTATTGTCCTTCAGTATGAAGCCATTCCTCCCTTGTTTTCTCACTACATGCCCTTGTAAACATCTCTCCACCTGACAGGCTTCCTTCAGGCACTGGAAAGCTGCAGTTTTGTCACCCCAAGCCAAAGTACACTAACTCAACACTGTTCTTGACAGAACACTGTTAAGGTTTGTTGTTCTCGTCTTTCCTCCATATTAACCCTTTTTTCCCCCCTTGGGACATGGAAGTTAAGTTTACTTGTTTGTGAGTTGTTGGCTGGTTTTCCCTGTTAAATTTTCCTCTCTTTTTGTCTTTTCCATTCAACTTCCACAGGCGGGTGAAAAGAACTCTTAAAGGCTCTAAGTTTTGCACGCTGTATAGTGAAGTTAAGCAAAGCAGTCTGAAAATGTGCAACTTTCACAGGTGCTCTTAACCTTGTTCTTTGCCTATCAAGAACTAATTTCAGGAAATAACTGGAATTGGAGAGTCCAATTCCATTCTGGGGAAAAGGTTTATGCCAGTTAACATAGCAAACACTTGAACTTTTCACAGAATGAGTTCCTGTTCTCAGTGTCTTCTTTCTGTGCATCCAGTGACTCATTTGCTCCCTGACAACTGACCCATGTGTGTGCAGCTCATTTCTGTTTCCTGGCCATTTCCATCTTCATTTCATCTACATGAAGAGATGATAACTTAGTCAAAGTGATCTCTTACTAGTCTTGTCATTAACAAATCTAATTCTTATTTTCTGTTGTGCTTGTGTGCAGACTCAGAAACCAGAGTTTGTTTTCTAGAGCAGAATATCGAATTGCCCCAGTTGATAATTAATAAGACATAATACATTAGTAAGCTGCATTGTGTGGCAGAAATCAGTCCAGCATCATTTTGTTTCCCCCTGAGCAAGGCTGTGTGTCCATGCAGCTGCAGCCACGGAGCTAGTGATGGGATTTAAAACTATGTAGTCGTTTTCGCTTCTTGCAGTACTGGTTTATCCCCACAGAGTGGCATCCGTTTCATTGCTAGGCAATGAAAACTTCTCACACTATCTCTTATGTGATCATACAAGGAGAGGGAGACAAATAAAAGTGGCAGTGACTACAAGGAACCTACAGTGACAAAAATAAAGTCACAGTTTGGACCAGCAACATCTGCACTGCAACCATCACTGTGCCTGCAACTTGTGTAGGTATACCCAAATTTTTTAACATGCCAGCGGTGATACCTCTACTGGTGCTATTTTGCAGCAGATCAGCAATAGCTACCTGAACTTTCAATTTTTAGTCAGGTCCTCAAATACATAGTGCTGCGTTGTTACTGCACCTGAAGCGGAGTTGTGCTGGTTTTGGCTGGGGTGAAGTTAATTTCCTTCCCAAGAGCTGGTGAGGGGCTGTGTTTTTGACCTGTGGTGAACTCAGGGCTGATGATACAGAGATGTTTTTATTATTGCTGAGCAGGGGTTGCACAGAGCCAAGGCCTTTTCTTCTGCTCTTGCTGAGGAGACCCAGCCAGGACAGGTGACCCCAACCGACCCCAGGGACATTCCAGACCAAATGACATTATGCTCAGTGTATAAAGTGGGGGGAAAAGAAAGGGAGGGGACATTTGGAGTGATAGCATTTGTCCTCCCAAGTCCCCATGGTGTGTGATGGGACCCTGCTCTGCTGGGGATTGCTGAACACCTGCCCAGCCACGGGAAGCAGGGAATTAATTCCTTGTTTTGCTTTGCTTGTGTGAGCAGCTTTTGCTTCCCCTTTTAAAATGTCATTATCCCAGTCTGTGGATTTTTACCCTTCCAGTTCTCTCCCCAGTCCCACTGGTGGGAGAGTGAGAGAGTGACTGCATGGGGCTGGGCTGGTGGTTGGGGTTAGACAACACGGGTAGCTGGTGTGGAGGTGGATCTCATAGCATCAGGAAAGCATGTTAGCCACCACAGTTAAACAAGAAAGAAGTTTTGGTGAGTTTTGTACCTCCAGCTCCAGCAGGAAATAAGAGCAGCAGTTTCTCTAAGATTGCTGGTAATCAGGGAGAGATTCCTCTGTGTTCAGGGTGGCATCTTAGCAGAGCAGAGGAAGAACAGAGGAAGCCACCAGAGAGAAATCAGATCACAGAACACAGTCTGTGTAATAAAAGTAGAGTTACAAACAAGAAAACTTAAGATTTGATCAATTTTCCCAGTTGTCCTGGATATTTCAACAATAATTTAAAGATAGCAGGGGATAAACCTCTGAAATAAGCCTTGAGCCAACTATACAGATGCTGAGAGAACTGTGACAGTGTGAGCTGATGGTATTACTGTGTAAGCTAGGTACACTTGTCTCTATGTGTGTGTGACACAATTTTTTTGTGTTTTTCTGATTTTAGAGTGGAAGAGCAGATACTCCTTTCTTCATTTCTTGGGAGCAGGCTAATAATAAGACCTGAGCAGCACAGTGTGCACATAAGAAATTTAAAGACAGACTGGTTAGGACACTGCTGCGTTGTACGAGTCTAAAGCTCTATGTGAAATCAAAGCACAAGCCTGAACTGACTCTCTTGCCCAAGGAATGTTATCCTGACCTTAAAAAACCTCACTGTAAACATCTGCTGAATAGTTACCCAACTTGCACATTCTCCAGAGTAGTTTTCTGCAGGATTATGCTAATTTTGTGTTTGAAAAAAAAAGGTCTGTGTACTTAGCATGGAAGTATAGCTGCAGAAGTTGCTGCTTAATGTGGGATATGTTTATTTAGTGTTTCATTTCGTAATGACTGTTGGGATCCTACAGACAGTGGGCTGGAATTCAAAAATGGTGCCTTAGGGGAACAAAGGATGAGAACTTCTTTAGCATATTTCACCAGTATGTCTCAAAACCCTTACTCTTCTTCCCAAAATCAGGAAAATAGAAATAGTCTTTTTTTAATTAATTATTAGATTAAATTTATTTATCTTTTAAGAAGAAGATCTCTCAAACTCAAGTCTGTGCATCAAAATCAAGTCAGGTGAAAATAGTAATCTTTGTCACATACGGAAGTAGACATTTCCACTGTCTGCTCTCATCCTGCCACATTTGTGATTTGTAGCTCGCTGCCACACTGCTGTCTGTCTCCTTCCAATCGAATTCTTGCTCTGCTCCACACTTTTCTGCCTTGTTTCCCAACAGTCTTTTATCCCCATCAAGCTGCTTACTTTGATCTTCTAGTACATTTTCCCCTGTTTCCTCTCTTGCCAGCACCATATATTCATCAGCCCTGCATATTTCTTTCAGTATCACTCCTCAACAGCTTACCTGGTTTTATTGCTTTCTCCAAGCCATCATCAGCTTTTACTCATGGCTTAGTACACCTCTCAGTCTTCTGTCTGTCTCTGAGAATCTGGCTATTCATTCCACTTTTGTCACCTTGCTTGTGTATGCCTTCAATCAACACTTATATACTCGGGTCCCACCTTTACATTTGTGTACTTTCCATCTCTGTGTTTTATTCCTGTTACCTTCCTTCTTTTTCACAGTTTTCCTCCAGAAGGTCAGGTCCTGTCTCCTTTCAGATTTTCTGAAAAAAATTGAGAAAATAAATCGCAAGAGGTTCAGACGGCAGATTTTCTCCTGACACAACATTGCTCTGGTTTATTTTCCTTGTGTACTGGTTAGTGCCAATCTAAATTACAAAGTGGAGAAATAATGTTGTTTTTTTTTAAATTGAGCGGCAGTGTTGTTTGACTTACATCCACCTCAGATCCCTCCTCCCTCAAGACAGATTAGATTCTCACAAATATTTAAGGATCCATTTAAAATTTCTCTTCTCCTACAGGCTTTGAAGCAGCAGCACTGTGTTCATTCCTAGCTGAAGCCTGGAGGTGTAGCAGATGTAGCCAGTGCTGCTGGCTCTATCCAGGAGCTCCCTGATGTCTACCCGTAGGTCACGGATACACAGGTAGGCAAAAGTGTGTGCTTTGGGCTGTGGATGTATACAAAAAGAGTGTGTATGTCTAAAAAATAAATACTCCAGTACTTTGTATCTTTATTGCAATAGTAAACTCAGTCATGACTTCACTTAGAGCTGAATTCATGTTAACAAAAGTTAGGATTTTGGTTGCTAAGCCTCTCCTTAGCACGTCTTGTTCCTTAATAGTATTCTTTTGAAAGCAGCTGATTTATAGAGTGGACTTTAACTCTTATTACCGTCTTTATCTCCCTGTTGCATCATTAGATATATCACTTGCTGATTAGTTGATAGGACTGAGACAAGCTGCAGCTCTCTGTTGATCCAACCAAGGTTCAAAGGATGCCTTTTCCCACAGTTGTGAGTTTCCCTCAGCAGTGGCATGCAGGAGTGCTGTCCTGTCACTGTCCTGTAAAGTTCCTGGGTGAGCTTTTATCCATTGTACTGACTTGTGGTTCAGCTCCAACAAACACTGAGCAGCCTGTCTGTCCTCTCAGCAGGTACATGATTCTCAGGACTAGGTGCTCAATAGACCTACTGTGCCTTTCATCACTGTAGGTAATTCACCAGTCCCACTCTACCCACATGAGCATCTCCTCTGGGTCTGAAAGTTGTGGGGCTTGCTTCATCCAGCTGCTCAGGGTTTGGGGTTTTTTTCTGGAAAAGCACATGTCAGCAATAATCACTACTAGCTAGTTTCCAGGTTATAATCAATCATGGCTGGCAACTCTTTACATATTCTTGCTATGTATTAGCATTGTATGTCACAATATTACTTAAGAATTTCAAATGAATTGCATTAAACTCCCTGTATATACACAGCAAAATAAACATCCTTGCTTACAGTAACTCACTGTCTCTATAAACAAAAAAAAGGGGGTCTGGGGCAGGTCATCCCTCAGGTCAGGAGAAACACAAGGGGACAGATTCTCCTCAAGATTATGCTACTTATTCTGTTTATCTCCTTTGCCAAATCCTTGTCAGTCTGATCTCAACCAAGGGCTGCTGTAGAAGGGGAGAAAAGGGTACAGGAAGACCTCAAACAGCTCGAATGACCAGGGCTCAAACTACTCCCATTCAGTAAGTCCTCTGCATTCACTGGCTTTTCTCTGTTGCATACATCAGTTGGGCAAAAGCCCAGGTCTTTAAAGTTCATTAGATATCAGTGGGTTTTAGGTGTTCCAAGAGCTTCAGGCATCTAGCATCCAGGGAGCATAGGATCTGGGATTAGTGATTGTCTCAGATTTAAAGTTATCTATTTAATCAGATCTACCTATGTGAAATATTACACAGTTCATAAAAACACTTTAGTTTGGATCACATCTGATAAGCTCCACTGCTTCCCAGGAAAAGGAAGAAAAACGAGGGACATTTCCATGCATACTGTAAACGCAGATGCTTCTATCAACATATGACAGTTTCAAAATACTCTTTATATTTGAATTTAACCTGGTAATCTTACATTTATGATACTTTTTTTTCTGCTCCTTTGTTTAGCTGCTCCATTCACAGTGTTATTTAGAGCTAATTTTGTTAAATACTAATATATGCCTTGTAATACACTACACATTCAGCAAATGAGATCTCAAATAAAAAAGAACAGTGCTGGAAAGATACTGCATATTTTTTACCCTATCAGGTAAATTTCATGTAAGACCTTAATGCAAATGCAGCTGAACCCAGGACTGGACCTGAGATGACAGCTTCAGGACAGTCATTTTTCCTCCTCCACTTGCATTCATGAAATGGTGGCCAGAGGTATTCTGCTTTGGGCTGCAGGACTGAACAAATAGTCCATTCTGTAGGAGAAAGAGGAGCTGTCCTATTTAGGGTGGAGTGCAGAGCAACTGTCTTTCTTCCCTCTCCTTCTCCCATTTTCCCTTGCAACAGCAAAGGGTCTGTGGAGATACTTAACTGGGCAGAGTCCTGGGCAAACAACTCTGGGTGACATGGCTTGAGCAGGAGGCTTAGATCAGATGATCTCAGGAGGTCCCTGCCAATTGAAACGGTTTTGGGATTGCTTTAATCTTGAAAATATTTTTTTCCATACCCTTTATGTGTTTTTTCTCACGGTTGTTTCCTGACCAACTGTTTCCACCTACAGCAAAAATGATGTAAAACCAAGCTGGGACTCTGTGAGCTCCTACAGAGGAACGAGTCCAAGCTGAGGGTTGTGAGCTTCTGTCTGCAAAGTCACTGCCCATTATTCAATAAATTTCAAGTACTTCATCAATCTAATTGGACAGATGAGGGTGTGTGTGCTCAGAAGCTGTCTAGTGCCATAGCTACCATCTGACAAACAATTTGTGGACCATACTTCAACTACTAGATTCTGGGAAGGATTAGTTAAGGAGGAAAAAAAAAAGCAACATTCAACAGGAAACAGACTTCTCATTGTGCCCCTTCATTGTATATTCTCCGTGTTCCCTTTTCTGCTCAGTGGCGCAGGCCGGTTTGGGACACTCTAAATTGTCAAGAGCAGCAAGGGGTTACCCAGAGTGTGCTTTGTTTGGCAATACAGACGGCTTT